>OU898284.1:84662440-84958193 GCA_918026665.1 Diabrotica balteata
GATCGTCGACAATTTTTTTATCTCTCAAATATATGCAAACTCGATTGTTAGATATACGTAAACAATATATAATATTTTGTGGGTTAATTATTGGTCAATTATAATCTGTAAAAGGTAGTCTTGAATTTTGCAACCTTCTATCGATAGGAAAACTATCGCTATTTGGTAATGGAGTGGAGTTTTCCTCCAAGATACTTAGCAACTAACGCTGCTGAGTATGATTTAACCGTGCTGTTGACATTCTGTGAAGTAATATTGACATTTGAAGAATTTTGAGTAAGATTACCAATTTTTGCTTTCTTTTGGAGTTTTTTCAAAAACATTTAAACTAAGTCCGCTTCTGGCGATGAAAAACCACAGACGATAATTTGAGAAAAAAAATTACCAGTTGGTAGATAAGCACTCATAACAGGTGAATGGAAAGATATTATTGATTTTTTATTGATGTTAATAATATGATATAAATTAAATACTCACAAATGATGTGTGATGTACTATTTTAACACTTCACCATTTTTTTCCCAAAAATTTGTTCTAATATAATAATTATTAAAAATAAATTACTACGAAATGATAACAACGTGTTTAAGTGAGACTCAACGTAGGTATTTCTTGAGGAACCTCTAGAGATCATCATCATCATTGGCTTTTACAACTCTTCGTGAGTTTTTGCCGCGTTTACCATTGCCTTCCATTGATTCCGATCCTGTGCTATTATTTCCCATGGCCTTACTTCCATCTTCTCCAGGTCTTCCCTGACTGCGTCTTTCCACCTTTTTCTAGGCCTTCCTGTCGATCTTCTACTATCTGGTCTTTCCCAAAACACATTGCTAATCAGTCTGTCGTCATCACTCCGTACCACGTGGCCTGCCCATCTTAATCTATTGGCTTTTATGTATCTTACGATGTTTCCTTTCCCAAAGAGAGTCTCTATTTTATTGTTGTATCTGCTCCTCCATTCATTTGTCACGCTGTCCTTGCAAGGACCATATATAATTCGCAGAATTCTCTAGAGATACACACTCTAAATTACTTTAGACTGATGGATTTTGACGATTTGCTTTTATTTAAATACATATCCAGAAAACAAAAGAATATTCGACGCCACCAAATGTGTGACTTACGGTTAATTTCGTAAAGGCCTTTCAACATATCGAACTTATCGACATAACCCATGTAGTTATTGTAATTATTCAGCATCTTGGACAGCTAATTTTTTTAAGAACTTATCTTTTCTTTTGCGAATAGCAACCTTTTTGACTACAGAGTTTTTAAAATTTGACAAAAATAGAACACTTCAGTGGTCCATCCATTTCAGCGCTGCAAGTCCTTAATTTGATACTCTCTAGTCATAGTTACCCCTTTGCATATTTTTATCGGTTTGGAGATCAGGAAAACTTTTTCTGTCCGGAGGCATAAATTTCATTATATAAAAAATTTTTTTGTAATTCAATAAAACTAAAATAATTGTCAAAGAAAACTTTATGATTTTTGCCAACTAACTTTTGTCAGGTCCTCTACAACTCGCTTACCTAAATTTTTTTCTGTATTATTGTCCATTTTTCCGGTGTATATTTGAAATTCGTTGCACATTTTTGTTCGGTTTAGTGGAATTATCGTTAAGATGAATGTTCCTAAGAAGCCAAGAAAATCGTTTTCTGGAAATAGCACTGATGAGAAATGAATATCTCATGTCTTCTTTGGACCAACACTAGCTCTAAAACTTGGCATTTTTTTCAGACTCACGGGCGAATTGACCCCCAAGAATACTTTTAGGTCCTTACGGGTGGTTAAAACAAAATTATTAATACCACCATGCGTTTGTATGGCATAGAAACTAGTTTGTAAAACAATGTGTTTAATGAGCTCCTCAGGAATTAATAGTAGAAACATATATGTAGGACGCTTAATGGTCTAGGGTACATTTGATCCAGTTTCTTTCCGAAACTCCTTGATTTGATTCACGTGTGAAACGTCAAGTTTTCATTTTATTATTTTTTTTTTTTTAATAAAACTCCAACAGAAATCTTATGACTATTGCTATCTGATCATTCACTATGATCAATAAGCAAGTTAGTTCTATATATAAATATTACAAGAAACTTATCTAAGGTTATATTCAGCAATATTCCTTAGGCTCTAATACATTA
This sequence comes from Diabrotica balteata, assembly GCA_918026665.1. Classification (NCBI taxonomy): domain Eukaryota; kingdom Metazoa; phylum Arthropoda; class Insecta; order Coleoptera; family Chrysomelidae; genus Diabrotica; species Diabrotica balteata. The sequence continues at coordinate 84,664,591 of OU898284.1, forward strand.
TAGTACTATTAGCTAACGTGTACACTTTAGCCACACTTTACTCTGCTTTTTCACTTTCACTCACTTATAGCACTAAATCAAACGGCTTCGTTCTCTTTAGTCTTCTTATCTGGTTGGCGTTGTCTAGGAGTTTGATGGCCTCGACGTTCACGTGGTTGAAGAGCCTTTGTTCATGACTCTCGGCAAACTTACTTATTGTCTGGATAACTGTATCTATCTGGAGGTCTCGATGAAGATCACAGTTTCTAAAGTACCACGGAGCGTTAACGATGTTCCTTAATACTTTATTCTGATATCGTTGTATATGTTGGATGTTGCTTTCTTTTGTACAGCCCCATAGCTGTATTCCGTATGTCCATATCGGTTTAAGGACTTGCTTATATAATAGCAATTTGTTGTAAATAGACAGAGTGGATTTTTTTCCATCAACCAGTACATCTTTCTGAACTTAATTTCTAATTCCTCCTTTTTTTCTTAACATGTGCTTTCCAACGTAGCTTGGAATCTAACGTCATACCCAAATATTTTGCCGTATTTGCAAAGTATTTGGTTTCTATTTATATGTACTGGGATATGTTGTTCTCTTTTGTTAGTAAAATTGACATAAACAGATTTTGTTTCATTCAATTTGATACGCCATCGGCTGGTCCAGATGTTAATTTGTTCAACAGAGTTCTGTAGCATGGTAGCTGCATCCTCGTGGTTTTGTCCGACTGCTAGAATGCATGTGTCGTCTGCAAATGTCGCAATTGTGTTAGGTTCTAATGATGGAATATTGGTAGTATAGAGCAGGTATAGTACTGGCCCCAGGACACTTCCTTGTGGAACTCCAACTTTAACTACTTCTCTTAATTCTGAATATGCTTCCTCTTATTTAACTCGATAGTATCTGTCGGATATATATGATTCTAGTAGTTCAGGATATTGTTTTGGTAAGTAGCATCTCATTTTATGATAGTCCGTCATGCCACACCTTGTCAAAAGCCTACGCTACATCGAGAAAAATTGCGGAACAAACTTTTCCTTCTTCTAGAGCTTTTTCTATGATATCTGTTATTCTATGCACCTGATCTATCGTTGAGTGGCTTGCTCTAAACCCAAACTGATAATTAGGAATTAAATTTTTTTCCTCTATAATCGGTTTTAGTCTCTTCAAGAGTAATTTTTCGTAAGTTTTCATTTTATGATATCTTTTTGGAGTCTACTTCGACTTTGAGTCGGAAGAAAGTCCTCATCGCTTTTCCCTTCTTTGTTTTGCTAAGGAACAATATTTTCTGTATCCGGATTACTGTTTTCTAAAACTTTCATCTCATCGTTCATCACATTTTTTAAATCTGAAGTCACTTATTTAGCAGCACTTGGTATTTCATCCAATAATGCCTCAACGTGGAGTAGATTCAAATTTTTTTAAGTGTCTTACGGATAAGTGTGTATTTAATTCTAGAAAAAAATTACTGTAAATGCCTGGTGGCTACCAACTAAAACCTGCAATAAAACGAGCCGGTAAAAGTCATATCAGATACACTTTTTATTATTTTTATGTTATTATTATATTTTCTAAACAATCTACTATCTACCTGACATTTTTAAGACGTTGTTTATCTATATTTCTCTAAAGCCTTTGAGCGTGTACCTAAGCAGATACTTCTAAGTAAGCTAAAACATTTCGGAATTCGCGGTACTTTACTTCGTTAGATAGATGATTTCCTGACAGATCGACATTACAAAGTTAGAGTTGGCAAATATTTTCCACAGGACAGGTTAGGGCAAAGTGAGCCCTGAGTTCTCTCGTTTGACCTCTGATTTTACGGTTTATACCAGCGTTGTTCCTTATTATGTTTCAAGTAAAATGTCGCTTTGCGCTGATGACATATAAATATATGCAAATCTAATTACAAACCAGCTAAACCTCAAAATGGACCTGGACTCTATTTTAAGTTGGTGTTCCCAGTGGTTACTACCCTTAAATGCGGAAAAATATATAGTGCTTCGAATTGGTAAAAATAACCCACTTGTGCGTACTTTATTTATGGGCAGCCATTAGATTTTGTATTGTCGTATAGCGACCTTGGTGTTATCGTAAACAGCAGCCTAACTTGGTCCGACCATATTACATCAGTTTGTAAACGTGCAAACTCCATACTGTATCTTATTGAGGGGTGTTTTTCGAGAGTTTCAATGTAATAATTCTGTAAACTTTACCCTCTTTATGTAAGACCCATACTTGAATACGCTGGACCAACGTGGTATCCTGATTTGGCTCGAGACAAGACTATGTTGGAAAACGTTTTTCTTTTATTTTTTGGTTTATACAGACAGGTTGTCGACCAAAATTGTCATATTTTTAAATAAACCACTCTATTGTATTAGAGTAGGTATTAATACGCCTTGTTGATCTGTCACGCGTTGACCTCAAGGTATCTGTCTTTTCACGGTTATAACATATGTTGCCTTCATTTCACCGGCAGCAGTCTAGAAGCTTGTAGTGGTAACTTCATTATACTTTTAAATTACTAAATTTTTAATTAATCATTTCAATAATGCTACCTAAAGTCAAAATTAAATCTTAATTATTGATTTACTATTGGAAGTGCATCTTAGATCTTTTAGTTCTTCTGCACATTAATAGTGTGTTTTTATATAAATTTTTTACATGAATTTTTTACATACATGTACAATTACCACATGTCTTTTGCTGTGCTAAGTTTATGAAAATTGTTAACTATATTTAGTTCAATTTATTGTTTATACAACATAATTTTACAATGTCCATTGTCGTAAGCTTCTTTACAATTTTAATATCATTGACTGCTACATATCTTTTTGAGGTAACACACTTAATAACTTTTCATTGGATGTTAGGTTTTTCATATTGTTTTTTTAGATGAACTGATGATGCTATCAAATTGGAGAGCGAAACGTTTTCAATAAATAGATGAAGTAGCCATCATCTCTGTCTTTTTTTCTCCAACTTTTGACTGCCACTTTTGACCGCCACTCTTCGAGTGATCCTTAATTTATAATAGATTCGTCGCATTTGCAGTAACTAGATCTCTTTGGTAAAGCGATGAATTCTGAACTAAACCATTCCTTTGGTATTACGCCACTTTTTACGCCTATAGTTTTTCTACTAATAATACAGTAAAAATATAAATTGGTCTATAACTGGACGAATCATCTCTACCAGGCAAACAATGATAACTTGTAAATTGTTTCTTGTAAATTTGTATGCAATAATAATTTTTGAAATTACACTTACCGTATATATTAGGTAATTAATGCTAGTAGAGCAATTGTAGTCCATTTAAACATAATTTTATATTCACACGGCTATTGTTTAGAAAACATGTACACAACGATTCAGCGTTGAGGTACTAATTTTGCTTTGAAAAGGCGTGTCCCCAACACGACCGACCAGCTAGGTGCAATGAAATAAATTATAGACCATGGTAAATCATTCACTTCTTATATTTAATTACTTTCAAGTGGAATAATGCATTATTAACGGTGAAATCATGTAGTATTGTTTTTATCGTGGCTCTATTTATTGCGTAAAAGACTTGTAACGTAGTCGTATACATTTTAATTCAGTTATATCGACTATTCATAATGAGATAATTAGCTCTTCAGAACAAAATACTTGACAGATTCAAAATTTACAGCAATAAAAATATGTCTACGTTACTTTGAATCAGAATTTTACTCGTCTATTTTTATGGAAAGGTCTGTCTGTGAAAAAATCGTTGATTTCACGTAAAAATTTTATACATGTTTTTGAAAGTTTTAACTTTGTCTATAAGACGTTTCTTATACATATTAAAACAAATGGTTCAAATAAATTGTAGATATTAAAAAGCTCGGTGATTTGCGAGTAGTTACATTAAAATACATGAAAAATTGTCCGAGATAATTGCAAAAACATATAACATAACTAAAGAGAATCTAACAATTAGTGAATAATGGGAAATGTGTAAAAATTATATTAAAGACGCAGCAAATAACATTGTAGGGCCGCAAAGACCACCACCGCGCAATGAGTGGTTCGATGCTGAGTGCGAGGACATTACAAGAAGAAAGAACAATGCATATAAACTGATGCAGCAAAGAAGAACCCGAGAAAAAGAACAAGAATATAATGATCTCAGAAGAGAAGAAAAGTACATCCATCGGAGAAAAAAGCGAACTTATGAAAATAGAATATTGGAAGAACTTGAGGCATTAACAAAGGAAAATCAAACAAAAAAATTCTTCTTCTTCTTCTTTAAGTTCCACTCCTATCGGAGATTGGAAATCATTCTGGCAATTATAATTTTATTGGTTACTCGCCTGAATAGTTCAATTGAACTGCATCCAAACCATTCACGGAGATTGCGTAGCCACGAGATTTTACGTCTTCCTACGCTTCTTCTACCTTTGATTTTACCCTGCATTATATTCCTTAGTAGTTCGTACTTTTCACCTCTCATGATGTGCCCCAAGTATTCCAATTTCCTGATTTTTATGGAATTTAAAACTTCGCATTGTTTTCCTAGTTGTTCGAGAACTTGTTCGTTTGTTTTGCGATCCATCCATGATATTTTCAAAATACGTCGGTAACACCACATTTCGAATGCTTCTAGGTTTTTAATGTTGGATTTTTTAAGTGTCCAAGCTTCAACTCCATACAAAAGGGTAGAGAAAATATAACATCGAAGCATTCTTATCCGGAGCGATATATTGATATCGCGATTACAAAAAAGTTTTCTCATTCTATTAAAAGTTGACCGCGCAATTTCAATGCGGCATCTTATTTCTTTTGTCTGATCAGTATCTTCTGTGATCCATGCTCCAAGGTATTTGTACGAAGATATTTGTTCAATTTCTGTATTATCTAGTACTAGCTTAACTTTGATGTTTTGTGCTTTTGTAAATACCATGAACTTGGTTTCCTTCAAATTGATTTTTAGTCCATAATCGTTGCAATATATATTTAGTTGTTCAGCAAGGTGTTGCAGTTCTTTTAGTGTTTCTGCCAGAAGGACGGTGTCGTCAGCATATCTTATGTTATTAGGTGGCTCACCGTTTATTATAAGGCCCTCACTGACCTCGGCAAGCGCTAATTCTGAGATGGCTTCAGAAAGAAAATTCTATAAAAATATAAATAATGCAAGAAAAGAATTTAAACCAAGGATCGGACTATGTAAGGATAAGGAGGGGCATATACTCAATACAAAAGAAGAAGCATTGGAAAGGTGGGTGGAACACTACAAAGAACTACTTACTATCGAAGTAGAAGATCCAAATCAATCACCCCCATGAGCAAGCAACAATACACCATTGGAGCCTCCATTAATTCAAGCACTACGGGATGCAATAAAACACCTAAAAAATAATAAATCTCCAGGAAGTAATGGTATACCCGCGGAACTTATTAAATGTGGAGGTGTCTACTCTGACAAATTATATATATATATATATATATATATATATATATATATATATATATAAATATATATTGTAGTTTTGAGTTTCTTGTAGCAGAACAACTTTCCCTGAAGAATTCTTATGTCACAACCTGTGGGAACTAGAAGTAGGGGTAGGCCAAAACTCAGATGGAGGAATGATATAGATGAGGATGGTAGAAAAATAGGCGCAGCAAACTGGCAACAGTTGGCAATGGATAGAACTGCTTTAGCCTTTCGTATTTCAGTTCTTATTTGTCTCTAGATAGATTGGTTCATTCGTTTGTTATTATTTTTTTTTTCTTCATTTCTTTCATGAGTTGCAGTATATTGTCATTCATCCAATTTTTCCTTTTTTTTATATTTTCCATTAGATGTTTTTCTCCGATCTTGTTAAAGGTTTCACTTAGTGGATGGGGGCAACACCATCGTTACGTTACGTGCAGAAGTTTAACTGTCAATTTAACGTTCATTTTTTTCGATATGTTAGTTCTTTACCTATAGAGAGATACGTTACGTTAGGTAGTTACCAAAACTCCCTATTATGTTTCTAACTAGCGATAAGAGATTTTAGATTACAGAATATCTTTGTGTCGTGACATTTTAGTTTGTTTGTCCATTAACGTCATTACCATAAAATTTATTAACATCAACTAACTAGACATTACATAATGTGTTATTATCCTCGTTTAATAATATAAAAATACAAAACTTTCATGCAAAACCCCTTTACCATCAAATCGCTTGCCAACAAATCTGCAATAAAATTTCAAGCTTAACTTGCCCCTAGCAAAGAGAGTGGATTTTGGCGCATAAATTTAAATACAATTTAATTTTTATTGAAGTTAAATTAGCTTAAACCACTTAATCTACTTAGTTCATCATAGAATAGAACAATACAAAGGGAGTCCGAGAATTGCCAGCTTTAACACATAGACAAAAATTGTTATGGTTAACTGTGTTACCATAAAAGATTTAAATTTAAATAGTTTAAGATTTGCTGGACAGTTCTTAGTAGTAAACATTAATTTTTTAAAATTAATTTTGTAATAGTAAAGGGACGAGTTGATTTAAAATTTATCGTTAAAAATGAATTTATTCTTTTTTAAGACTCTTCTTGTAAATTTTTAGGCACAGATAAAAGTGGATTTCGCAAATAATTTTAAATAGACGGTGAAAAAAAGAAAATGAAATGGTGCCAATTCTAGACTAAAATGTGAATTACCCATTAGTTCAAAGTTTTGGATGCATAGAAGTTACTTATTTTTGCTATAATGTAATATTCTGGCGATGTTAAAAAAAATAACTTATGAGTTGCTTGTTTTGCTTAGATTAGATTAGATTATGTGAGGTCGTTAAGGTCATGCGGTCTCACCGCACTTCGACCTATACAGATCTTTTGTGCATACCTTAATCTAGTTAAACTCTAGCATGCCAATACTTCTGATGAGGTTTATTGGCTTCCTAGGTGACTTGTTTCCTATGTCAGAGGACGCCAGACTGACCTCTCCTAGGAATTTTAGTCTTTTGCAGAACAGTGCTACGCAGTTGCATAGTATATGTTCTGCCTTTTCTTTTTCATTGTGACAGAAACGACAGTTCTCACTATCTGATTTACCCATCTTCTTAAGATGATATCTCAGAGGACAGTGACCAGCGAGAAAGCCAGTGACCATTTTGATATCTTTCTTACTCATTTAGAGAAGGCGGTTTGTTACAGTAGGCGACACTTTTATAAGACTTTTTGCTTGCCTTCGTCCTGGTGTGTTAGACCAATATGATCTTGGTTAATTGCAATTCTCTTGTGACCTGGCACCCACATCACAGTTACACTGTTGCGTTCCGCCAGCATCTTGAGAGATTGTTTACAGTCCCAAACCAACTTTGACTCACACGTAAATGACCTTAGAGCCTTTAAAGCGGCTTGGCTGTCTAATAAAATAAAGACTTTTGCCCTACGGGTGTCTTGGTTGAGACATTCTTGGGCACTTATGTCTATAGCATGTATTTCTGCCTGGAAGATAGTTGGGGCGTTTCCAAGGAATTTAGAGGCCTGAAATTGGGCCCAGTAACTTCCACTCCTGCCCTTTCATCTATCTTAGATCCATCCGTATACCATACGAGTGAACCTTTTTCCATTTTTGGCTCAATTTCTTCACCCATTTGGTGGTTTTTATGACCACTTCAAGGGGTGTTTCAAAGTCGAATTTGACTGATATACCATCTGTCGGCATGTCCTTAGAATCCAATGGAATTTCTTCCAAGATTTTCAGGTGGCCAACTAGATCTTCAGGGTTCATTATTTGTGTCTGTCGCAGTTTTAAGGCGGTAGTTACTTCCTCCCTCCTTATGCAGAACTGCAAGGGAGGAAGGTTCAGCATCGCCTCTAGAGCTGCAGTGGGGCATGTTGACATTGCCCCTGTGATTCCCAGACAAGCTAGCCGCTGCACTTTTTGCAGCTTGGCGTTAGCTGTTGTTTGTTGTGTTTTTGGCCACCATACGAATGATGCGTATGTGACCATGGGCCTAATTATTGTTTTGTATGACCAGAGAGTCATTTTCGGTTGTAGGCCCCAAGTCTTTCCAAACGTCTTGCGGCAGGTCCAACTTGCCACTAAAGCTCTGGATAAATTTTTTTCAATATGACTATTCCAGGTGAGTTTTTGATCTAGGGTTACCCCCAGATATTTAACTTCCTTGGAATAGTCTAATGTGATGCCATTCATAGTTGGAGCCTCTAAATTCTGTTTACGTCTTCTTGTTAAAGGTGTCAAAGTCGTTTTGCCGGGGTTGACACTTAAGCCCTCTTTCGAGCACCAACTTTTAATTTCGTTAGGAGCAGTTTGCATGAGACTAGATATAGTCTGGTCATGCTTGCCCCTAATTGAAACTAGGTCATCTGCGTAACCTTGGGTTATAAAACCAGTATTATGCAGCTTAGTGAGGAGGTCATCCACAATCAAAGACCACAGTAGAGGCTTTTTTTCCTTAATCTTAACCTTTTTAATAAATAAAAAATTTTGAAATACAAACTTTTACCGATTATATACTGTTTGTACGGAAGATGTCGTGTCACATAATTTGGAATGAGGTACAGTCACCTGTGAAAACTTATATAGATTTTATATTGCATCTGATGCAATCTATAAAAATAAAGACGCAAGAAACAAATCCTGGGAGCACATTGTTGTCACATTGTTCGAAAATGTGTGCGAGGAAAAAAACAACAACTAGGTAAATATTTTATTGTCTAAGAACACCTACACAACAGGACGAACAAAGCGAACAGTTAAAAATATACACGAGTCTTGCCAGGGTACTTTACCAATAAGGCTCAAAAAGTACTCCGCAAAATACTCTCGCACAGAGTTGCCAGACCTGTTTGTAGGAACATTTGGTATTTCTACCATACCCTCAATTGTAAGTGTATCTTCAACATCGCAATATGATCACCATCGCAAACTCTTATAAAATTGTGCAACACACATCATGCTTTAACTGTATTTTTTGTAACATTAAAGCCCACATTAATAGGTCTATGAAACACTCTAAACTTGGTTGATATCATACCAAATGTTTATTTTATACATCGTCTACTATGGGTAACTCTATAGTTATTAGTTTCAAAAGCACCATAACTCACAAAAACATGTTTACCTGCAGTATTTATTTCAGGCAGTCCTGGTATGTTTAAAGTATCATTCTCCAGGCTCCTGTATAGTATACTGTCTTGAAATATAGATTATTCGGAGTTTTTTTTCTATATGATCCAATATTTACATATGTAAAACAATAATCTGCATCGCACATGGCCGGGAGAACTGTGGAGTAAAAATTCTTGTAATTGAAGACATGAGATGATAAAGGTGCCATGTCCACTTTTTCAAATATTGAGTAATTGAAGGAAACGCGTTTTCACTTATATATTTTTTTTAATAAATTTTATAAAAATTACCAATATCTTATTAGATTGGAATCGTTTTGTACTTTTTTATATAATATTTTTTGTTTTTCTAGAATTTAAACTTTTTTAGTAATTTTAATTTTAATGGACATAGCACCTTAATCAACCAACATTTTATGCATAATATGTTGGTATAAACTTGAGTAGAGAAAGGCGTTATGTCACCTATGTTGTATTTAAAAAAAAATAGTAAAAAAAACTATTTAATGATCTGGAAATTAAATTTTATTTGCAGATTAACAAAAGCAAAGTAAGATAAATTAAAACTTTATAAACAAAGACACAGAAACATTTTAATTTAACATGAATTACGTTTTTTCTTAGGGTTTTTTAAACATTCTAAAACAATATCATAATACCATTTATACTCTGCTGGAATAAACTGGTTGATCTTGTAGATTTGAAATTTTTTCAGAAGTCAAACCACCGCATTTAGGTAACTTTTGTAAAACAACTTGATTATTTTGTACTATCAGTAGTTCTCTTTTTTTTTGTAAGTCAACTTCCATAAATGGGGTAAACGGATCTAAACTAGTTTTGTAAAAGTATTTTCCAAAACAACTTACTTTTATCCACTTCACTTTATCTCGAAAATTTATATTTTGGTCAAGACTATTAGTGAGTCTTTTGTTTAAATGAAGTTTTGCAGGTAGAGTTTCAAAGCAATTAAAAAACGTTCCATGTTTAGGCATACACTTTGTTTGGAACTCTCAGATCTAATAATTTCCCGATATTGGTCTGGTATATAAATATTCTGATGTTTTCTAAGAACCTTTTCTATTCTTCCAAAGTCTCTGTCAGAGTCAAAGTAACTGTGACCAACTTCGGGAAATTTATGGTCAATGATCTTAAATATTTTATTTAATATTAGGTATTGAAAAAGGTTAATAATGGAGAAGTTTTTGTTTAGTCCCCCACATTGATCTGACCAAAATATTAAATGATCCATTTGGGGATTTTCTTCTTTAAGAAGCAGACAAAATCGTAGCAAACAACTTGCTATTTCATTACTTCTCCTATTGGCAATATCCTCAGTCCATGTAAAAAAATAGGACTTATGACCAGAACTGGTTAAACAGTGGACTCCAAAGTTGTATAGCCACATTTGTCTTAAGTAAAAAGATTTTGACGTTGATAGCTTTGGCAAAGGCATCGTTTGTTGAAAATCCATTGTTATGTAACATTTTTCTTTGGAAGTTTTTACTGCTTCGCGGTCAACTTTCTGCTGCGCAAAAGCAAGTTGAAAATTATTCGAGTGCTCTAAAGAGTTCTCTTCAGCATCGCATAAACTGCAAGTATCACTTCTCTCTTCTCTTCTGAATCTTCTTGACTGGAAGGGAAATATTTGTTGCCTGATGTAACACTGTCATCAGTACAATTATCCATATAGTCTAAAAATTTAATTTATGTACATAGGTAGGTATGTATGTAATAATAACTCAAGTAATGTATATTATATCTATATTTTTTTAAATAAAAAAATTGAATTGCAGAGGGGGTAAATTGTTATTAAAAAGGGATGATTAATTAATAAAGGTAGTAAAAAATTTTTAATATACTTACCTGCTTTAGAGTTGACCTTCTTTTACAGTCCACTAGTGCTTGGCTGCTCCAAAATCACCGCATTGGTATTGACCTCTAAAGAAGTACAAAATACAGTTTCTATCTACAAAAAAATTCTCTATTCGGACTTACCTTGATTGATACACATATTTTCTTGTTTTTACTAATTCTAAAATTCTTTTACTTCTCGAACCCATGTTGAAAGATGTGATAAACAACAAACATAACCTTAAAATGTCACATGGCACCTACCATGTAAATAAAACTTTCCCACTATCTAGTGGATAAAGGGTATTTAGTCATAGGACATAGTACCTTTATCAATTAAAATAATTCTTATAATTAACAATTTAAACCCGGCAACTGTGTTGTGGGTGAAAATAACCCACGTCGTTCATTACCGCTTGTTAAAATAGTGGCAACATCGCCAGATTCGTCTGGCGCCACGAGTACCTTCCATAATATAACAGACCTTGTATTGCATCATAAATTTCAGTATATAAATAAGATTTGAATGAGTGGTGTCGCCTTCTTTGGACTTGTGGGTGATTTTAACCCCACCACACAGTTGAAGTGCAGTATTATTTAGTTTTTTGGGTAATTTTAACCCCACAACACCGGTTAATTATTAACAGGTAAGTTCTTATACTAGCACAACTTATCTCGATTTTTTTAACAGAAACATAATTTAATTGTTAGGAATATTGAAAATTGATTAGATATTCTTAATTTCAGACATATCGAAATATGTGTAGTTGGGAGAAAGAACAAGAAGCTCTCTTGAAGCTTTGGCAGGATGAATTAACTGGATCAGAGTTAGGATCAGAAAGCGAATCTGAAAATGAAAGTCAGCAGGTTAGCCTTAGTTCCAGTGAGGATGTTTTACAAAACCAACTTCAATCAGTGGAAAATTGTCAGCCTGGAACTTCTAATCAGGAAAGTCAATCATCGTCGGAAGAATCTTCTCAAGACAACAATAAGTTTGAAGATGATAAAGTAAGACAATCTAAGTTTTTTATCGGACGGGATGGGAAAACAAAATGGTCAAAGAACTGTCCTAATAAATCGGTTAGAACACGACAAGAAAATTTAATTACTTTACTTCCCGGTGTTCGAAATAATGCAAAACATTGCAAATCACCCATTTCTTGCTGGGAATTATTCATGGATAATATTATTGTAGAAGATATTGTCCAATGCACTAATAAAAAAAATCAGTTTAGGTCGCTCAGAATTATAATGACCAACATAAATATATCACCAAGCCTACGGACGCAGAAGAAATTCGTGCAGTTTTCGGATTACTATATCTATCAGGCGTTTATAAAGCCAATAGGTTAAATCTGGAGGATCTTTGGGCTACAGATGGAACAGGAATTGACATTTTCAGGCTAACAATGTCCCTGCAAAGATTTATATTACTTTTAAAGTGCCTACGATTCGATAATATCGAAAATAGAGACGAACGAAAAAGAGTAGATAAACTGGCAGCTATACGAGCTGTTTTTGATCGATTTGTATCCAATTGTCAACAATATTTTATTCCTAGTCAATACTTGACGATCGACGAAAAATTAGAATCTTTTCGGGGACGTTGTTCCTTTCGGCAATATATCCCCAATAAGCCGTCCAAATATGGCATTAAAATATTTGCCTTAGTGGATGCCAAAACATTCTACATTTTAAATTTAGAGGTATATGTTGGCTCACAGCCTGAGGGACCTTTTCAATTTAGTAATAGACCGTTTGATGTAGTAAACAGGCTTGTAAATCCAATTCGTGGTACTAATCGCAACATTACATTCGACAACTGGTTTACCAGCATACCGCTAATGGAACATTTGCTTAGTGAACATCGGTTAACATCTGTTGGAACTATTCGTAAAAACAAGAGGGAAATACCGACAATCTTTTTGAATTCCAAAAACAGAGCTGAAAACCACGCAATTTTCGGATTTAAAAAAGACATTTCTTTGGTGTCCTTTGTCCCGAAGAAAAATAAAATAGTGTTAGTAGCTTCTTCACTTCATCATGATACAGAATTTGACCACAAATTAAATAAACCTGAGATTATAGACTTTTATAATCACACAAAAGGTGGAGTGGATATGGTTGACGAAATGTCTGCGTTATATAATGTGTCTCGTAATAGCAAGCGATGGCCACTAACAATTTTTTTTCGCTGCTTAATAATGCAGGAATAAATAGTTATGTTATTTATCAACATAACAAGCCAAATGAAAAACTAAAACGCAGATTTTTTTTAAAACAACTTGTTTGGCACTAATTAAACCATATATTGAAAAAAGAGGTAATAATCAAAGAATACCATCAGACATAAGAGCGAAACTAAAAAGAAATGACAGCGGAGAGGACTCTCAAGGACCTTCAAACAAGAAACAACGAACAACATCCAGATGTGGAGTGTGTCCCCGTGGAAAGGACAGAAAGTGCCAAAAGAAATGTGTAAAATGTGACATTTTTCTTTGTCTTGAACATTGTGTATATTTTTGTTCTAAATGTGCAAATAATTGTTAATTATGCTATTTTAAACAAAAGTTCATAGTTACTTTTTATAGAATTTGTAGTTTTTTTTTATTCTATATCTCTAATAAAAATTTTATTAACAAAAATTGTGGTAGTGGTTTAAATATCAACTAAATTTTAGTATATTTTTTGAATCGTTGAATTATTAACGAAAATTTTTAAAATGATTTAACTTTGAAAAAGATTATATAACAATATAACCATGATTTAAAATCTTAAGGTTGCATGTAAAAATAAAATATTTTCTCAATTTTATAAATAAAAAAAAAATGGGTGATAATTACCCCAACACACAGCTCCTGTTAGAAAATTTCACCCACACAGTCGCCGGGTTAAGAATCTTGAGTTATTCAGGGGTTGTATTACGACTTTATGTAACCAAATATACAAATAAGTCATTTAAAAAAAAAAAAATGGACATAGCACCTTTATCAATTCATGTCTTCAATTGTAAAACATTGATCCATCACTCTCTGGATTTATGACTTACCATCAATAGCTCCGATCCACTTTGGAAAGTTGGTCTCTTGTAAAAACTCGTAAGCATTTTCGTGCCACATATCAGCGGTTTTTGCTGGTAGGCATTCATCATGTAGTGTTTCCTATATTAACTTACATACTTCGTCTACGATTATACTAATTGTTGCAATGCCAGTCCTAAATGAATATTGCAGATCTGTATATGTCCGACCTGTAGCCCCAAATCTGTAAAGAAAAAGGGTTTTATTGCTTTCGGAAAACTGATCCAACAAAGATGGAAAATAGCCCTAGATGCATACTTTAGACTAAAGAACGCTAGAAAAATAAAACACCTTCTGGAAGTGCTGCACTGAAGTTCAAAAAGTATATCTTTTATTATGAACCAAGTTTCTTGTCCCCATCAGATGAGAATGATGTTGATGAATCACTTAACGAAACCATAATATCATACTTAGTAACTATGGATAATACGATATCATCGTACAATACGCAAGATTCTAATATGCCAACGCATTAAATTTATTCAAACACTTTACAGGAAAGACCAAAACGATCATTCTGTTGATTCTAGATCATCACAAAGAAAAAAAAAGAGGTTAGATCTTTGTAAATGGTTATATTTAAAAACCCTTAAAAGGGATACATCAATTACATGAACGTTTTCGGAATAATAATTCCATCATCATGTTTAAAATGCAAATTAACGTGCCTAAGCCACAAAAATATCAGGGTAAAAACCCTTTAAATTACATATGGTTACAAAAGATTGTACATAATGTTGTTAATCACATTTGATATTTAATAATAAATTAAATTTGACTTCAGGTAACATACACCCATGTCTTAGGTGAGTTCCAGTGGCCGGAGAGTAAACCTCTTCAAACGGGCTTCAGCTGGTAACTTTGAAGACAGTTCAAAGAGGGAGTATAAAGATTCCTACGTGAAATACCTGTTTTAGTTAAGTAAATCTATCATCTTAACTGATATTATCATCATAATGCTTTTACCATTAAAACCACCATATCTTTTGTCAGTGCAAGGTAAAGGTGACGGTCTCATTTTCTTTGGACGAGGGTCTTCATGTTCATCTTTTGTGTCCCTGTTTTCTGTATTTGGACTTTTCGTTCCACATAACAAATAATCTGCTAGTTCTAAACGAAAGGATAATAAATCTTTAATATCTTTTGATTTTTATTTGTTACTTCGGCAGTCGCGACGGTATTCCATCCAACTGTTAACAATAGCTAAATCAAATAGATTTAGAATTACCTTTAATGTCCATTTGCAAGTTTTGAATAAAGTTCTATAACACTCCATCATCTGATCGCAGACATCAATTCCACCCATCTTTTCGTTGTAAATTTTAATTACGTTTGGACATGGAACCTCTACACGACGAGCACTAGCTTTATCCCATCGTTTAACTAAATCTGAGTGTTCTTGGCCAAAAGCCGTAGATGCCATTAAAACGGATTTATTACCTTTCCATTTAGTGACACGTATCTTCTGATCACTGCCAACAACCTGCTCAGAATCGCCTCTTTTCATTTGGTTATCTGTTTTAAATGTAAATCCTTTAAAACGAGTGTTCATAATAGTTCCTGTGCCATTTATTTCCTTAACGTTTCCACTAGCCTAAGGATGACTGACGGTCCGAGTCCCAGTTCTTTATTTCTTAAATTGGTACTTGTTCCTTGATATATTTCAAAATCTAGGACAGTACCATCACTTTTTGATAAAACGAAATTTGTTAAACTTACAGGTCTTCGTTTATTTTTTACATATTACCGAAAAGCACATGGACCAAGAAACGGAATCATCTGTTTGTCTATTGAGAATGCAGCTTCAGATTCTCTGTTTAATTCCCGACAGCGGCTTCTGACTAAATCGATCGTTGGCTGAACTCTCCACAGACGATTATTTTTTTTTAATTTCTTCTGTTACCGTGCTTACATCCACAATATGAAGATTGACTCTCAAGAGGTACAACCCATCTCTTGAAATTGCATCCGCAATTACAGAAAGTTTAAAGCGACTGCTCCAATATAAATGAATTCGAGGAAATTTTAAACAACCCAACACTGCATGGATCCCAAAAAAATTTTTTATTTCTTCAGGAGTTACTTTGGGTTTAAGTTCCCTTCCGTGTTTTTGTAAATAAAATTGTGCAGTACGTTCTGCACACAGTTGAAAAAATGAGTTTCCTAAATATTTTTCAAAGTAACACCATGGTGTTAAAACTTTAGTGGGATTTGGAAGTATCGTGTCGGTATATTTTCATTTTTAAATGGATTAGTTCTACCCCAATTTAGCATTAATGATTTTTGGAGATTTTGTATAGTACGGGGAACTGCGGAATCATTTTCGTCTCCACTTTCATCAGATTTATCCCTTTCTTCAATCTTATCATCTTGTACAAACAAATTCTCCTCTTCAGACGGTACCCAATCGTCATCATATTCTCTGAGTTCAATTTCCAAATCGGAATCAATTTCATCCAGCAGTTCGTAGATTTCATCTGAATGAGCAGCCAGTCTCGCCATGTCAACTTTTCTAGTTGTTCCTGAAAAAGAAACCCTTGTTATCAGTTTTGTTCATTGAATCATTTTTTTTTTGCACCGCTCACTCCTAGCCCTCACAAACGTGTTGTTCTTCAAAACACGTTTGTGGGTTTGTAACCTCAAATTAGTATTAAAAGATTTTGTCTAAATAGGTAAATATACACAATTTGTGACGACTATCCACCAAAATAAATATTTTAGAACAAAAATAAAAATGTGTACTTACGTCTAGAAGCCATATTACCACACTTGATAAAAAGTCACCAGTGTTACCATTCACTGAACAATATCATACGGATCTAAGCAAATTTTTAGTAATCTACCGCGACAATATGATAGACACGTGCACCCACTATCGTGTCGTAGAGGAGCAATTGGTGCAAAATGATATTTTAAGCCTAATGTCACTTATAAATAAAACGCTCACAATTGTCAGTATATGAAGCGTAAGGGATAGTGAAAAAAGCCCGATGGTTGCAAGAATTCCATTTAGAAATTAAGAAACTGGAGACAACAAGACAGTTTCCATTTGCATAAAAAACTAAAAGACTTGAGAGGAAATGAAGAATTTACAGTAAAAACTTACCAGGTTTTGATGGTAGAATTTTAACTGATATTAAAAAGCGCCTTAGCAAATAAAAAAATAACATAACAGAATTATTTAAAGATGAGCAAAGAAACAAAGAAAGGCTTCTTACTAACGAAATACCTACAGAATCGTTACAACTACTAGATGATGAGATATTGTTCTGAAGCTATTTTCTTGTGGCATTGTAAATTAATTACTATTAAAAAATACGTTTATTGACGTTTCAATTTCCACTTCGGAAATCGTTCTCAAAATACAAACAGTAAATTAAACAAATTTTGTTTTTTGTTACAGAGTGAAAAATTCTTCTAATAATTTAATTTTATCTGACTCATTTATATTGACAATTCAGACATACATTATGCATTTTAAAGTAGATGACTGTAAAATGATATTGCCAATATTGTTGAGTTGCGATCCTGGGACGACTTTACTTATAAGATAGTTCATTCGATTACATGAAATCAACTTTAACTTGAGAATATCCGTCAGAAAATATTTTCTCAGTGGAGAAAATATCTCAATGCTTACCAACCCACGAAAAGAAAGAATACAGAGTGTTATGTAAACTTGAATTGGAAAAATCTACTAAAATTGAACAAAACATAAGCAAAGAGGAACTAAAGGCTATAAGAACTTTAAAAAATGACGACTCCATAATCATACTACCAGCAGACAAGGGGAATGCAACTGTGATAATGGATAAAATTCAATACGAAAATAAAATTAAAGATCTATTAATAAACGGACCTTATACAAAGTTAACAAAAGATCCAACAAAGTCTTTGGAAAACAAATATATAGAACTTTATTCAAGTTTAAAGATGTTTTAACAAGTTATCAGAGAGGATTAATTACACCTCATTACAGTAAGACTCCTCATTTTTATGGAGTACCGAAAATTCATAAAACGAATATACCACTTAGACACATTTGTAGTACCATGAATTCTCCTTGTAGTGAACTATCAAAATTTTTATTAAATATTTTAAAACCATTTACAAATAAAAATGACACATTCATAAAAAATACACAACATTTTTTAAATAAATTATCAAATATTGAATTTAATTCAAATCATACTTTGGTAAGTTTTGACATAAATAGTTTATTTACGAATGTGCCATTAAATAAGACTTTAAGTATAGTCAAGACAAAATTAGAGAGTGATGATTCATTGGCAACTAGAACAAGACTAAACATATCGGCTATAATGGAGTTATTAACATTATGTACTGATAATACATATTTTCAACTAAATAATGAATTCTATAAACAAAATTTTGGTCTAGCAATGGGCTCTAGTTTATCTCCATTCTTAGCCGATATATTTATGGAAGATTTTGAAACAAATATCATTTCTAAACAAAATTTAAAACCCACAGTATGGTGGAGGTATGTAGATGATGTATTCTCAATATGGCCTCATGGATCAGAGTTGTTGGACACATTCCTAAATGATATAAACGATAAAGAAGAGACAATAACATTTACCATGGAAAAGGAATATAATAACACGCTACCTTTCCTGGATGTTTTAATCGCTAAGAACGATACTGGATATGAGACTCAGGTGTATGGAAAACCAACACACACCAATAGATATTTAAATTTCAAATCAAATCACAATATTAATGTAAAAAAGGGAATAATTAAATCCTTATACGATAGAGCCAAAATTACTTGTTCTAATGAAAATTCGTTCTTGGAGGAGAAACATTTGTTAACATCTGTTTTATTAAAAAATGATTATCCTTTATCGTTTATAAATAAGGAATTTTCAACAATCGATCGAATAGAACAAAACAACTTAGAACGAGATCCTACAGCATACACAAGGAATAATATGAGGAAAATAACAATACCGTACATAAAAGGACTATCAGAAAAACTTAAAAAGATAAGAAATAAATTCAACATTTCAACAACATTCAAAACAACAAACACATTGAGATCTATTTTGTCCAAAACCAAACCTAACAATGAACAAGAAAGGACAAAGAATTGCATTTATAAAATACCTTGTGAATGCGATCAGTTTTATTTAGGTGAATCATCAAGGCCATTAAATGTTAGAATAAGTGAACATCAATCTTATATTAAAAATAAAGAATTTGATAGATCTCAAATCTGTAAACACGCATGGGATAATGAACATAGGGTTCAATGGAATAATTCAAATGTAGTCCTAAAAGAAACGGATGGTAAAAAAAGAAAAATCAAAGAAGCGGCTCTAATTATGCTAAATGAGGCCAATTGTGTCGCAAATTCCTCGGCAGAATGTAGTAGGATCTGGTTACCAATATTAAAAGAGGAAGTTATTAATAAGAAAATACCAGTATTAGTAAGTCAGTAACATATAGAGGATACATCATTTATGTTTTTTAAATAACGTAACATATAAAATCAGAATTTTGATGTTTGTTGAAGGTAAACTAAATTCACGAACAAATACTTACAATGTCGGGATAGTATTATGAGGTTTTTTTCCTGGTTTTTCCCTCATAATTTACTATGGAATCACTAACAGGAGAATTTTACTGTCATCATGTCATGTGTTTGTCTTTTTAAAGACGAATTACATGCTATGATTTTTTTCTGACGGATATTCTCAAGTTAAAGTTGATTTCATGTAATCGAATGAACTATCTTATAAGTAAAGTCGTCCCAGGAGCGCAACTCAACAATATTGGCAATATCATTTTAAAGTCGTCTACTTTAAAATGCATAATGTATGTCTGAATTGTCAATATAAATGAGTCAGATAAAATTAAATTATTAGAAGAATTTTTCACTATGTAACAAAAAACAAAATTTGTTTAATTTACTGTTTGTATTTTGAGAACGATTTCCGAAGTGGAAATTGAAACGTCAATAAACGTATTTTTATCTTTAATTGTGGCTTATTCCCAGTTTAATAGTAATTAATTTAGATGATGAGAGTATTAGATGCTTGATAGTATAGCGACTATCAATTTGGCAGTTTAATGAGTCACACGCTCAAAATTTTTATAAAGTATTGCATTGTCGCACATATAAATTTTATGAGGGGACAACTGGTGATAAGCAGTTTAGTTTCCGTAACGTTATGGGTACTTGGAAGGCTGTTTTTTGCATATGAATACTCTTGCAAAGGAGCATTGAGTTTAGAAATTGATATTTCAATGCTTGGACTCAGTTGGTCTGGACACGTATGACATTAGATGACTAAAAAATATTTACTACCATCAGACTGCTTATATTAAGGCGACTCAAGAGGTTTCAGCTATAGTTTCTATTAAAAGTTATGTTAGGTTAGAAAGGTATGCTTTATGTTACCGATGTTATCGATTTCAAAAAAACTACGTTTTATTTCTTGAAAAAAATTCTAGACGGGTCGATTTTGTCGAAAAAGTTGTGAAGTTATGCTAAAGAGATTACCGAAATTTTTCCGTGGCAACCTATTTATGAATAATAATTTTAATAATAAACGAATTATAAAAAATTACTTTTTTTACTCCAAAACCTTTTTTTTAATAATTTGGACTATTTCAAGATAAAAGATATTTTTGTGATTTTTAGTTTTCATGTAAAACGCTTATTTTAAGCTTGAATTGCAAATAAACAATTAAAACAGCCAAAATAATGTCGAGTTTTTTCGAGGCTATTTTTTCATGATACAAATACAAACAGATAAGATACCGCGCATGTGGGCGTGGCTTATGCATGACTTTTGTGACGTCAGCTTGTGCTAAATTTCGCCATATTGTGTTTTGACGTTTATGTACATTTACGGTTCATAGCTAATATTTAATAAAATAATATTTTAAAAGTGTTACAAGGCTTTAAATTTTTCCCGA
Organism: Diabrotica balteata; assembly: GCA_918026665.1. NCBI lineage: Eukaryota > Metazoa > Arthropoda > Insecta > Coleoptera > Chrysomelidae > Diabrotica > Diabrotica balteata. Next base: position 84,685,575 of record OU898284.1, read on the forward strand.
TATGAGGTGTGCAGTGTATGGTTGTGCCGTTGACAATATGTGCAAGAGTTTTGTACCCGGTACAAGCATTTTATAGCTTTCCAAAAGACAAGGAAATGCAAGCTGTTTGCAAACATTTGTGTAAACGCCAGGATAATTTTAATGTTAAATTTGCTCGTGTTTGCTCTAAGCACTTTGTTGAAAGTGATGAATCGGTCATTCAGGTTGGCAAAATATAAAACAGAAGTCAACTACTTTATAAGTTTATAGAAGACGTTTCGCTTTATACTTCTAAAGCTTCATCAGTTCTAACTCAATATGTAGTATTACTAACACTCACCAGTGTTTTGTTTGTCTTCATTGGAGAACCATCTCTAAATGAAGCCAAATGTACTTTTAAAATTTTGTTAAATCTTCGTTTCTGCGAATATTATTTTTTGCAAAGTTTTTGTGTCCTTTGTTTCTGTTTTGTTTTTAAGTTAGTTCTAAATAATGAGTAAACTTAAATACATATATAACAACATCTTTAATACTACATATTGAGTTAGAACGATGAAGCTTTAGAAGTATAAAGCGAAATGTCTTCTATAAACTTATGAAGTAGTGACTTCGGTTTTTTATTTTGCCAACCTGAACGACCGATTAACCTCTGAATTCACTAGTTGAATACTTTATATATATATATATATATATATATATATATATATATATATATATATAATATATAATTATAACCATATTTTAGCATATCCTGAAGAAGCTAATAAATTTTTGTGAAAGCTAAATAAAAGAACAAAGAGTTTTACTTATTCTGCCCTATTAATGACTGCAACCTCAAAAGAAATAGTTTACCTAACGTGTCAGTCAATAATACCTAACTACTATATATAAAATATATATTGTATGAAAATCACATTCCATAGTTTGCAATTTGTGGTATTCGGCCATGGCTCCTTCCATCAAACTTCACTCTTATGAGAAAATTGTTATTTTTTACAATATATTAATTTAAATACCTAAGCTTAAATTCACGTAGTAAATAAAACAGCATAGTAAATAAATACTTAAGCTTAAATTCACGTAGCAAATAAAACATCTAGTAAATTATATTAGAATTTCAACAGTTCGTTTCATCCGCAAGCATGATTACATTTTGAAAATTTAGCACAAGGTGACGTCATGCGCGTGAGTGTACGAGTTTAGTGCGTGGCAATATCATATCTGGTATCTTTATATCATGCTATTTTTTAGTAGCTTGTACATCAAATCTAAAAAAGCAAAAAATACGGGAAAAAACTTAAAACAAGTAGTTAAAAACTGCCTAATTGTATTTAGATTTTATATTGCAAAAGACAGTGTAAAATATCTATAAACAATTTAATATACCGTTGCGTTTTGAAATATTTAGACTTGACGATCGTCTAAACTTTAACGTTTCAAACACATTGTTTATTTCTGACAACACAACACAACCTGAATATTATTTTAATCAAAAGAATACGATGCTGTAATATTAGAGGCTAAAAAACAGTGGATGACAGAAGCAATACTATTAGAGATGGAAGAAAGAAGGAAATATAAAGGAAAAGATCTACAGAAGTATAAAGAAATACAACAAATAATTAAGGAAAAAATCAAAACAGCTAAGGAAATCTATTTGATGAAACGATGTAAAGAGATAGAAGAACCAGAAATAAAAATCATATGAAAAATATGCACAAAAAAATCAGAGAAGTGACTGGAATGGGTCGAAATAGACAGCAAGGACACATAAAAGATAAAAAGGGAGTACTACTAACAGATTTACCAGAGAAATTAAGACGATGGGAGGAGTACCTTAGAGAACCTTACCAAGATGAAAGAGGTAAAATGAAGAAAATACAAGAACTAAATCCTTTAGAGGGACAGATCATGATAGATGAAATCAAATATGCTATCAAAAATTCTAAGACAATAAGGAAGCTGGATGAGATAAAATACCAGTAGAACTGTTAAACCTAGTGGTAGCGAATAACTTGGAAGTATTTGCACATTTATTCAACACGGTATACGATACAGGACTGATACCACAAGAGTGGCTGAAATCAGCATTTATACCCATCCCAACACGCAGCAAAAGAGTGCTCTAATTATCGAACACTGAGCCTCATGAGTTATACTTTAAAATTACTGCTGAAAGTAATACATAAGAGAATATATGAAAGGCTAGAGGAGGATATTAGCGAGACGCTCTTCGGGTTTCGAAATGAAATGGGTATTAGAGAAGGACTATTTGCCATCAACATATTAATTCAGCGATGTCGGGATGTAAACGTTGATCTACACTTGTGCTTTGTTAACTACGAAAAAGCTTTCGATAAGGTAAGACATAAAAAACTAATACAATACTTATGAACAAGCGCATTGAGAGTAAAATCATAAATATAGCGCAAACATTATATTAGACCCAGTGCCATATTAAACTTGTAACGTTAAAAACGTCACATTTCTAATAATTTATATTTAAATAAGTATTTTATTTATTTAGTAATTTGTTAATTTGTTTATCTTCTGTTAATTTTTACTATTTTTTGGCAAATAGTTGGCGTCCTCTCTGTCCCGCTATATTTCTTCCCCTGTTTTCATTTCTTCCTCTGTCATTATTTAATCTCTCTTTCTGTCATGTAGCATAAATATTCGCCCTCTCTCTTTGTGTTATGTCTTGACAGACAAGCTAGTTTAATGAAATAGCAACATCCTGTGACATCTGTGCTAATTTCATTTTAGTCTCCCATTTTCTATCAGTTAAATGTTCTAATGTAGTGGGAATATTATTTATTTGTTTTGCCTCTTTGATCTTTATAAACGAAGACAAAAATTATAATTAGACTCATTTTATGGTCTACAAATTCTCTTGGGGTAAGTACTTTCATTGTGATATTCATTCTATAGTCCTGACCGCATTTCCGATATTTGTAACCTTATTTTCTTTCGAAAGTACATTGTTTTTTTTATATATGCATTAGAACTCTCTAACAGAATTTAACTAGCAATCATAGTAACAATCATATCTCATTTTATTCTTGCCATATGTTATTTGTTTAATTGTAACTTTGTAAGATGGCAAGGAAGTTAAACTCCTCATGATGTGTCTCTAATGCTCCTACTACTTTTGTGTTTTAGTTAATTGGAAATATTCAACGTTTTATTGTGAATATTTACAATTTTATTGGAAACATTTACATTTTATTGGGCTTATCGACAGTCGTATTGGATTTACTGGGATTATTGACCATATCAGAAAATACAACCACATGTGACTGCAGCTCTCTGATATTACAACATTCCATTGGAGGACCTAGCAGCTAGAACACAAAAGTAGCCCATCAAACGAAGCAATAAGTATCACTTATCAATTGTTAAGCTTTGACAGGGTTAATTATTGTATTTTTTTATTCTTTTAAATAAATATGTTTGGTTGAAATTTGTCTTATTTGCTGTCAACTGAGAACTCAGGTTTAATCCTTATTTTAAGACAAGACGAACTCACCCTTGAGATACTGAGCTAGGCAAGGTATAGACGATAAGCTCCCATAGTTGATTGAGGTATTATTTGTACAATAGTACTTCAATTCTCTTTGGTAGTCTTATCGTTACAAACTATTGATGGGCAACACTCAGAAGAAATGAAGATCTGTAGAGGAGTTAGACAGGGACGTGTTTTACCGCCACTTTTGTTTAACTTATATTCTGAAGAAATTTTCCAAAACACGCTCAATAATATCAAAGAGGGAGTTACCGTTAACGGAAAATAATTAACAACTTACGATAGGCAGACAACACTGTGGGCATAGCAACGAGTATAGAAGATATACAACATCTTATCGAAAGCTTAAGTATAAATAGTGCTGAGATGGGAATTACTATAAACGTTAAAAAACTGAGTACATGTTAATTACAAAAAGCCACAAAATATATACCACCTATTGACAATCAATGGTAATGTGATAGAACAAGCAGAAAATATCACTACTTGAAAACTTTGATCAATGAAACCAATGATCATACTGCAGAAATAAACAAGCGAATAGAAATTGCCGGATCAGCATTTATACGAATGAAGCCACTCCTAACGTGCAAAAATCTAAATTTTGAGATTAGACTACGTACCTTTTACTCTTGGCTAAAGAATATCAGGGAGTGGACAGGAATAAAGAAAGTTGAGCAACTATTTAGAATAGCTCGAGACAGAGACAGTTTCGGCATGTTAATCGCCAAAGTCAAGGGGACTTGATAGGGCACGTTAAGAAGAAGACCTTTTACTGTTATATATTTTTATTATTATTATATGGAGCTGAGACTTGGACATTAAAAAATGCAATTTAAAAAGAATCGAGGCTTTCGAACTCTGGTTATACTGCAGAGTATTAAAAATATCATGGACTGATAGAATAACAAATAAAGAAGTACTGGAGAGGGTTGGTAAAGAAACAGAACTAATCACCACTATACAAACCAGAAAACTGGAATACCTAGGCCACGTGATGAGGGAACCAAAATATGAAATTTGAGACTCACAATACAGGGAAAGATTCAAGGAAGAAGATCTAGAAAAATAAAAATATTACAGTAAAAATACTACCCAAAGTTTACCACGTTTACTTTTAAAGAGGTTAAAAATTAGTAGCAGTTGCCGGAATAGGGATAATTAGAAGAAGATTACAATATTTTATGTACAAATAAATTTATACCGTAGCCAGAAAGGAAAGAACAATAGAGACATTTTGTTATTGAAATAATTGAAAGTTAACTAGATTTCGACAACAATATTGAAAAGGCATAACGTTTTAAAACGAAATAATAAAAAAAATAAATTTGACTTGAACTGTGCAATTTACGTGTTCCTGATTAAAAAGTTAAAGTAAAAAGCATATTTTTTATTTGTGTTTTTTCATTCTGTCGGTTATAGAGTTCTACATCCGTCCTCCTAGGGTTGCGCGATTTGATAAGGATTTTTTTAAGACCAATATAATAGGTTAGCCAGCGGTGATCAGACATAGAGGTATCGTCCGATACTTGCTAGTTCTGAATTTTATTCTATATTTCAGCTGTTGCTAGCGTGATGCCTATGACTGTTTGGCTACGAACATTAATAAAGGTAGGTTCGGTGCCTTAATTTAAGATATACAAATCAAGTCTAATAATATAGTCATAAAGAGACTTACCTCGAGCATTGGTATTTCTGCTGCCCAAGCCTAGATGGTGAGAGTTCGAATCGCAGCCGATAATGAGTTATACTTTCTGACCGAGACAATGATCTAGCAAATCTTCCATCTTCTTTGTTGGTGGAAAAGTGGCTACATCGGACGGTAAATAGACCGATGCTGGTATCAACTCTCTATTTTTTTCCTTTCCTAATGGGCATTTTACTTTAACCGTAGTTACGTCTAAGGTGCAAAACTGCGCCATGGGGACGGGATCGTTCACGACCACATAAAACCCTGTGGTCATACTGCCATTGGCACGATTACCTCACACCTTAGCTTGAGTAGGCTGCTTCTTGGTCGCTGAAGCAGTTCAGCGACAGCGTGTGGTGACAGAAACTGTTCTAGCGTGGTCGTTTCACATCTTTCTATACTTCCCATTCACGAGGCCTAGCCCGTTTATAGGGAGTACCTTCATTCAGCGGAGAGCTCCTTATTAGAGAGATCCCATTCATTCACACACACATACTTGTTCGCCGTCAGCTTAAGCCTCTGAACCTACGTCAAGGCACAGAAAAAAAATCCAAAGGCGTAAGATCTGGCGATCTAGCTAGTCACTCAATAGTACCCCTTCGTCCAAACCATTTAGTAAAGAAGAATTTATTTAAGTAATTTCTCACCATTAAAGCATAATTGGGTGTTGCACCGTCCTGCTAGAACTAAATAGAACAAGAACATCGTCTCTTAGCATGCTTAAATATTTTTCGCTGTCAAATTACCATCTACAAGTATAGGGCCAATAATATGATCTCCTATAATAGCTGCCCAAACATTTAACTTTTGGGGATACTGAGTGTGTGTCTCACGCGTCTAATGGAGATTCTCACGACTGACCAATATCTAGAGTTTTGTCGGTTTACCTTTCCATTCAATGAAAATGTTGATTTATCAGAAAAAAGAATTGTGCCAAGAGCTATTTTATTTGTATTAATTTTATCCATCATTTTTTCGCAGAAATCCATTTTACGATCTGGATCGTCTTCTGTTAGCTACTGCACAAAAGTCAATTTATATGGATGAAGTTTTTCTTCATAGAGACATCTTAGGACAGTTGTTAAGAACCTTTTAAAAACATAAAAATATACAGGGTGTTGCATTAAAAATAAGGAGTATGGACTATGCCAGACTTACGTGGATCACCCTGTACATTTAAATTTATGTTTAAAAAGCGCACATTTAAATTTAAAAGGTAGTGTATCCCAGATTTATTTATTATTTTCTATAATAAGGACACAAACAAATTTATTCCATATTTCCACACTGTATGTGGACTGATGCTGTTTTGTAAATACAAAACGAAACGTTTCCGATAAAATATGGAATAGAAAACATCTTAGCTTGTTTTTTTTTCCTATCATTATCTGACTAAAATTTCAAAAGTTATAGTGTGAAGTGGATTTCATCCCATTCCTTTGTTATTTACTCCTGATTGATTTTGACAGTCTTTGGTTATTATGGATATTAATATATATATATATATATATATATATATATATATATATATATATATATATATATATATATATATATATATATAATATTTGGTTTTTCCTATACGAGATCGACTACTTTTTGAGTGATCCTTGTACCTAGTCTACTAAATTATTAGTCCAAATTCAATTACAGAAAGCATAATAGTTCGGTTTCGTTAACCACGTGGATCAAACTGTTTTTCAGTAAGTGAATTATGTCAACGATACCGTATCCAAATGCTTAATCAACGGAAAACCGAAGAAAATTTTGTGATAGGAAGATCTGTGTCAAGTTTCGTAAAATATTAGGTGTAAATAACTCATTTAACGAAAGAAGCAAGAACAGTTTTGTTTTACAAGAAATACGGCACTTTGTGCCGTATATGAATCCGTTATTAAAATTATAAATATTACACAAACCTTTCCGTCTTATGAAAAATTTCAATTATTGATTCAAAAAATGGTCATTTGATATCCATTGTTACCAAGTTTTTTTCAAACAATTTTCTTTTTAGTTCCATTTTAAGTTTTCGATATAATTACTAATACTCGTAATTGCGCATATCATCAAAAAGCTATTGGAGTTCAGGCATTTTTATATTATTTTGCGTTAGCGTTTTTATCTATTAACACATAATTTTATTTTTAATTAGAAGCCCAGTACAAATTTTTATTGGCAATTTTGTTTTAATAGCATCTGCTACCGGTGGGAGTTTTTATAACTTGCCAACATTTGAATATTTTTGAATAAGGATGACTAAGCTTGTATTCGCGTGTTAATTACCATTTTGTATAATCTGTAATGCATTTAGCACCGTTTAAGTATAACGATGTCCTTAAACTCTGAATTGTTATGTTTAAAATCCAAAATTTCTTAGGATGTTAGCAGGCAGGTGGAACTGGAAAAAACCATATAGGAACTATATAAAGCAGTGTCATCTAGAATAATTACAGCCCAAAAAGAACTCAAATTAGAATTTGTGAAACTTCAACTAATGACTAATATTAACTTACATTAAAAAATACTGAATATGGAGAGCGAACTATACTGATCGTAAGTTCCAGTACTTAGCATCGCTGGCATCAATGTCGCGGTGTAGTGAATTAAATTTCGGGAAAATTAAAATATTATGCTGCTTTCTTATCAACGAATTGTTAAACGTTAGTTTATTTGAATGCCACTCATTCTAACTGCAGTGTAAACATACCTTCTTAACGAAAAAAGGATAAAAATATTTCCAATCGCTGGGATTTGATGTTTAAAATTTTTACCGCCGAGCAAATTTGGCTACTTGAAAAAACAGTCAACTTTACTTATGTTTTTTTGCTATAAATGGTGTTTTTTTATATAAAAATGTTCATCGAACATGTACTTTTAGCTATTGATTAACATTGTTATAAACAAAGCAGCTGTGATTAAAAAAAAAGCCTTACTTCTATTGGTCGTAGAAAACTTTTTTAATGTTTGTCTTGATTTCAGCTATAAAAATCAATAAGTAAAAAACGTTTGTAATGTATAGAGAAGGCTGTAGCCTAAAGAGGTAAAAGTAATGATTTTGCATAAAAAAAATAATTTTTACCAAATTTATTTCAAAAACTAAAAATGAAAAAAAATTGACATTTTTTGAACTTCAATCATTAATTTTGCATAAACTATTGGGTCAAATTTAAGGTAGCATAGCTCAAATTAAAGCTTTATATGTACTTTTACAATATTTTACTCATTTAATCGTACAATGTTGATTTGGTATAATAAAATAAAATACAATAAAATAAAAAACACAATTTTTGCATCTTAAAGTGTCATAAGCAAATTATATATATAAACACCAAAATTAAATATCTCAATATCCAACAAAACATTAATAGAAAATGACTTAAACAATGAGCTAAAGAAATCAATAAATGAAAACAACACAGAAATATGGAACACATTTAAAGATCTTACCTTGAAAGTAATAGAAAAATATTCAACAACGTTACACAGGTACAAAAAACAACAATGGATGACTGACGAAATCCTGGAATTAATGAAGCAGAGAAGGAAACTGAAAGGTAACAAGACAGAATATCTTATTAAGGAAAAACAAAAACTAATTAAACAAAAAATAAAGGTGGCTAAAGAAAAATGGATGAAGGATAAATGCAAGGAATTAGAAAAGTTTAATGAAAAACATGATACGTTTAAAAAAAGTTAGAGAAGTAGCTGGTCTTTATCATAAGAAAACTCCACATACTATAGGCAATGCGTCGGGAAAAATGATAATAGACGAACATGAAATTCGAACAACCTGGTGTAATTATATAAGTGAACTGTATAATGATGATAGACCCGAAGAACCGGAGATTTTAGTTGAAGGTGAAGGAACAGAAATACTAAAATCAGAAATACTACATGTTATAAAGTTAGCAAAGAACAAGAAAGCCGTTGGCCCTGATAACATACCCACAGAGATGTTAAAGCTTATAAATAAGGAGAACATTGGAATACTGGTGAAACTTTTCAATGATGTTTATTCGACTGGTGATATCCCTGAAGATTGGTTAAAGTCCGAATTCATAACACTATCAAAACACAACGTCCAAACAACTGTAGCGATTATAGAATAATAAGCCTTATGAGCCACACTTTAAAAATATTTCTACGCATCATCCACAGTAGAATCAGAGATAAATGTGAAGAAGATCAGGATAAAACACAATTTGGCTTCAGAAATGGACTGGGAACTCAGGACGCCCTCTTTTCACTAAATGTATTACTGCAGAAATGTCGAGATCAAAGGAAAGACGTCTTTGCCGTATTTATCGACTATAAAAAGGCCTTTGATCGAGTACAGCATCACAAATTAATTACAATATTAAAAGATAAAGGAGTTGATATTCAAGACATACGATTCATAGAAAAGTTATACTGGCGTCAAACAGCGACAGCTTGCATAAACGGAAAATCAACAGAAATATGTAAAATACAAAGAGGTGTCAGACAGGGTTGTATAATATCCCCACTGTTATTTAATTTATATTCAGAAATAATATTTAAAGAAGCGCTGCATAATTTGGAATGGGGCGTGAAAGTTAATGGAATTCTGATAAATACAATCAGATATGCAGACGATACAGTTATTTTAAGTGATGACATGAATGTATTACAATGCCTTCTAAATGCCATTGAGAAAGTGGAAAGAGAGTTTGGCCTAAACATAAACTGTTCAAAAACAAAACACATGGTGTTTAGCCGTTTAGCACCTCAAGATGCACGATTATATGTTGATGGTCATATAATTCAAAGAGTGTCCAGTTTTAAATATCTTGGTTGCCATATTACTGAACAACTAGATCCAGATCAAGAGATAAAATTTAGAATCGAGATAGCCCGCACGACATTTTTAAAAATGAGGTCAGTAATGATAACTTGCAACTTCAACTTCGAAAGCGCATGGTTAAATGCTACATTTGGTCAGTTCTCTTACACGGTGTCGAAGCATGGACATGAAAAATATCCACGATTAATCGTCTGGAGGCCTTTGAGATGTGGCTGCACAGACGTATACTAAAAATTCCATCTACGGCTATGCTGACAAATGTGGCAGTCCTTGAAAGAGCAAATGCTGCTCGCGAGCTGCTTGATAACATCAAATGTAGAAAGATGGCCTATTTTGGACACGTAGTAAGGGGAGACCGATATAATATTCTTCAACTTATTATGATGGGTAAAATCGAAGGATGCAGAGGAATTGGTAGAAAGCAGGCCTCTTGGTTGAAGAATATCAGGGAGTGGACAGGAATAAAGAAAGCTGAGCAACTATTTAGAATAGCTCGAGACAGAGACAGTTTCGCCATGTTAATCTCCAACGTCAAGGGAACTTGATAGGGCACGTTAAGAAGAAGAAGCAAATTATACTTAACAGTTTAGAGCTGCGAACACTTAACAAAAGGCATTGCACTTCATAATATTAAGCGGGTTTCAAAAATCCACTAATTAATACTTAAAATCATTCAATGTCTCTACAGCATGGATTATTAGTGAAATTATTATTTCTTGTAATACTTTAAAGCGATTTATACAACAAACTGCGTTTATATACTTCCCACCCAAAAGTGGTAATTTTAAAACAGATTCCGCCTGGTCTGTTGTAAACCAACACATTGCCTAGTTATAATATTTAAATACAAACGGAACATGCCAGAAAATAAGATTAAAATATATACTCCTAAAAGCTTAAAATAACTTGACAATTCCAAATATGTGAATATTTTACATATACACAACGATAGTTGCCATTTGCTTTTAAATTTCCTGCTGTGTTATCTACGAGACAGTCACATTTCAAAAGATCTATCTAATTTATTAGTTATAAGAGAACTCGTTCTGACGACTTTATATCATAATGTCGGCAGTGCAATGGCTGCTTTGTTTCTTTTTGGTTAAAAGTTCCACTTTTTGTCGCCGTGTGGGTTGTAATTGTTAGACGGAAAAGGATAATCTTAGTCTTGTCGAATGGCTCGATGACTCACTATAATAAGAGTTTTAAAATTTGTTTACAGAATTAACAGCAGTGGCGGAATCTTTAGGTAAATAATGTATTGCAAGTTTTTGATGACAAACAATTGTTGACATATTTATTGTTAATATCTCTTATTAGGAAGGGGTTTTTGCCTATTTCTGGTTAGGATAGAATAGGATTTGCAATGCATTTTAACTGAGTCTCACTTGTTATGAAAGTACCTTTAGAAAAGAGGCCATTATGTTTGATGTTATGTTAGGTTATTTGTGCCATGTCAATTGTGAGGGGGTCAATAAATAAGTTAGTTGAAGTTCTTATTTATTATAATACTATAAATATATAACATATTTGGCGAAGAGGATAGTCGAATCTACAGGCCGTGGAAGTTATCCGCAATTAAAGCAATTGATAATATTGAGCAGTTTAAACCTAAAAATTCTGTTGAGCGCATGTTGAGCGCATAGAAGAGCTTTTTCAGTGTAACATGGTGAAAGATAATAAAAAAGTTTAGATGTTCCTCACTTTTATACAAAAGGAAATGTATGAGGCATTAAAGGATTTGTTAGCACCAGAATTACCACGGATGAAAACATATCAGCAATTGAAAGATGTTCTTGTTCTGCTTTATGGTCCAAAACGATTAATTATTGCACAGAGGTATAATTTTTATTTAAGCAAACATGAGCCAAATGAACCATTAAGAGATTATGATCAAAAGTTGAAATACCTTTTCAAGCACTGTCAATTTGGTAACGTCTTAAATGAAGTCTTACGAGATAAGTTCGTTTATGGATTGAAATCAGATACAATAAGAAGAAAATTACTGACTGAAAATAATTTAAAATTCGAAGGAGCTCTTCAAGAAGCCCAAAGTATGGCGGCGGTAGATTAATCAAGATTTTTGGGAGTCAGATACATTGTTATCAAAGTTGGGTGCAACAAACAGCAAAAATTTACCAAAACAATCGTCATCTGAACAAGTGACAGTTAAATCGTGTTATTATAGGATTGTCGATAATTACGCATCCATTTCCACGACAAGACGACGAGATGGCGTCCCTAGAGGCTATTTAAAGCAAGCGGCTGGCGGAGTTAAAGAGGGTCTTGTGGCTAACGCTCTAGGCTCCCTGGCTCGCTAGTACATTGAATCTGCGAGCCAACCCGTACAGAGAGACTTCCGCAATGAGGATTATGCTCTGTCCTTAATCAAGCAGAACCCATGGGTATAGTGGATTGAACTTTACCATCAACTCTGACTCAGAGTATAACGTGGATCTGCACAATCGAATATTTTGATTACGAGAGCGTTTGGCCCTTCCGCCAGAAGCGAGTATAAGTCTGCGTGCGATCAAATTCGCATAGGGGAGAGGGGGCAAGTTGTTACATAATTGATTCTATTATTTATTTGGGCAATAGTAGATCTTTTATATGAAAACTAAAATCGGATTAAGGTAGTTGATACATTTACACAAATAATGTTAATTTTAATTTATTTAAAAAATCATATTTAACATTTTGTTATTATCAATTTAACTCAACTTGTAAATTGTAACAACATACCCCACTATGAGGCAAATTGTTACAGTCCATGGGGTAAGATGTTACAATAGAAAAAAAATTCTAAAAACTTCCCACAACATTATTTAGTGGTCACAGAAAGAACCCTTGCTTAGCTACAAAAAATATTATAAACATAACACAAAATGAAATAAAATAAAAAATGAAAATCTGAACAAACCTGTTTACAAGAATGTTAAACTAGTCACTATCGGACGAGCAGTGAATACAAATATAAAAATCATCGTCTTTTCCACAAGCAATATGTGCCCACTTTTGACACACAATGCACCGAATCCATTCTTCGTTTTTGGACTTCGAAAATGGAGCTAAACATACCAGACACGTCGATTCCTCATCCTCTTCCGAGCTTTCAGAATCTGATTTTTTGAAGGTGTTTTTGGTAATGACGGTCCGTTTCTTACATTTTTTAACAGTAGTTTTTACCTTGTTTCTTGATTCACCTGATATGTTTCTTTTGGTTGCCCCCACATTTTTTTTCTTTGTCTTGCCTTTTCTTCCTCCTCCAAAGCTGATTTAATGGGAGTATCAGTCAAAACAGCGGAAGTTCTTTTCTTCCGACCCCCTTTGGATTTCCTTGGCATTGCTTTTGGATAAGGCTTCAACTCCTGGGCGTTATATGAGTAGGTGAATCGACAGGTTCATTTATCGCCAAGTTAAAATCTGTGCTTGTAGAAGGTTGCTGTTGGGAAGGAGTTCTATGTGTTTCGGTGCCAATAGGTGCCGGATCTATGACTACTGTTGCGTTTATATTTTCTGTTATTGGCCTATTTGTTACCTCTGCAGGCAAGAATTCATCATCTTGAAAAATTTCTCTGTTGTATGGCCAAATTCCTGTCACACTAAATCCTTTTTGTATATTGAGAGGTGTAACAGCAAGAGGAAATGAATCTTTAAGAACGATAGGTATATCGTAAATGTTCATTACTTTACCGGGATTAGATCTTAACCATGCATCTGCAGCACTATTAAAATATCTTTTAAGTGGGCCAAATACCGTCCTATCAAGCGGCTGCAACTTGTGTGATGTATGTGGCGGGAAACTTAAAAGAACCACTCCATTTTCTTTGCAAAAATTCAACACCGGAATAGACAAATGAGACTCGTGATTATCTAATACCATCAAAACGGGTTTCTCTTTGCTACATCGTACAAACTGGACGAAATGTTTCATAAACAACAAAAAGTTATCACATGTCATCCATCCAGAGGAATGAGATGCACCTACACAACCAGGAGGTCCATTGGCTACCATAACATCTTTGAATTTCTTTCTCGAAAATATTAAAAATGAAGGTACAAAATTTCCAGTTGCGTTGATAGTACCTACCTGCTTAGTTCCCCTTTTTGCAATGATTTTTGTAGGCCTTTGGACAGTTGTAAGTCCAGTTTCGTCCATATTGTACACTTCTTGGAGCTCAAATTTATGTTTATCATAAACTTCGCCGAGATTGTTAAAAAACTGTGACACATTATGACGATTAAACGCGGTAGCTTGACCCATACTAGTAGCTTCAGGTGTCCGGACTGATAAAGTTCGATGCCTATTCAAAAATCCATATAGCCAGTCTCTGGAAGCTATTTCATTAACCTTCCAATTTTCCGGAACAGATATTTGGTTGGCTGTTGCATGTTGCATATTGAAATGCAAATTTTCTCAAATCAGAAGTTGTAAGACCGTAATAAATTTTAGCAGAATGCTCAGTATATTCGGCAAGTTCCTCTTCTTCAGCATTGTTAAATATTTTTCTGGCCGTAGCGTAGCCGACTAAGTTCTTGTTACTGTTTTCAGCAGCTAAGTTTGATTTTCTTTTCATATAGCGGTGCAATGTCATAAAATTAACTCACAACAAGTGCAGTAACAACCTGGCCCCAGATTATTGTAACAACTGGCCTCACGTGTACGAAATGAGGTTAAGTCAACGTTTTTTTTGTAAATATTGAGAATCAATTACTAACAATAGCATGCCAATAACGAAAAATATATACGCTTCAAAACTATATAATACACATATTTATACTACTTACCAATTTCTCACAAATAAAAACAAAAGCCACCTGACAACGGTACAGTTTTAGACCCGAAACCACATTCTAAGCAATAACACTATGATGGATGTCTGACTTGAGTATCAATATTCGTTCACAGATGATGGGTCGGTTTACCCAACTTTCCATAAAATATCGGCAACTCATGATACTTGCTGCGTTTTAAAATAATTGTGTAACAACTTGCCCGTGTAACAACTTGCCCCCTCACCCTATTTCATTTTCTGTAATAATATTTTTTTACAGACGTCCGCCAGAGAATTCATTCTCACGGAATCCAGATGGGGATATAGAATATATTTAATTTTTATTTTTGTACACACGTAAGAATTAATAGATTTATTTTTATTTTAACTTGTGTTTTACTAAGTCTGTCGCCTCGAAAGAGCTACCCGTCAAATATGTTTGTTTTTGAGTCTGATAATTGTTAAATCTAGAAAATATTTGCTATGATTCTGTTCTGTTTCTATTGTGAATTTAATATGGCTATTGAGTTAATTAATATACAATAATAATTGATCAAGTTGCATGTTAGTTCCTGTAAAATATACCAGTACATCGTCTACGTATCTTCATCAATGCAAAAACTGTCTGAATGTGCTTGTTTTACAGGAACAAACAGACAACTTGACCAACTCTTATTGTATTTTAATTACTATTAAACTGGGAATAAGCCACAATTAAAGATAAAAATACGTTTATTGACGTTTCAATTTCCACTTCGGAAATCGTTCTCAAAATACAAATAGTAAATTAAACAAATTTTGTTTTTTGTTACATAGTGAAAAATTCTTCTAATAATTTAATTTCTAAGAATTCGTTCTTGGAGGAGAAACATTTGTTAACATCTGTATTATTAAAAAATGATTATCCTTTATCGTTTATAAATAAGGAATTTTCAACAATCGATCGAATAGAACAGAACAACTTAGAACGAGATCCTACAGCATACACAAGGAATAATATGAGGAAAATAACAATACCGTACATAAAAGGACTATCAGAAAAACTTAAAAGGATAGGAAATAAATTCAACATTTCAACAACATTCAAAACAACAAACACGTTGAGATCTATTTTGTCCAAAACCAAACCTAACAATGAACAAGAAAGGACAAAGAATTGCATTTATAAAATACCTTGTGAATGCGATCAGTTTTATTTAGGTGAATCATCAAGGCCATTAAATGTTAGAATAAGTGAACATCAATCTTATATTAAAAATAGAGAATTTGATAGATCTCAAATCTGTAAACACGCATGGGATAATGAACATAGGGTTCAATGGAATAATTCAAATGTAGTCCTAAAAGAAACGGATGGTAAAAAAAGAAAAATCAAAGAAGCGGCTCTAATTATGCTAAATGAGGCCAATTGTGTCGCAAATTCCTCGGCAGAATGTAGTAGGATCTGGTTACCAATATTGAAAGAGGAAGTTATTAATAAGAAAATACCAGTATTAGTAAGTCAGTAACATATAGAGGATACATCATTTATGTTTTTTAAATAACGTAACATATAAAATCAGAATTTTGATGTTTGTTGAAGGTAAACTAAATTCACGAACAAATACTTACAATGTCGGGATAGTATTATGAGGTTTTTTTTCCTGGTTTTTCCCTCATAATTTACTATGGAATCACTAACAGGAGAATTTTACTGTCATCATGTCATGTGTTTGTCTTTTTAAAGACGAATTACATGCTATGATTTTTTTCTGACGGATATTCTCAAGTTAAAGTTGATTTCATGTAATCGAATGAACTATCTTATAAGTAAAGTCGTCCCAGGAGCGCAACTCAACAATATTGGCAATATCATTTTAAAGTCGTCTACTTTAAAATGCATAATGTATGTCTGAATTGTCAATATAAATGAGTCAGATAAAATTAAATTATTAGAAGAATTTTTCACTATGTAACAAAAAACAAAATTTGTTTAATTTACTGTTTGTATTTTGAGAACGATTTCCGAAGTGGAAATTGAAACGTCAATAAACGTATTTTTATCTTTAATTGTGGCTTATTCCCAGTTTAATAGTAATTAATTTACAATGCCACAAGAAAATAGCTTCAGAACAATTCTCATTGTATGTTTCTAAAGTGTTCGGTATATTTTAGATTTAAAAGTATTATTGGTAGGACGTATTGGATCAACTCTCCCTTGGAAACCAAAATTAGTACACCACTTAAACGATATAAACAATGTCAGTTTGACAAATACGATTTGTTCAGATGTCGTTCAAACTTAATATTTGTCAAAGCACATCGTTTAGTTGAGCATGTTCTAAGCCGCGATAGTGTAAGGATGTTTAGTGCTCAAAATATTTCTGTGTTAACGATTTACCATACAAGTAAAGAGTGCTAAAATAGTATACCATGCCTTAATGTGCCCAAAAGTGGAAGACCAAGAGTTCTAACTCTTGCTCGGGAACAGAGATTAATTCAGAGTATGCAGAATCAATTAGAAAAGTCTTTGCGAAATATTGGCCGAAGATATAATGTTTTACGAATAACTGTAAGTGGAATTTGTAGAAATAATTCAAAACAATATAAAAGCAAAAAAGCTCCTAATTACACACCAGTTCAGTTAGATAATAACATTTTCCTGTAAATTTCATTATGCTGACGAAAAGTATTTTACTTTATCCAATTTCGAAATGAAGGGCAACGACGGATTTTATACACGCAATGTACAAGATGCACCAGACGAAGTTAGGTTTAAGGGAAAAGTCAAATTTGCCGATAAAATTTTGGTATGGTGTGCCATCTCAGAAGCTGGTGTTTCACAGCCGTTTGATGGGCGTGTTCGCGGTGAAGCTCTCAATGCTTACAATTACGTTGACAGGTGTCTTAAAAAGCTTGTTAAATTTATAAATTCTCATGACCCCAATGATGAAATATTATATTTTGGCCCGACCTAGCGTCATGCCATTACGCCAGGAGAACAACAGATTGGTTAATTGCTCAAAATATAAATTTGGTTCCCAAGCGCGACAACCCTCCAAATGTGCCTCAGGTGAGCCCTACAGAAGAATTTTGGTCTGTTTTAGGTCGAACAGTGTATAATACTAGCTGGGAAGCTTAAAATGAAGATCAGCTAAGGTAAAGAATTTTGCAAAAATGTCATGAGATCGACTTGGAAATAGTCCAAAGACTTATTGCACATGCAAGTTTCTGTTCTATAAAAACACATTATAAACTTGAGATATGTAGACTTAATTTGCTTTATTTAGTTAATGAAATAAACTTAATTTACAATTAGAAACTACATATTTTTTTTCCGAAAATGTTAGGGACATTCGTTATATTAATTCACTCTATAGTCATATTGAATTCACAATAGAAACAAAACAGAATCAATCCATAAATTTTCTAGATTTAAAAGTTATTAGACTTAAAAGGAAAACATGAGTTCTCCGTATTTCATTAACCTACCCATACTAACACAACTATACACAATTCATCATCCCATCCTACACAACATAAATTGGCTACCTACCATAGCATGTTACATAGATTATTAGAAATTCTCATATTAAAATATAATTTCAAAATAGAACTGAATATCATTAAGCAAATAGCAATAAACAATGATTCCAAAAAAACACAATAAATAAAATTTTAAATCAAAAACTACATACAAAACCCTGAAAGTAGTATTTCACTAGCAGAGAAAAACCCCAGTATCTTCTGCTCGATTACATATACAGGCAAAATATCAACAAAAATATCCAAACACATAAAAAAAAGAGAGGAATAACACCAGATTTTCGAACAAACAACAACTGAAGCAAATATATTAAGAACAACAAGATCCAAAAGAAAAAGCAATTGCACAGTAGTGTATACAAACTTAAATATGGCGACTGCCCAAAAACTGACATCGGTCAAACTTGTAGAACTTTTATCAAATATATAGCAGAACATAAAAGGGCTTTCAATGATAGAAAAACATATTATATGTACGCCCTTAACCTTCTAGATCATAATCATTATTTATAATGACGAATTTCAAATTCTTTACATTCAAAATAAAGCCTTAATCTATCTTTATTAGAATCTATTGAAATCAGCAAATTAAAAATACATACATAATTATTCCCTCTTCAACTCAAATTTAGTTAAAGACTATAAAGTATAAAGACATACCAAGAATAGATCACTTGAGAAATGCAATTTAAAAATAATTTTTTTTAAATAAATTTTGTGGAGGTGTTGAAAACAAAATTTTTCAATGTTTTATTGCTAACTAAATTCGTTAATTTAAGACTAACATGACTCAGTCTCCCTACAGTGGGGATCTCCGAGGTCGACTCCCGAGAGTAAATATTTCAACACCCATAACATCAAATTGATGTCATTCATTATTCATCCCTGATTTGGCACCAACTGACTTATTTTTAATCCCTTTCATGAAAAATAAATTTCAGCCTGACGAAGGTTGGTATATTAAAAACTTATGCTTTGGATTTATCTCATTCACAGTGGAAAATGTGCTGCATAAATTCGTTTAGAATATAATAATAATTTTTTTTTGTTTTTTGTAAGTAGTTTTGAATTAAAAACAAATAAATGTAACTTTTTACCAATTTTATTTTTACATGTAAGTCTGTACATTAAAGTAGTTATAGTAACATGCAACCTGGTTTTAAATCAGATGTAGTACTCCGCACTAATGGGATCGTGATTTACTACAATAATATTAACCAATTTTCTCCACTTGTCTCTCTGTTCAGCTGCTATAAGAGTTTCGCAGAAATATTGGCCAGCTGAAATTTGAATTTGGTAGGACCATCTGATTGGTGATCGTTCTCCTTTCATAGAAGATCCAGAAACAATTAATCTCCCTAAATTATTGTCATCTCTTTGAACTACGTGACAAAGAAATGTAGAACCATTTGCATACAGTTCAAGGACAGCTTCAATATAGTATGCAGAGAAATTTTTTAAAAAGTAGTTTCTGATGGACGCATATCGAGGGTTCTAAAAACCAGCTAATCATATCTACTTAACAACTACTACTACTACTACATAACAAGACGACTGACCTAAAACTACAAAAAATTAAAGAATTCATTAATAAATTTTCCAGATATGAATTCCATTTCACACTTTACAAGAGTATGAATAGTAAGTTTCAAGCACCAGACCTAAGTTTGCCAAAAAGTCTGAGTCAGACAGGGTGTCACATTTCATGTTTAGAAATTTTTTTAATATACAATAGTAATTGCCATTTCACACTTCCATGACTGATTCCTGTAAAAATGTGGTCTAAAAATTAAAAGAGAAGCAGTTGATACTGCAGAATTTTTGTTTTAACCCGTATATAATAAAAGCCGGAAAAAGATTCTTAATCTTTTTGCGTCTCTAAGATTAATAATATAAACATTTTTAGTCTGTTTATAATTACACAACTTGCTGTTTCTTTTGATATTGATTCCGCTTAGATATTTATGCTGGAAATAAATATGATTCTCTCCACATTTAGGTTGATGGGAAAATGTACGCTGACAAGAGAAAGATTTTGAAAGGATGATGATTTTACTCGGTGGACCGGCTGCCACAGCAGTTGGTTTTATTGTTTGAGTCCCGATTTTGTTATCGGAAATTCGTAAGTATAACAGTCAAAGAGAACAAATTGAGGTCCAAATAAGAAAACATAATTCTCGGACAGTTTTAAAAACCGGAAAATTTTAATTTAATTCAATGAGTTTTTATAAAAAAGGTGACTTTATCTCAAAATGCTATAAGAAGTCTTTGTGAAGTAAGATAATAACCGATTTGTTGCTGTATTCAGTATCAAGGGATCTGATAACAACGTTTCTGAGGGCTAAGTTGGGCTAAGCAGCAGCCAAGTTTTTAATAAACTATATATAAAAATTTTATGGTCGGTATGGACCTTACGTGAGATGGAGTGAGAAACAGCTGTTTAAAAAGAGAGAGGTATATTAGGTACGCCCTTTATATCGCCGAATGGAAATATTAAAAAAGGGGAAATTCAACGTTGCCAAACTTATTGGTTTTATTTGACCTGTTGTCTTTTTTTGCATTTGAACAATGTTCTATCAAGAAGATAAAATGCTCAAGATAATCAAATTTGGGCGAAATTGATTTAAATGGTAGGTTACTGTTTTTTTTATTGGGAATATGCCACAAGTTTTCTTTACAATAATTGTAATATAACATTTTGATTTCCATTTCGGAAATCGTTTTATATAAATAAAATTTATTAATGTTTCGTATTTTAAGTACGATTTCCGAACTAAAAATCTAAACATCAAAATAATTTCCCAATATGAAATAATAAACAATTAAACATGCATACAATAACGCCAAATTAAAAAATATTCATACACTAATTTATTTGGCAACGTCTAGTCTAGTCTAGTCTGGTCAAAAGATCGAGTAACGAGAAGTAGAGGTGGGTCGTGCTAGTTTATCATTAAGAGCGTAGGAGCAAAATTTCTGTTAAAATGTTATTTCTTTAAACGGCCGTAAAATTTGGGAAAGTTGAGAACAAATAATCCAGTGTTCTTTATTTAGATTAGGTTTAAGTCTAAGTCTGTATTATTTAATACCAATGTGGAACGGGTTGCCTCTTCTAACTCGGTCATTCTTTTTAACATGTAATAGGTGAAGTTCTACCTAGTTTCCACGTCTTGGATTGGCCGTTTGGGAACTGTGTTCTGTTGTAATTAATACTTTAAAAGCCTTTCTGAAGATAAGGTACTTTTTTGAAATGTGTTTTTTTGCAGAATTGCCGAAAAAAGGACTTTTTATTTTATCTATTTGTACACGACAGCATTTAAGTGCGTCCCCCACCAATAAATTTAATCATCATCATAAATCACAGTCATCATAAAACAAAACATATTTAATAGCTTTGACCATATTTTAGGAATTATCAGTTACTGCAAAATTTACTTTTCGTTTTAGACCCGACTGATTAATAATTTCAGTAATCGCTGTTTTCTGGATTATGGTTTCCAGAAAAATGGCAGCAGCCTAATAAAAAAGTTTTGAATACTAAATTTTCGGTTAAATATTGTCCTGTTAATGCGAAGTAACTCTCAGTTACTCCAGATGTCCAGAGGTCAGTAGTAATACAGATATTTTCTACTTCTTTAACAACTTGCGATCTAATAATTTGCTCACTTTTGACATAACATTCCTGAAGTAATGAACCTGACAAAGTTTTTCTTGTTGGCGGTTTATATCCAGGAATCCACCCTGCAAACTTTTTAAAAGCTGGTTCTTTAACTATGGAAAACGGATGAAACGAAAAGTTTAGTAAATCTTGAAAATCAATCAGTCCAAGAAAAAGAAACTGATAAAGATGACTTAAGTCCATGGTGTATTTTTGATGAATTAATTGGACATGACTCATCTAAACATACACCTGTATCGAGAGGTATAAAAGAAGTCGACATGTAATTGTCTGATGATATATTACCCACAAACAATTTCGAACGGAGATTGGAACTGTCCATTACCGTGGTGAAAAAACCATCGCCATGTATATCGTAACTTAACCACTATATTCATAAAATGTTGTAGTATTGTAACAAAATCTTTTCCTTGTGAACACATGTTTAACATCTGGTATAATTTTAAATAAAAGAAGAACGCGATTAACAAGAAAAGTGGAAAAACTAATGTTTTTAAATGTCAATTTAGACGATTCGCGATTTAATAATGTGTAATGTAAATGTAACTATTTAAGTACCATTTGTATTATTTAATTTATTTTTCAAGTTACAATAAATATATCCTTCGTTAGGTTCTTTTATTTCAATACTTATACACATAAACGATAATAGCTAATATGTTTGTGTACTCGCTAATTTGAATACTGGTAAACAATCAACTAGTTACAGTTTACGAAAAACGGTTCCGATAAAAATTAAAAAAACGAGAAGACCCACCTCTAGTTTTTTAGGTATATTAGGATCGGAACCAGAGAATATCTGATCGGAACTAATCGTCTCACTAATGGGCAATGGCCAATGAGTGTTAAAAGGATTTTAGGAGGGGAGACGAAGGGGAAATATGATTGTTATCTTTGTCTAATTCGTTGAAAATATGATTTTATATCTGCGTTAGATATCCTGTTAAATTTTACCATACCGACCTTAAAATTTTACCTACACTGTATATATATATATATATATATATATATATATATATATATATATATATAATATATAACATGGGAGACATTCGTTTTACTTTCCGAGTTTGAATTTGTATCAGCCCAAGTGTCTGACGATGGCTGGGATAGGCCGAAATGATCATAACACTTTAGTGATACCAATTCGAGCACGGGAAGTTTAACGAATTTGTCTCCTAGGCCATATAGTTGGCCATTTAATATATAAAGCGATAGCGGCTTTCGCTAAAAGATTTAATTCTTTACACATTTCGCATAGCATAAAGGATACAGAAAACGATTATTCATATCGTTTCGTTCACGGCCTTCAAAGTAGGGGGCGCCTTTATAAGCTAACTACACGGTAGTAAAGATTTGGGAGACATTCGTTTTACTTTCCGAGTTTGAATTTGTATCAGCCCAAGTGTCTGACGATGGATATAGGAGCATAAAGGATACAGAAAACGATTATTCATATCGTTTCGTTCACGGCCTTCAAAGTAGGGGGCGCCTTTATAAGCTAACTACACGGTAGTAAAGATTTGGGAGACATTCGTTTTACTTTCCGAGTTTGAATTTGTATCAGCCCAAGTGTCTGACGATGGCTGGGATAGGCCGAAATGATCATAACACTTTAGTGATACCAATTCGAGCACGGGAAGTTTAACGAATTTGTCTCCTAGGCCATATAGTTGGCCATTTAATACATAAAGCGATAGCGGCTTTCGCTAAAAGATTTAATTCTTTACACATTTCGCATAGCATAAAGGATACAGAAAACGATTATTCATATCGTTTCGTTCACGGCCTTCAAAGTAGGGGGCGCCTTTATAAGCTAACTACACGGTAGTAAAGATTTGGGAGACATTCGTTTTACTTTCCGAGTTTGAATTTGTATCAGCCCAAGTGTCTGACGATGGCTGGGATAGGCCGAAATGATCATAACACTTTAGTGATACCAATTCGAGCACGGGAAGTTTAACGAATTTGTCTCCTAGGCCATATAGTTGGCCATTTAATATATAAAGCGATAGCGGCTTTCGCTAAAAGATTTAATTCTTTACACATTTCGCATAGCATAAAGGATACAGAAAACGATTATTCATATCGTTTCGTTCACGGCCTTCAAAGTAGGGGGCGCCTTTATAAGCTAACTACACGGTAGTAAAGATTTGGGAGACATTCGTTTTACTTTCCGAGTTTGAATTTGTATCAGCCCAAGTGTCTGACGATGGCTGGGATAGGCCGAAATGATCATAACACTTTAGTGATACCAATTCGAGCACGGGAAGTTTAACGAATTTGTCTCCTAGGCCATATAGTTGGCCATTTAATATATAAAGCGATAGCGGCTTTCGCTAAAAGATTTAATTCTTTACACATTTCGCATAGCATAAAGGATACAGAAAACGATTATTCATATCGTTTCGTTCACGGCCTTCAAAGTAGGGGGCGCCTTTATAAGCTAACTACACGGTAGTAAAGATTTGGGAGACATTCGTTTTACTTTCCGAGTTTGAATTTGTATCAGCCCAAGTGTCTGACGATGGCTGGGATAGGCCGAAATGATCATAACACTTTAGTGATACCAATTCGAGCACGGGAAGTTTAACGAATTTGTCTCCTAGGCCATATAGTTGGCCATTTAATATATATATATATATATATATATATATATATATATATATATATATATATATATATATACAATGAAGTAAGTTTCAAAAGAAAAAATATTTTGATCACGAGGATATCGGTAAGGAGAAATAATACAAGGAAATCACAGTTCCATTCCTATATTTGAAGACGTTTCGCTTGTGGAGTTTACAAGCTTTATCAGTTCAATGAATGGTAAGTGAAGTATAAGTATAAAAAGGTGTTAAACAAACACACAATTCTCTTGGTAACTGTGGTCAATACATTAAAATGTTGTTAAAATCGTAGCTTGAATGTTTCTGTGTAGTAGCATTCGTGTATTACAATGCGAAAAAGTTTAATTTACAAATGAAAGAAAGAATAAAAACTACTACCAAGCTCAATAAAAAACCCGTCAACATTGCACGTAAAAAAAACTAACTTACAATAGTAAAGTGTAGATATACAATTAACAAATTTAAAAAATGACTAAAACGCACTGGCACAGAGCTGAATTGTTATATCAAAAAGATTTTGTACTTTACTTTAGGGCGCATTTCACTATAACAGATTCTAACCCGAACACGAAAGTCAAATTGTCTTCCTTTTCAATTGGACATTGGAGTGTTAACCTATGGAGTGTTACTCAGGACATCTTTGTTAGTGTTTTTTATTTATTTTTTGTAGGTAATCCCCCCACTTCTCTTCAAATAAAGGAATCCTTATCCACAACTCAGGTATCCAACCAAGACGCGAGTAGCCGTTTGCAAACATTTTAATTTATTTACTTACCCTATCTCCAAGTCCAGTAAATGTTCAGTCCACCTTTTCAACCCCCTATAAAGAAATTATAAATTGTTACAATACACAAGAAAGAAAACATAGGCTGAAAGTGTAAAAACAACAACACCTAACTAACGCGCTCTCTGCTAAAGAGGACAACTTGAAAGAGAAACAATTTGCTAAAGAAAACTCAGATGCAACTGTCATTAAATTAGATCTCATAAAATGTTTTTTACTTCAGTAATATCTGCTGGTGTGTGTAATTATAAGGTAGCTCTGGACCTACTACCTAGGTATACGTGATGCTGCTTATGACAATACATGTATGTATGTTTGGGATACAGCTTCAACAGGCTAGCAAGAAATAAGGTATGGTTATTTGTTTTATGTAGGGTTTGTTGTACGACATAAAAGAAACTAACACAAAAAAATTAATTTTATATTCTGATCAATTGTTGCAGAGTGTTTACTATAAGGATGGAGTCAAAGAGGCCTAAATTAGATGTAGCTACACCCAGTTGCAGCAATGGTTATAAGAGAAGACGGCCTTTGACGCAATTAGAGTTAGAACCATTGGAGAATGAAGGTTTTTGCGACTTAGATGAGTTTGTAGAAAGCGATGTAAGTGAAACTGAAGACAACACAGATATCGAGAATACGCAGGATGGTAAAATTGATGCCTTAATTCAAGAAAATCTTGATGTTGCTCCGGAAATTGTAGTAGAAAGGACAAATAAGTCCAAAACAAAAAGTGTTATATATGCTAAAAATGGGCGTAGATGGTGTCTTAATAGTTTCCATAGCAAAAATACCAAGGTTTTAAAAAAAAATTTGGTTCTTCACTTGCCAGCACCGAAAGTACCTGCAAAAGATATGGTAGATCCAAAAACAATTTGGAGTTTATTTTTTAGCAAAGAACTAGTGGATATAATTGTAAAGTACACTAATAAGAAAATTGAAAGCCCATATCGCACTGAGTGATTTATGGTTACCAATTTTTGGACCTGTTCTCTTTAGGACAACCATGAATAAGAACCGTTTTGAATTTCTGATCAACTGTTTACGGTTTGATAATAAGAAACGAGAGAAGACAGAAGAAAGATTGATAAATTTGCAGCTATCAGGGATATTTGGGATATGTTCGAGAAATCCTGTAGACAAATGTACACTCCATCGGAATATGTAACAATTGATGAGACGCTTTTAGGATTTAGGGGCCGTTGTCCTTCAAGATGTGTATTCCAAATAAGCCCGACAAATATGGTCTCAAACTCGTTACGATGTGTGATGCGAAACATATATTATATTCTGCTAAACCTTATATTGGAAAGGAGGAAAGAAAAAGTCAATGTTCGATTCCAACACAATACGTGCTTGAGCTTACAACAGATATTCATGGGACAAATAGAAATTGCACTATGGACAATTGGTTTACCTCGTACGAAGCCGCAGAAAAATTACAGGAAAAGAATTTAACGCTGGTAGGAACAATCAGAAAAAATAAACCTGATATTCCAAAGCAATTAGTGGAAACAAACGGAAAACATATTGATTCATCTTTGTTTGTTTTTGACGAAAACAGCACGTTAGTTTCTTACGTGCCTAAGAAAAACAAGACTGTTATATTGTTATCAACTATGCACACGACAGCAGATATTGACGAAAAAACAAAGAAGCCTAAAATAATTTTGTTCTACAATGAAACAAAAGGCGGCGTTGATACTTTTGATCAACTTTGTCATCTAACGACAGTCTCGAGGAAAACTCGCAGGTGGCCACTTTCGAATTTTGTATGCTATGATTGATACTGCTGGATTCAATTCCTATGTGATATACAAATGTAACTGCAAAACAAAATTACAGAAACGGTCCGCTTTTCTGAAAGATTTATCATATTCCCTTGTAGAAGATTATTTGAAACAAAGAATGCCAATACACGCCTCCCAAGAGAAATTAGGAATAATATTCGTAAATTTTAATTATTAAATTTTAATATTCGTAAACTCGTAAATACCTATTAAACACACTTTTTTCCGTAACAACATAAGTTATAAATAGCAGGGATTAAAATATAAAGAGCGAGTTTATCGGTCTTATATGACGCCACCTTGCTGCTAACAAAATTGCACCTTGTGGTTCTAGGGTTAAGATGGCTCATCTATGTCAATACCTGACAATTGCAATAAAGCAACAAAAAATTTAAAAAACAATATTATTATTAAAAAAGTCACTACTGCAAAGTCAAAAGGTAAGTGGTTGAGTATTCAGTGGCTTTTATATATCGTAAGTTACATTAATTCAGTTTCTGTTTTAAATATAGTAATAATATTGATAATAAGCTCCCCAAACGTCGACTTTACACATGGAAGTCCCCCACTTACTCACCTGACAACATCATAAGGAATCAGATACATTATATAGTAGTACCAACAAGATATAAAAACATGATAAAATCATCAAAAACGTACCCAGGTGCCGATGTTCCTACGCACCACAATCTATTGATATGCAGAATGGCCATGAGAATAAAACTGCTCGAGAAAAGATCTAATTTAAACACAATTGATATTAAGAAACTCACTAACCCAGAAACCAAAATAAAAGTACGAGAACAACTAGGAAAGAAAATAAATGACATTAACGAGAACACGTCGGACATAATAGAGAGATGGGATAAATCGAGGGAAGCAATCCAAACACATGCGCGACTCTATTAAAGCGTGACAGACGGAAGAAGAAAGAATGGATGTCTGATGAGATAATGGATATGATGGATGAAAGACGTAAATTCAAGAATAAAAATGCAGAAAAATACCAGCAGATCCACAAAATCATAAGAACGAAAATTCGAGAAGCCAAAGAAAAATGGTTTTCCAACGAATGCAGGAAATAGAACAATACAAACGAAAATACGACAGTGACAATATGCACAACAAAATAAAATCAATGACAACCAAGAGGAAATTCAATAAGTCACCCAACAGCATAAAAGATAGCGATGGAAATCTTATCTCGGAGCCATCAAAGATTTTAGAAACATGGAAATCATGCATAGAAAAATTATTTGCATCTGACAGGACTAATGATCACCTATATGGAAAAGGAGAAACATGACCTTCAATCCTTAAATCGGAGATAGAAGATGCCATTGCAGCACTAAAAAACTGAACGTGTGCAGATCAAAAGAGGTGTCCGTCAGGGGTGTATATTATCCTCACTCCTATTCAATATTTATTCCGAGAAAATATTTAACAAATGTATGGAAAATGCAATAGAGGGCATAAAAATAAACGGCGAGTTAACGAACAATATAAGATATGCCGACGACACGGTGATCCTTGCCAGTACCATAGACGAATTACAACACGTAATGGAAAGAGTTTATTCAGTTAATGAGGAATACGGCCTGAGCCTCAACTTCAAGAAGACAAAGTGGATGCTGATAAGCAAAAAGCAACAACCTGCTCGACAATTACGGATAAGTAACATACTAATTGACCATGTAGAATCTTATGTGTACCTTGGCACCAACGTAAATGCAAAATGGGAACAGGCCATAGAAATTAAGGCGAGAATAGAACGAGCTAGAGCAGCATTTAGCAATATGAAAAAGCTCCTCATAAGCAAGGATTTGTCTCTTCTCCTAAAACTACGTCTAGTTAAATGCTACATTTTTCCGATCTTACTGTATGGTGTGGAGGCCTGGACGCTGACGGAGACGCTCACGAGAAAACTAGAAGCATTCGAAATGTGGGTGTACCGACGCATTCTTCGTATATCCTGGACCGAACATGTCACCAACATAGAGGTAATCCAAAGAATCGGAAAGGAGAAAGAAATCGTGAATACAATTAAACAAAGAAAGCTTGAATATCTAGGCCACATATTGAGACACGATAAGTACCGTCTACTGCAATTGATTGTCCAGGGAAAATAGACAGTAAGCGAGGGCCAGGCAGGAGAAGACACTCGTGGCTCCAAAATCTGCGGAAGTGGTTCGGGCTCACATCGGTCGAACTATTCAGAAGCGCCGCAAACAAGATCAGAATTGCCATGTTAATAGCCAACGTTCGCAACGGACAGGGCACTTGAAGAAGAAGAAGAATAATATTGATATCTTGTTTGACAGTGTAAACTAAAAAAATAAATAAATTCTGTGGATATACAAATAATACAGCTTGAACTTCTATATACAGAGGGAAAATAAATAAATATTGACAAATAAAAATATTTAGTAGAGGTGCTTCAATGTATTCCTTAAATTTATAATAATGAACTTTATCAAAATATTAAAGACAGTGTATCTAAGCAGAATGATTCAGATGTAGGCATTAAATGGTTTACGTTAGTTTATAATAAGTTAAGTAAAGGGCTTAAGTAATTAGTTTTTCAGAATTTTAGTTATATCGTGATTTATTTGTTGTTAAAATTAGATGTACTCGTATGAGAAGAATGGGTGTATGTATTTTGACATTTTACAATTTTGTTAAAGATATATTTTATCGTGCCGTTTTGATCTCTTCCTAATGGATGTAGATAATGGGTACGCATGCGCGAAATGCCGACAGCGTCTGCTTTTACTTTTCGGTTGCCAAATTTCAACTCTATAGTTATTGTGTCTTAAAAATTTAGCATCAATTATTTAGTATCTTTTACTAAACACTAAATACAGCAATTACAACATAAATACGATACATTTAATATGCACAAAAAAGTTAAAGAAGCCGCAGGCTTATACAAACCTAGAAGAGTTGGGTGTTGGCAGATAACCAAGGCAAACACTTGGAAGAATTATGTGGAAGTAACTTTTGCAGATGAAAGGCAGACTACCATTGAAGACACTGATTGCCAAACAGGACCCCCGATTACCCCGAAGTTTTCTGCAGAATTCCTTAAACTTATGGACGAACAGGGAATAAAATGGATAACAACTGTATTCAACAACATATACGTAACTGGAAAAATACACCAAAGCTGGTTAAAGTCGACCTTCGTGACCATACCAAAAAAAGTAAATGCCAAAACATGCGAAGACTACAGAACAATTAGCCTAATAAGCCACTTACTTAAAACGTTCTTGAAAGTGATACATGGCAGAATATATAAAAAATGCGAAGAACGAGTATCATGGACGCAGTTTGGATTCCGCGATTCCTTAGGCACCCGAGAGGCTCTATTCGCTGTCCAAGTGCTTATGCAAAGATGCAGGGATGTTAACTGCGATGTGTGTATTTGTTTTATTGACTACAAAAAGGCATTTTATAGAGTAAAACATGATAAACTTATAAACATCTTAAAAGAAGTGGGGTTAGATGATAGAGACTTGAGAATCATCTATAATTTATATTACAACCAAACAGCCAATATTAAAGTGGATGATCAATTGACAGAGGCAGTCTCCATGCATAGAGGTGTGAGGCAAGGATGCATTCTGTCCCCGGTGTTATTTAATATATACTCTGAATATATCTTCGAGCAAGCGCTGGGAGAACTACAAGAAGGCGTATTAGTCAACGGAATGCGTCTAAACAACATTAGATATGCCGACGACGCAGTAGTTTTTGCAGATAGTCTGGACGGTTTGCAAAGAATAATGTCGCGTATATCAGATATAAGTAGAGAACACGGACTTGATCTTAATACGAAGAAAACAAAGTACATGGTAGTCAGTAAGCGCGAAATATTAAATACACAGCTTTTGGTTAACCAACATCCAATTGACAGAGTGGACAGCTACACATACCTTGGTACCAACATTAACAGCCAATGGGATCACTCCAGTGAAATAAAACAACGCATAGGAAAAGCGAGATCAGCGTTCATAATGATGAAGTCTCTTTTCAGAAGTCGTGATTTACCACTTGCTACCAAAATCTCTCTCATTAGATGCTATGTATTTTCTACCTTATTATACGGAGTAGAGGCCTGGACACTTTCCGAAGCTTCCTTAAGAAAACTCGAGGCATTCGAGATGTGGTGTTACAGACGTATCTTAAGAATTTCATGGGTGGATCGTGTGACTAATGTTGAGGTCCTACGTAGAATAGGCAAGGAATGCGAGATTATTAACACCATCAAAGAGCGCAAACTAGAATATCTTGGCCATGTTATGAGGAATGAACAGAGATACGGCTTGTTGCAACTCATTCTTCAGGGCAAGGTATTTGGAAAGAGAGGACCAGGGAGAAGAAGAATATCTTGGCTTCAAAACCTGAGAAAGTGGTTTAATACATCGACAACCGGACTATTAGAATAGCAGCAAGCAAAGTTAGGATAGCCATGTTGATCGCCAACATCCGGAACGGATAGGCACCGTAAGAAGAAGAAGAAATAAACACTGATGCTTCAAGACTCTTGTAAGAACGTTCTTATATATTTATAGATCTGGTGCTGTCTTTTGGTCCTAGCCATTCATAGCATTTTTCTATGTGTGTATTCGTATAAGCAATTTACTTATTTTTGTGACTTCAAATGTTTATTTCAGTGTCATTAAATAAAACAGATGCAATGATAATTTCGTCATTATTGGTCTAAATTGGACATATTTCATTCCACACTTTTATTCCTATTTATGTAAATTTTTTAAATTTTAATATCTCTAAATGATACTCACTTAATTATTTTTCCGACGATGCGCCAATGGGCGAATGACGTTTCTTTGTTTGTTCGGCTACCTGAGTTCTGAAACTAGTCGAGTGTGTACATGATTCCGTTAGCTTCGCCCAGAAGAAATAAATAAATTTAATCGCCGTGTCCGGTTGATTGGAATGGGAATATTTTCTATGTTCCGCCGTGGATGATTGATTTATGTGAATAAAATATGCTTTTGTAAAATAATATCTAGATATTATTGCATTGAATATAAAAAAAAGGAACAGATTTGTCATAGGATATTAGAAAACGCGGAAATGATGACAATATTATTTTTCTAACGTTATTCTGCCCTGCTTAGTAAAAACCTTCGATCTACAATCGTTATTTTCGATAAGGTTATATTCCACTACTAGGTATTAGACGTTTATCACTAGACTTCGGCAAATATGCATATTGCATATTTTGCATATTGTGCATATTTTACGCAAATATTTCATATTTTGGCATATTTGTATAAAAGTTTGCATAAAGTGCATAAAAGTTCAGGTTTTTATACTGTATTTGAAAATTTTTAAACATACCAATTTATTTCAATTCTTGTATAAAATTTTGTAGTCATTTTAATCAAGAAATGATCTAAGTACGTAATCTCTACAGGTACAAAACATTTACAATTTCAAAGAAGATCAATTTAAGTAGCCCTCAACATTCTAAGAAAGTCTCGGTCACTGAGGCATTCAGTTATTGGATAATCGCCAAGGGTTCGCTCATTTGCATTTTATGATCTAATCCCCAAATCTATCTACAATTTATTGTATCTTAACAGCAGGTAAACGGCTAATAGTATTGTTCCTAATTTAGGAATTTTCCAAAATCTCCCAGTTTATTGAATTAGGTACCTAAACATTTCTAATTTGATGCTCAGATTTGTAAATCATTTTTGTTTTGATATTCAAAGCGTAAACACTCGTTGTGCGTAACAAAAAGGAAGATTGTGATTTTATAATGCCTAAAACAACCAGTGCTTCAACTTGGATTAAACCTTATAAAGAGCTGTCTATGGATATGGGAAAAATCTACTGTTCAGTCTGTGGCAAAATTGTAAGTATCTAATATTTTCTATTAAATATCTAATATTTCATACATACAGGGTGTTTCCAAATGACACTTACAACGTTTGACTGTAGATACTTCTCGAAAAATTGAACAAAACGATATAGTTAATGAGGGGTCAAACTTATTTACTTTTCGAGATACAGGGTGTTAAAATTAAAAAAAAAATAAATTCTTTTAGTTAATAACAACAATAACTTTAAAACCAATAAACGTATTTACTTGAAATTTAGTACTCGTAGGTTGTTTTTAAATAAAAAATAGCTTCCTTTAGTGAGAAAAAATTGTCCATGGTACAATACAATGGTGTGTATTTAGAAAAATTTTTCACCTTTCCTTTTTTTATGAAGTCAGCTATTCTAAAACACAATTATTTTTATTGTAATTGAATTAACAAAAAAAAACTTTTGTTGAATTTTAAAATAAGTTATATGATGTACTAATGGTTAGTAACAAAAACTAATTTGTGGATTAATACTGCATTTAAAACACTTAGCGAGTGTTTTTTTTTTCAAACTAGTTATTTGATTAACCAAAAACACCTTGTATATTTTTATATTTGAAAGGTTGGGTTAAAATAAAGGTTTTTATTTTTATTTATAGATAGCATGTGAGAAGAAATTTCAGATAGACCAACATGTGAGAACTGCTTCACACATTGCAAAAAAGGAAAAATAGGAGGAAAACATCAAACTTCAATGGCTAAATGTTTCCAATCTACTTCAAAAAAATTAGATGAGCAAGAAACTTTTAATGAAGACTTGTGTCGCGCATTAGTGTCTGCAAACATACCGCTTTCAAAATTAGCAAACGTAAATTTTAGTTCGTTTCTAAAAAAATATTGCAAACTTAATGTT
Source organism: Diabrotica balteata (assembly GCA_918026665.1). Taxonomy (NCBI): domain Eukaryota; kingdom Metazoa; phylum Arthropoda; class Insecta; order Coleoptera; family Chrysomelidae; genus Diabrotica; species Diabrotica balteata. The sequence continues at coordinate 84,719,534 of OU898284.1, forward strand.
CCAAGTGATCGGTCTCTAAGAAGAAATAATGTGAACGGGCTATACTCGTCGGTGTTAATTAATATTAAGGAAGAAATTGCAGATAATTATTTTTACATATCTGTAGACGAAACCACTGATTCCTCAGGAAAGTATATTGCTTATTTATTGATTGGTGTTCTTAAAGAAGATACCTTACCAAAATCTCATCTTATTTCATGCTAGCAACTTGAGAAAACAAATGCTTTAACAATTTCGCGTTTTATATAAGAAACATTAGCAACTTTTTTTCTTCCGACAACTATTCCTTCTAATAAATTACTGCTTATTTTATCGGATGCTGCTCCTTATAAATGTTGAAAGCAGGACAAAATTTAAAAACATCTTTACCAGATTTAATACATGTTACTTGTGTAGCGCATGGATTAAACAGAGTTGCAGACGAAATACGAAAAAAGTTTCCTCTTGTAAATACCATGATATCCAGTGTCAAAAAAGTATTTCTTAAATCTCCTATAAGAATTCAACTTTATAAAGAAATGCTACCTAACATTCCTCTTCCACTACAACCTATTTTAACGCGATGGGGAACATGGTTAGAAGCAGCTAATTTTTATGCAGATCATTTTGTTAAAATAAAGAACATAATTGATACGTTAACAGATGAAAGTTCCCAATCTCTTTTGGATTCTAAACAAACTTTTCAGAGTAACTTGCTTCAACAAGAACTTTCATTTATAAAATCAAATTTTAGTTTTGTTCAAAAAACAATTACTCAGTTAGAATCACCAAAACTGTCATTGTTCGAAAGTACAGCATTAATAAAAGAATTTGCGTCATGTTTTTGGAACGTTAGAGGTAATATTGGAAAAGATATTTTAAAAAAATTTGAAGCTACTATGGAAAAAAATAAAGGTTACCATATTCTTTCTGAAGTAGTCAGTGTTCTAGCTGGAAATATTTCGGAAACACTTAATTTAGAACCAAATGTTTTGGTTAGTTTGAAAAATGCTCCCGTTACATCAGTTGATGTTGAACGAAGTTTTTCCATATATAAATATATGTACTCAGACAGAAGCCACAAGTTTTTGTTCGAAAATTTTGAACACCACTTGGTCATTTATTGTTACCATAATTCTAAATAAGTTTATTCATACTTAAAAATGATGTAGTTACTTAAAATAAATGTAAATCTTAATGAATAGTAGGAAATATTTAGTTACGTACACTTTTTTTTTAAATAAAATTGTTACTATTTTACGATTTTTTTATTTATTTGTATGCATATTTTGTAAAATATTTGCATATTTTCGGGTAAACACGTGCATATTTATGCGCATATTTTCTACATTTTTATTTGCAAATTTGCCGAAGTCTATTTATCACCTTATTACTTGGTCAGAAAATCCTTTCTTCCACCTCAAATCGTACAAAATCATAAATTTTTTTGTCCTTCTAAAACTAACAGCTGCTGTGCTTAGAATAATCATCCTATACGCTGACTACTTAGTTAAAGCGTCCTGTCTGCATCAAATTGTGAATATAGGATTTTTGGCTAAGTAAGTCGTGTTAAAATTAAAAATTAAAAAACAGTTAAATTAAGGTTGACCTAGTGCCTATACTAAATATATGACTAGGGAAATTACTGTGAACAGTACGTCTCATATAGATATCTGATAGATAATTGGATGTAAGACATGAACGTATAAACATAGATGGACACAGCAATAAGATACCTTTAACACACAATGTTTTGAAGCTTCGATAGAATGTGATGCTTCCGCAATGAGCATAAGCGTGCTTGAATTTAAAAAAACGAGAGTTTAACTATTAACAAATCACGTCTTTATAGAAAAATTAAAATACAATTTTATTTGCTTTAAAATTAATACAATAAAATATAGTCGAATTCAAGTTAATTTTTAATAGGTATCAAAATAATGCTACAATAAAAAATCTTTATGTTTTCTCCTAAATTTGCTACCAAAATAGGTCGATCGTCAATATTATTTGGAAACCTACATAGAAAAATAAATGAGTTTTATTCATTTCACTAATTTATTTGCATCCATGAGAAATATTAAATTAAAAAGGTACTAATACTAATAGATCTTTTTTAATCAGATGATGTCAACTTACAATTTAAAAATGTCTACTAATTTCATGAACATGAATAAACACAATGGTACGCCTATTAAAATGTAAACAAACACGCTTCCTTATTTCCTCATCTTAAATAATGTAAATTTTATGTACTTACAAATGAAATGAGAGATCGGAATGTAAATATTTCGTTTATTTTATTTCACTTTTCACAAATATCACTCAAAATACAGCCAAAATATCGAAAAACAACTTTAACTAAAAAGTAAACAGACATAAAACAGCATTTGAAGTTTGACGTAGATCCATAAGACAGAGAAATGTAAACAACCATTGCCATCTATAAATAGTGTTTAGTGCTTCTACGTATAAAATAATTGATTGATATATAAATTATACGTTATTATTAAATGATAATGCACACTAAGTGCACACTTTATATTTTGATTACAATTAAATATATTAATCTAACCAATAAATTATTATTTAGGTTTGATAGCACCTGTAAAGTATAAAATACGGAGTACCTAATATTTTCAACGACTCGCGAATAAGAAATTTTAAAACAAAACGTGACAACAGTTGAAGGTGCTGAGAATGTGTCCTATTCAAATAATTTTAACTTCACAATTTTATGTAAATAACTGAGTCCATCTGTGTTTATACGTCCATGATGTAAGATGTAATAATTTTTGTTGATTTCATTTTTATTTTGTGACGCTTGCAGCAAGCAGGCTTTTTTGGTAATACTAGTAAACTAAGTGTAACTACTCTCTTTTTTGATTCGCTGTGGTAAATAAAAATAAATTTAAATTATAATTGAGTAGTCAGGAAATTTTTGTTTTTCTTCAGAAAAATATTCTTCAAGTGCCATCTCCGCGGCGAAGGTCGGAGACTTTTCATAGCTATTCGGACTTTTGAGACGGCTGCTTTGAAAAGTTCATTTGATGTACATTCGTACCCACTCTCTCAGGTTGCGCAGCCATGACATTCTTCTCCTTCCTATGCTTTTCTTTCCTTGCATCTTTCCCTGCTTAATCAGTGGAAGCAAGGTGTATTTCTCTCCACGTGTAATATGCCGAGATATTCCAATTTTCTTGTTTAAATTGTATTTAAAATTTCTATTTCTTTATTTATCCTTCTCAGAACCTCTTTATTTGTGATTATGGTCCACGATATTTTCAGAATTCTTCTATACACCCACAGCTCGAATGATTCCAGTTCTTTCATTGATGTCGCATTCAAGGTCCAAGATTCCATTCCATAAAACAAAGTCAAACAAATATGATTTTTTGATAGAAAAACACTAGTATTTGGTTGTCTGGCGGGTTGTAGAGGTTGTTGGTCTGGTACAGAACTAGGTTGAGTTGACGTAGATAAAGATGCCATGATGTGGATATTAATATTTTTTATGCCACAAAAAGAGTTTTTAAACTTTGCAAAAATAGATAAACGAATAATTAGAATTTAACGTGCTTACTCATTGGCTGTTCTGATAAGACATTGTTATTGAGCCTTTAAAATCTTCATTTTTTTTCACTTTTATATTGTTTATTAGTTGAAAATGATCAACTCAATTAGTAGTATATTTTACTTTAAAATCCTTGAAAATTGTTGAAAATGTATCAAGTTATATTACAATTTAAAAGTGCAACCATGCGACCCATTTATCCTGATAAGGCTTACAATGTTGTCAACCTTAATTTGTGCGTTCTTGAAACATCTGGAAGGAAATGTCTACTCGAGAATGTATCAACGCATCTTTACATCGTATAAACGAGATGGCAATACTTTTTGAAACGTCATATTAGAGAAAAAGTTCGGTACGATAAATTGAATTTTTGTTAGACAAGATAAAGTGATTTTTTTCAATCAGAAAGCTCCAGTTATTTCTTTTACATTTAACTCACTTTCCGCGGCAGTTCGTTCTTGAAAGTTTTGAAACTACTTACACAAGGGAGTCGTCACCTCGAACACAGCGAAAACGAATTGATTTTACACTGAGTTGACAAACTCGATGATTCTGCTCTCAACGTGACCTACAAAAATAAATAGATAGGTAATTTAAGGTTGTCACCAAAAGGCGATAACCTGGAAGAATCAAAAACAGTGTTAAACAGGCCTATATAGTTCTTAATAATTCTTTTATGTAGTGAGCGCGAAACGTAATGCATTCTTGTTTGAGAAAAACACATAGCGTTTATTATTCAAGGGCAATGTTACACTTTTTTAACATTTAATAAAATAAAACATTTTTTTAATGGGTAACTTGGCTATAAGGTCACTCAGGGTAAATGTGGACAGGAGCAAATGGGGACATCGAAAATAAAATCTTGACTTCATTTCCTTTATTTCTTTCTTCTTGAGTAATGTTTCTAATTGTTTTCTGTATTTCTCGTTCTTTTATTATTTTCTTTTATTATATCTTTTATTATATCGAATTATTTTTTCTTCTTGGTTTTCTAATTGAATTAGGTACGTTTTTTCGCCTAGCTTGCGAGCATTCCTTATTTTACTCCTATATGTTATTTGGTGAAAATTGTTAATTGTTCCTTTTAACCCTGCTTCCTCATATGTCTCTATCCTTAGGCCGTTCATAACTATGTTATTTATTTGTCGGTGTTTTTTCCATAAGTTCCATGTTTTTTTGTTATTTCTCTGAGTTCCTCCTTGATCTATATTTTCTTGTTATAGTTCTTCATTTTCTTTTCTCAGCTCTCTGTTTTCCATAATAAGCTTTTCTATTGTTTCCTTGCTTTCTTTTTGATTTCTTTTTGTTTCCTTAAAGTCACAATATGACAATATTGGCAGTAAAACGCGATAAGCCGGTTGGCGGCATTCAATAAAATCATAAATTATAAACCAATATGGTTTTTCTCGAAAGCTTAATAGATAATAAATTACCAGAATTTGTATTAGCAAAAGACAAAATGCAATTGTCGTTCTGTCCGTAGTTACAGTTAGTTCAGTTTGGTGTATTCTTTGGTTTAGTAAAGTTTTTTTTTATTAAAAAGAAAACATTGCCGCATCCACCAACAGGTTATTAGCGGCGTTACTCAGTAAATAAAACATTAAATCTGATACAAAATATTGATTGACCTTAGGTAATTTAATAAGTTTTTTACGGGACAGTTTTCTCCTAATAAATCTGGTAGAGTATTTGGTATATTGTTAATTAAACGTTCTCTATGGAATTTTGGACACTCAATTAACAAACGCGCGACGGTAAGAGGCGTACCACATAGGTCGCAGAGGGAGCGTTCACTGGCCGACAGTAAATAGGGAGTTTTTGTAACTACCTAACGTAACGTATCTCCCTATACGTAAAGAACTAACGTATCGAAGAATATGAACGTTAAATTGAGAGTTTTTTGTTCTGCGCGTAACGTAACGATGGTGTTGCCCTAATCGAAATAGTGACAAACTAATAAGTTGTCAGTGCCAGTGTTGTCCTTGTCACTTAACCCTATTTTTAATATTCAAAATAAATAATAAATATTTTTTCAACAATTTTTAATTTTGGTGATGGATGCAATAATAAACTTAGGTGCCTTTATTGATGATGAAGAAAACAAGGACATAGAAAATGCGCTTCTTCTCCACATCTTGCACGTCTATACGGCCACTTTAATTTATACCATGTCTGATATATAATGTAAAAATATTTTTTCGCTTTTGGATTAAATTCCACCTTTCTGGATAATCGTAAGGGTTCTGGCCTACGACTTCCTTCAACAAAAACAAATCACTTTCATTGCTGAAGTGAAATCGTTTTCTACTGCTTTCCATTATTTATAAAAATCAAAACAAATATACTTAACCACAAATGTGATGAAATGTTTATATTTTGGTAATCGGGTAAGATCCCCTTGAGCATTCGGTTACTTTCGGCTCGATAGGGATGCGTATGAACGTAACGTATCAGCCCGTTACGTTAGGTAAGACGTATCTAGATACGTTAGTTCAACCATTAATGCGCATGCTTATATGTCAAAAAGATACGTTACGTATACGTATTTGCTTGCACAAAAACTCTCTAATAAGAGTGTGTGATCTTAGTGTGTCCTATACGTAGGCGCGTTAGAACCGTTTGAATAAACCGTGTACTAGCACTAGTTTTCCACTGTCGTGTATCTGGTTTTAGCGATCCTAATTTAGATTGCGATAGAAACCATTCGCGCTGCCACTGACCAATCACTTTTTGTTTAAAAAACGTTTTGAGATCTTTACATACACTGTCACGCACTAATTCAGATTCCGCACTTGTTGCTGCATCACGAGCACTACTGTCTGCCTCTTCATTGCCGATAATTCCAATATGCGATGGGATCCATATAAATTTAGGGGTTATGTGGTTCTCTTGGGCGATTTGTAGTTCAGTTTTTATTAGTTGCTCCAGGGGCTGTTTAGGATACAGATGCTGTATTGCAAGAAGAGAGCTGAGCGAGTCCGTGAGAAACAGAGGTTTTGAAATTCTTAAGAGGTTTGCATATTTTAGGGCACGGTACAAAGCAAACAATTCAGCGGTGAAAACACTTGAGCTAGGCGGTAGTTTAAATTTGAAAGTAGACGTTGGAGTAACAAATGCACAATCAATGCCTCATTAGATTTAGGCATCGGTAAAGATATTTGTGTAGTTAAGGTAGTCTCGTTCAAGAATCTCGTTTAGTTTGTTTTTAATTAGAATGTTGTTATTGTATTTTTTGGAGAACTCTATTAGAGAAGTGTTGCAATTTGGGATGCTTATTAACCGGATGTTGGATGTTACACTGAATACGTTGGATTATTGTATCAAATATTCAGATTGATCTTACTCGTGTGTAATAAGGTTTTCCAGTACGAGGTTTATTAAAGAGAAAGTCAAGATTATTTTTAGAAAAAGTATTTTCGAAGAGTGGATGATCCTTATTAGCAGCTACAGAAGAAGCGTGTGAAAGTGTTAAAAGTGCTCGCCTATACTGCAATGATGGTTCTCCAGTTTCAGAATATAAGCTTTCTATGGGTGAAGTGTGAAAAGCTCCGAGAACGATCCGAAGTGCGGCATTGTGGATTGTATCTAACGGTTTTAGGGTACTCTTGGTTGCAGAGGCATAAACAATTGAACCGTAATCGAGTTTGGATCTAATTAGTGTTTTATACAGAAGGAGTAGTGTAGAGAAGTCAGAACCCCAGAAACGATTTGATACGGTTTTAAGCAAATTGAGTCTTTTGTTGCATGTTAGCGCCAAGTGTTGTATGTGCTTTTTCCAGGAAAGTTTTTGATCCAGCCATATACCAAGGAATTTCACGGAGTTTTGGAATGGAATGATGCTGTTGTGAAGATAAAGGACTGGTGTAATGGATGATTTTTTCGTAAACACCATACCAGTTGTCTTTGTAACGGAGAATTGAAGCCGTACTGCCGTCCATTCATCTAGTTGGGTTAGAAATGTCTGTACTATTCTGCACATAGATTCCTTTTGTGCTCCTTTAATATACACCACTAAATCGTCGGCGTAGAGGCGAGCTTTGAGAGGTTTATGTATTTGTTTAATGTTGTTTATGGCAACTAGATAGGGTAGGACTAATATGAGCCTTGTGGGTACCGTTTTCTGCAGTATAAAAATCAGATAAACGTTGTTAACTCTTACTTGGAAAGAAAAGTCTTTTAAGAAATTTTCGATATAGGCTAAGCAGTGTCCTCTAATATTGGATGCGTGCAATTTTTTAATGATGTTGAATCTCCAACATGTATTGAAGGCTTTCTTTAGATCGAAGAAAATAGCTATGCACATTTGATTCATTGCTAACGCTTCTTGGATATCACTTTGTAAGTCTACGATGTTGTCAATTGCTGACCGGTTACGTCTGAAGCCGTTTTGCTCTGATAAGAAGAAATGAGATTTTTCCAGTGTCCACATAAGCCGGGCATTGACTATTTTCTCCATTAATTTAGCCATGGCACATGTTAGAGAGATGGGTCGGTATGATTCTGGATCAAGTCGAGGCTTTCTGGATTTTAAAAACGGCAAAATTGTGGCTTTTGCCCATACAGACGGATATTGTCGTTGCTGCCAAATTTGATTGAAAATTTGCAAAAGATGTTGTTTTGCTAAGGTTGATAAATGCTTTAGGAATACAACAGGAATATTGTCGGGTCCTGGACTTGAGTTTTTCATATCTTGTAAGGAGTTATTTAGTTCTGTAATAGTAAGAGGTTGAGATAGGGGGTTTTCGTGGGATTCTTCTAGAGACAAGATGGTGCGTTCTTTCTTTAGCTTGTAGTCCCTAAAATTATTGTCGTAGTTTTCGCTAGAGGAATGTTGTTCAAAGGTGGAAGCAAGAGTTTCAGCAATATCTTGTGAAGAAGAGACTGTGGTATTGTTTATTTTAAGAGTGCTAATTGATGAAGAATACTTTAAACCGGATATTTTCTTTACCCTTTTCCAAACTTCGTTCATTGGAGTAGAACTGTTTATTTCTGAGACGTATTTTGACCATGAGGCTTTTTTTGAATTTTTTATGATTAATTGGGCTCTAGCTTTTAACCGTTTGAATTCTATTTTACTTTCTTGAGTTTTGTGCCGTTTAAACCTATTTAGAGCTTTTTTACTTTGCCGTATTGCTTCTTCGCAATCCTTATTCCACCATGGTACTGGATGATGATTGTGAATTTTTTTGGTTTTTTGAATGTAGAGTTCTGCACTTTTCAGTATTAACTCATTAAAATTGGTGATTGTTCTATCGATATCACAGTAATTTATTTCACAGCTCTCTACGGAATTATCAATATATGTTGAAAAGCTCACCCAATCAGCATTTTCTGTTTTCCATTTTAAGACAAAGGTGTCTTTTGGTTCCGGTATGGTGTTAGTATTGCAGATTTTTATGGGTAATGGTCGCTGCCGTAGGTGAACGACAACACTTCCCAGGATAAGCATGGAGTTAAAGTTGGATCACAGAGACTTAGGTCAATTGTCGAGGATTCTCCTGATGCTGAGTTGAACCTCGTGGGGGTTCCATCATTAAGAAAATTTAAATTAACATTATGTATTAGGTTTTCTATTATTCTTCCCATCGTATTTGTGTTAGAAGATCCCCATATTATATTGTGTCCATTAAAGTCACCGACGACTATACGTGGTGTTGGAATTTTGTGTAAGAGGTGCAGTATATCTGTATAATTTACCTGTGAGTTGGGAGGAATGTAGATATTACATAGATAAAATGACATTGAGGAATCAATTTTGATGACTATGGCTTCTAAATTGCTTACTACGGGAAATAAATTTGCATTGAGAGATTTTTTTACTAATGTCATAACACCACCACTAGCATGGTTAACAAGCATCCTGTCTTTACGGAAGCATATGTATTGTTTAGGATTGTATTTCTGTTGGGGTTTTAAATTGGTCTCTTGTAGACAGATTATGTCTGGACGGTTTTCGGCAATGATAATCTGTAGCATAGCCAAGCGATGGAAAAATCCATCGATATTCCATTGTATGATCGAGTTGAAAATAAGAAATGAAAAATTTAAATAAGAAAAAAAAAATAAAAACTAAACGATAGCTGCTAATAAGTGCTGGTTTGTGATGCATCACTTTCAAATTCAGAGCCCACCTCTCCAAGATAAGCAAATATTTTTTTGTTTAAGTTGGTTAGTCTCGCTTTTATTGACCTTTCTTTTAAATAAGGACGGATTTGTTTTAACATGTGAGAGAGACCTTGCAAATCAGATGTGAAATCCTTGATTGAGATTATGGGATTAGATAAGCCGGCAGTGTTGTCTAGTAGGAGGGCTAATTGTTCACTGTTCAGTAGAAATGGTGGTTCGTGATTATTAATGAAGGTTTTGGCTGGTTCTATCATGGATGAAAAGGATAAATCCGAATGCATTTCTTCAGGTTTAGTTTTCTTTGGCTTTTTTCGAGTTCCTGTGGATTTTGGTGTTACAAATGGGCTTTCTTGAGGTGCAGTGTCAGTTTCTGGAGAGATGACTTCATTTATAGAGCGTTTTGAATGCGTTTTTTTATTTCCTGTTTCTTCTGTATTTACATTAGGTAATTCTGACTCGGTATGTTGCAAAAGGATATTTTGGTGTGATAATGGAGGTAGAGTTTGGTTAGACAGCGACATTGATGGTTGCGTTTCTGTTACAGTTTGTGCAGTCAAATCAGCTATAGTTGTAATATTAGAAGTTGTGGAACTTAGTGGAGTTTGATGTATTTCAGATATACTTGTAGGTTCGGTGCAGGCTGCTGCTACGTGTCCTGGTTTCTTACATTTAAAGCAGACGTTCCCATCTTGTGAAAAGAATACTGTGTAGTTTGTGTTTTCGAATGATATTGTTATGGCGCTTGGGATGGTTAAATTATGAGGGCTAACATATACTTGCCGTCTAAAGCTAAGGATATGGCTATAATCGGGAAGATTTGCACCAATTTTTAGAAATGTTATGGGAGATACAAGATTTAGACCAATTTTAAGTAGTTCTTTTTCAAGGATATTATGTGGAATGGTCGGGCATACGTTTGACATAACAATTCTTTCAGCAGGTGTTATAAGCCGTCTAGCTCTTAAAACTTCTCCTCGGATAGTGATTTGACCATGGTTATCTAAAAACTCATCTAGGATATTTTTGGTGGAAAGGTACATGCAAATTCGGTTGTTGGAAAGGCGGGAGGCGAAAATGATATTTTTTGGTTGAACTATATTACCAAGAGGAATTAGGTAGTCTTGAAGTGGAGTATTTTCAATTGCACTAAACACTAGTGCTTGTTCTTTGGAAGGAAATTTAAATTGATTGGTCACTGCTGAGTAGCTTTTTGGTACAGTTCTTTTAAGTTGAGATGCTTCGGAGTCAAGTTGTTGTGCATTACTTAAATCCATGTTTGCTTCGGTAAATTTATTTTAAAATAACAGGTGTTATCCGCAAGAGTGAGTGCGGCCCTGTCCCCTGATGGGAACCCAACCAGTTCTTATCAATTTAAACCTCGATTGAAAAATTTCTTGGTTAATGTAATATTATTGGTAATATACAATAAAATGTTTGTTATTTGCAATAATTAAGTGAAAAATAATATCTCATTGATCACTTACTGCCTTTTTTATTGATATGCACAACTTTCACAAAATAAATCAGACTATTTACTTGCACTTTTGCATAAATTACGATCATAACTAAAAACACAGGTTAACTTGTCAGATTATAATTTTGAAGGACCGATTCAGTAAAGTTGTGTTTAAGTGTTTGTAAAAAGTATATGAAAATGTCAAAATAAAGTGCAAGTAAATCAATTCTTCGAATAAGTGAATTAATAGTACAACAAAGTATACTTTTTGACCTATACTCTTTTTCCCAATCAGCCTAGAATTAATAACTTTTACTTTTTTTTTACTAAATGGATCATTCTAACATAAATAATTTACAACTGGGTTAATTTTTAAAAGACTAGTTAATATTCCGTTAAAATACACTCGACATCCTATTTAATGTAAACGAAAAACCGACATGTTTACCTTTTACAGCGAACCACGTTTCCTGCATTTCATATATTTTTAATTAACCTAAAAATTTACTAACCTGCAGATTAGTATCAATCTGTTAATTTTTCAACTCGTTGGAGCCGCGTAGTTTTCCGACTTCCTTTGTAATGTTAAATTTCAACCCCTAAAAGCTAATTACCGCAAAGTAGTGTTTCAAAATGGTTTCCATAAGCTTTCACTACCTACTGTAGCTATACAATCAAAGACCGGGCTGGCTTTTCCAAGGTTGAAGCAAAACACGAGTTGCGGATGAAAAAGCGTTTCAGGACTTCCCTTGAATGTATTCTTGCTTTATTAATATCATGCTTTACAGCGGACAGGTTACAATGGGTTAATACTTTTTAGATATTTACATGCTTTTTTAGTTGCATATTGCTTTGCTGCTAAATACTATATATATATATATATATATATATATATATATATATATATATATATATATATATATATAATATGTAACAGAATAAATCGTTAAACTTCCCGTGTTCGAATCGGTATCAATAAAGTGTTATGACTCATTTCGGTCTATCCCAGCCTCATCAGACACTTGGGCTGATACAAATTCAAACTCCAAAAGTAGAACGAATGTCTCCTAAACCTTCACCACTGCAGTGGTTTGCGAGTATATATATATATAATATATATATATATATATATATATATATATATAATATATATATTTACGGCATAAAGTGAACTCCGCCCATGTTAAAATTCAGGTTCAAGTGAGCTCCGTGGTCAAGTGGACACCGATATACGGAGCTCACATGACCATTCCATAATATTGGCTCTGTCGATTCGTTAAGATGTATAGTTTCATAATTCTTAATAAAATTTTGGAGCTCATAAGTACCCCTGTATCGTAAATGTATTTCGCTTAGTTCACGTGTATATATTATAGGGGTCGTTCAGATCTTTTTCACTGTATATTGGAACCATAGGAATATCGGTTTAAGTAAGCTCTGATAGTTTGGCAACTATGCACTTAGGCCAGCGTTCTTGATATATATATATTTTATATATTTTAAACGGTTCATACGGACTCCTTTTCATACGCATTACAATATGTAATCTTCTTCTTCTTCTTGATGTGCCTATCCGTTATGAATGTTGGCGATCATATTGACAATATGTAATAGATATGTATAATACCAAATACCTGTTTTTGGTAGGTACCTGCTATTCTAAAAATAGCTTTATAAATACAAAAGGATTTCATTACCAAGTTGGACGTGTTTTTTCATATGCGAATATTTCCTAATGTATTTTGTTAACATGAATATGTCTTTATACGTTTTATTTAAGAATACGATTAATAAGAACTTTTAGTTAATCCATTGTTTTACGATATCTTGTATACAGCTTCTTTATTATTTTATTTCTGGTTTTATCTGTGTACTACATATAATTCTGGATAGGTTATCTTAAAATAAATATTTAAGTGCAAAAATAGATATTTTTATGTAAAAATTGGTAGTAGTGCACAAAAGAGGGAAGAATGCTTAATTTATATAAGAAGAATGTACCAGTTCACCAATATTACATACTTCTAAATGTTTTATCTGCTATTTAGGGGTAATATGTAATCAATAAACGTGGAGTTAGTGTCAAATTTGCAATAATCTTTGGTCAGTTTTTTCTCGATTTTAGTCATAAATTGAGCTGGTATTCGTTGAGTGGATGTTGTGATTCTAGACTTTGTATCTTTTAGTCTCTAGCAGTCTAGATACTTATCTTCGGATATTAGGTGAATTGATAGCTACGATATTGTAGAGCTTATGTATGGATGTGTGTGTGTGTGTGGTGTGTGTGTGTGTGTGTGTGTGTGTGTGTGGTGGTGTGTGTCTTAATAATCGCTGAATTTGGCTGTCTAATTTATAGCTAAATCTACGTGTTAAATATGTGTTGGTGTCATCCATACTTGCAAGGTATATTCGGTAGCAGAAGCATAGAGTGCAAGCGTCTACGTTTTAAGGATGAAAGAATGCTTCTCATTTTTAGCTGACAAGTTTGCAGAGATTATTTTTCTGGTACTCAGTTTGCCTTTTAGTTTTAAACAATGTTCTATGAATGACAAAGTGTGATACAAACTATCTTCAAGGTATTTATAGCAAGTCCAGAGTTTAAAAATTTCATGACACTATTGGATGTTTAGATTTTTAAAAGCAATTCTGTTAGGGACATTAAAGCAGGACCTCTCACTTTTTCTGAGGTTTGGCTTAAAATTGATTCATAGTCTATTTTTATTTTGTTTAAAGTATGATTTAGATTTTTCTATACTTCAGCAACAAAAGTTTTTGGTTGTGCAACAATATCGATGTATCGTCTACATAATAAAAGTCCTAGTATTTACTGGTATGGGTTGTGTAAATATTATACAGTGTAGGTACCATTACGCTACCCCAAAGGAGACCGTTCTTCTGCGTTTTCCATCTGTTATTTTTACCATTGAATGATAGGAAAAATCTTCTGTTGTGTAGGCATACCCGGACAATACAAGCCATTGTTGTATTTTTGATCCAAATTTTAGAATTAGTTTTGTGCTCAGATCTTTAGTCAGGAGCCGTAATATTGTTCATTAGGTATATACGTAGATAGCAGATCCAAGCTCAACACCGTTGAAAGATTCCCTTAGCTGACTGGTTTTGTCCCCTCTCATTTTAAGTTTTTCTTTTCTTGTTTGCCTATGTTTGGCCCTCAATGTGTTTCCTGCACTAGAAATACGTCACATTTGTGTTAACCGCATATGTCTGATAAAGTTAAGTAAAGGAAAGTACCTATCTTTATCTCTGGATATTCCCTTCTCTAATGTTTATAGACATAATTAGAATAGTTGGCATTAAAATGGCCGATTTGGCCGATCTTTAAACCCTATAAAATATGGCTAATCTTTTACTTTTCATTAAAAATTTTAATTTTACATACTGTTACTTTTAGACAATATTTCGATCAGATTTGTATAGTAATAAATGTAGTTAATATACAGTCTCTTTGTGAAAAATAAATGAGTTTGTAATATCGGTCACAACTCATATATGGATAATAAGGAAATAAACGGTTAAAATAGGTGTACAAAATTTTAACTACATATATCGGCGCCATTGTTCAGGAGTTGGGTTTATCTTAGAGATCAAAGGTTACGTTACATGCATATTCCAGGTTCTATTTACGTATTTTCATTCCTTCTTCTTCTAGTTCCATGACCGTTATCGATCGTTGGATATCATGTTGGCTACCATATTCGCTATCGTGACTTTATTGACAGCAGCTCTAAATAACGATGTAGTTGATTTTCCATACCATTGCCTTAGATTTTTCAGCCATGATGTTCTTCTTCTACCAGGACCACGATTACCTTGGATCTTTCCCTGAATGATCAGATGTAAAAGATCATATTTTTCAGGGTGTCTCATAATATGACCGAAGTATTCCAGCTTGCGTTTCTTTATTATATTGACCAGTTGTGTTGTTTGGTTCAGCCGTCTAAGGACCTCCTCATTTCTAACTCTGTCGACCCAGCTTATTTTCAGTAGTCGTCTGTATACCCACATCTCAAAGGCTGTCAAGCGTTTAAGCATAGCCTCAGTTAGGGTCCACGCTTCTACTCCATACAGCAGGACAGGAAAGATGTAGCAAGATATCATACGAACTCTAAGGTCAATGCTAAGATCATGACTGCAAAGTACGTTTCTCATTTTTACAAAGGCAGCTCGGGCTTGTTCTATTCGGCTTTTAATTTCTGCGGTTGGATCCCAGCTCTCATTGATATTACTGCCGAGATACACGAGTTTCTCTACTCTGTCCAGTGTGGCATCTCCGACTTTTATACCGTCATCATGTATATAATTTTGTTTGCTAACTATCATATATTTAGTTTTCTTAACGTTGAGTTTTAGTCCATACTGATCACAAGTCTGTTTTATTTTGTTCATTAGATTTTGAAGGTCTTCTCCGCAATTGGCAAGGACTAAGGTATCGTCGGCATATCTAATATTGTTGACGGTTACTCCATTCACAATAATACCTTCGGTTGTCTCCATTAAGGCTTCCTTAAATATTTCCTCCGAATATAAAAAATTCCTAAAAAAATTCCCATTCCTAAAAAAGTATATTTATAATAAAGCCCTGAAGCTACCTTTAGATTCTATGAAAAGTAGAATCTATGGAAATTAGCAAATTAAAAAATAAAGACATAATTCTGAATGGCCAACTTGAGACAAACAATTCTCCCTTCCTTAACTTATTCAGTTACAAACTATAACGTGTAAACGCATACATCTTTTATTGTTAGAAAAAATGAATTTTTATCAAGTAACGGTCGGATCCATCACTTACTAAAAGAGTAGAAAATGACATGCTTATGCTTTAGAGTACGGCTACTTTAGTACAAAGTACCCTTTGCTTTTGCCAATTGCTTTCTCACTTTCTTAGCGATGGGCCTGGCTTTTTCTTATCAATAATGTTCTCGTTCGTTATAGTTATTCTAAGATATTCAGATTTCACTATATGCTCTACATTTGGTTTTATCTAATATAAATTTACAACTATGACGAAATTTTTATAATATTTTATGCATTGATACTAAACTGATATTAAAGTGAGGATATAAAAATGAACAATAAGACCGATAATGACGTACATAGCGGAAACAAGAGCAGATACGGCGAAAACACAAAGACTGCTAGAAACAACAGAAATGAAAGTCTTACGAAAAATAACAAACTAAACTCTAAGAGAAAGAGTAAGAAGTGAAGAAATACGAGCGAGATGTGGTTTAGAGGAAATAAACGCGTGGACCAAAAGAAAAAAGCGGAATGGAATCAACACTTCGAAAGAATGACAGAAAATAGAATAGTACGAATAGCAAGAGACAAATCGCCAAATGGAAGGAGATCATTGGGACGACCGAGGAAAAGATGGTCAGACAACGTCAATTGAGGCTCAAAACCGAAGTAAAACAGGCATTAAGCCTATTTATAAAGAAGGAAGAAGAAGAAGAAGAAGATATTAAACTGGAGTAGAGCACTTGGTAGATAATATTTATTTGTTTTGAGTATACCTATTTTACAACATCGTACATAAAATAATAAATATTTGTGTGCTCAGTTTTTTGCTCTGAATTGAAGATTTTATCTCAAAATATGACTGTACTTTATACAAATATTATTATTTTCTGAGATACCGGTATAAATATAAATTTTGAATTTCGCAATGATTTTTTAAAATTATTTTCTTGTGACGTTATGTCAGTGTTTAAGAATAATGCTGGGAATAAGGTTAAATAGGTTTTTATATTTTATTTGACGTTTAAATATTTAAATCTGAGTTCATTTTTCAAAAAACTATAAACTTGTGACAACAAATTGCTATATAACAGTACGAGGCAATATTCTTATGCTGTGACAAAATCATCATATTTGCTTTACATTGCCGTTTTTCCTGCCGTATCATATTTTAGCATAGTCTTCTGATTCATTTTATAGACAAGCGGTAATGGATATCCACAATTTGTCTAATAATATTAAGTTTTAAAAACAGCTGTGCTTTTATGCTCATTCGTTTACCTTTTGTAAAGCCACCTGAGTTATGAATAACTACTTTTTTGTATTTTTAGAAGACATACTTCTATCGGGCATATTTTAATGTGTGAATATTAGGGATTTATATAATCTTTTTGTATATATAATTTGTTTATTGATTTTACATTTTAGATAAAATTTCATAATTATAGTTCTCTTCCGTTTATTTTCTATAGTAATACATATACAAACCCAATTCGAAATGGATAAAAACCAGCGAGTTCTAGATTGAACATAGACATTCGTCTCTCTTTCTCCCTATATGTTATATAAAGGTCAACGTCATCATATAGTCAGAACGCAACAAGGTTCTATTACCTTTTCTTCTTTTTGTCTCCTCATTAGTATTGAAAACTCAGCCACGTAAATGACGTTGTAAAAATTTATTTCCCTATTTCTGAAGTGCCTTTCCTGGGATAACTTTTTCAAGTCTAGTTCATTTGATTACTTGTAATTGATTTGATAATCCCTAACAAGTAAGTTGTTGATTGTAGGTAGGATAGCATGTGATTGAACAGGGATGTGTTGATAAGATGTAGGTAGTCTCATTATTCCTAAATCTGACCATATGTTACTTCCCTCCTTCATTCGTGGACGTCCTAAGGGCATTTTTTTTCTCGATCCTCCCAATTTAGCTTGACAATGCAGTTATTAGAGAGCCTTTGGATATAGCCAGCGCAAGCTTGGCGCAACTTTGGCGTTGAGATTTAGTTTCTTGTACGACGTTGCTACCTTTGTATATGTGTTTGACCTTGGCATTAGTTCCGTTTGGTATTGGTTAGTACTCGGACCTATATAAGTTGGAAAATACTTCCGATGACATTTCTAGCAATCCTGATCTAATTACTACTTGAGTTTTACTTACATTGTTTTGACAGTGTTCTCGTCACATATCCACACAGTAGCACTGATTTAATTATCTTCTTATATATCCTGATTTTATAGATTCCTATTAGTCTTCTGGATTTAAAAGTGTTATAAGGGTTATAATATATACATCAGTTAGTTACCTAAATATTCATTTTTATTTCTTATGTGAGAACGTTATCTACGATATACTAAATACTGCAATGTTTTAAAATGATATGGGTTTATTGTAACATTATGCTCTACTCTATATCATCTTTTTTTGCATGTTAAAGGACATTTATTTAGTTTTTTACTGATTATCAGCAAATTTTTTTGGTGCTAATAGCATTATTTTATAGCATTCCAATATTTATTCTATGGATTAAATCTGGATAGCAAAAAAATATTCTTCACTTTCTCGGAGAAATAATATTGCTACTAATTTCAAACCTATTTTAATACATGGATACG
Source organism: Diabrotica balteata (assembly GCA_918026665.1). NCBI lineage: Eukaryota > Metazoa > Arthropoda > Insecta > Coleoptera > Chrysomelidae > Diabrotica > Diabrotica balteata. The sequence continues at coordinate 84,738,043 of OU898284.1, forward strand.
AGTAATAGCAAATGACTAAAGCAAGTGAGGAAGAACTCCGAATATTTGAAAAGAAAATAATAAGAGACAACGATTTGAACCTTCGTCGAAGCTAGATTTATTTAATTACCAGCCTAATCGCACCTGGTTTTTGTGCTTTTATTTATATCCAGTTAATATTAAAAGTGTAATAAATTGTTGTGATACCGTAAATAACAATGGAGAATAACAATGGAGAAAATCAGTAAGGAATTTTAATCTAATTAGATACTTACTTCAAAACAAGTTCATATTATTTATATAACCTGATGTCATTAAACAACGAAAATGGATGATGTTAATAGTTCAGTGGCGTCGAGGCCCCAAACGTTATTGACATCATATAAAACTTCTTCATATTCTGTAGCGTTAATCAATTCAATTCCAAAATTCCAATATCTACTTGCACTGTGAAAAATTATAGAACCAAGATATATACATTTTTTCATCATGAATTTCAAATCACCGTATTTGTATTTACCTAGCTAGTGAAGAATTAGAAAAAACTGTCATGAAGGCTGACAACGAAAGAATAACTATCAATCATCAAATAATTTATGCTCGACGCTTAATTACACCAAATGAAAGATTACTGATCTCTAATGTTTGTCCTAGTATTTATCACACTTTCATAGAATATGAACTTAAAAAATTAGGCCTCAATTTATTACCTTCAATTAATTTTTTACGAAGAGGTACAACAAACCCAGTATATAGATATATAATATTGAGCTTTCCAAGACATACATTTATCTTTCCTTTGAAAGCTACATTAATTCCTCCCTCAATTGTCAGAAACCACGATCAAACATCTAATCGTATTTTCTTATCTTTAGAAAACAGATGTTTTACTATTGTAAAAAATCTGACCATTTTGTAGCAAATTAGTCATTCTGTACAAATCCAAATCAGAACTTTACAACAACAGTGCCAACTACTACTATAAATACAGTAGTTAATACTCTTCCACACATGACGTCCTGATCACATCAGCATCTTCAGCGAAGTCCTTTTCCTAACAATCCTCGACTATACCTACTTAATTAACTATACCAATATTAACTCCATCTCAAATATCACCCTTAATATTATTCCCAAGTTCTTAAACTACATCATCATCATCATCATCAACTAGCCTCTAACGTCCACTGCTGAACATAGGCCTCTCGCATGCTCTTCCACTTAGTCCGATTTTGCGCCATCTGAATCCAATTTGTACTCACTCTTTTTATGTCATCTGTCCATCTCGTTGGGGGTCGACCTCTATTTCTGTATGCTTGTAATCGGGGTCTCCATTCCAAAATTCTTTTTGTCCACCGGTCATCAACTGATCTTGCTACATGACCTGCCCAGTTCCACTTTAATGTTGTTATCCTTTCAATAACGTCTGCTACTCCTGATCTTTTGCGTATAGTAGCATTGGGTATTCTATCACGTAGAGAAATCCCTAACATAATTCTCTCCATTGCTCTTTCCGCAACTTGTAGTTTACTCACTGTTGTTCTTGTGAGCGTTAGGGTTTCTGCGCCGTAGGTCATCACTGGCAAAATACATTGATTAAATACTTTTCTTTTCAGACACATTGGAATCTTAGTCCTAAAAATATCCTTCATCCTTCCAAATGCAGCCCAAGCGAGGTTTATTGTTCTTTTCAGCTCGATTGTTTGGTTGTCTCGACTTATTCTGATCTCATGGCCTAAGTATTTATAGGAGTCAACTGGCTCAATATCTTTGTCTTCTACTGAGATGTTTTTGTTGTGGACTAAATTTGTCATAAATTGTGTTTTTGAAAAATTTATTTTAAGACCAACTCTTTTTGTGGCAGTATGGAGTTCTTGGAGCATTATCTGTGCCTGATCAAAGCTGTCTGCAATAAGAACGATATCATCTGCAAATTGAAGGTTATTTAAAAATTTTTCATCTACATTGATGCCCTTTTCGTTCCAATCTATTGTTTTACAAGCGTATTCTAGCAAAGTTGTAAATAATTTAGGAGACATGTTGTCTCCTTGCCGAACGCCTCTTTCAATACGAAAAGTCCCAGTATCTTCATTAAGTCTTACACAGGCTGTAGCATGTTGATAGATGTATCTGATGAGAGATATGTATCGGTGATCTATTCTACATTGTGTTAGAGCTTGGAGCATTTCACTTTGATTGACCGTATCAAATGCTTTTTCAAAGTCGACAAAGATAAGTATCAGGGGTCTATTATATTCAATGGTTTTTTCAATCAACGACTTAATGGTTTGCAAATGATCATTTGTTCCGTATCCAGCTCTAAATCCTGCTTGCTCGCAAGGTTGATAGAAGTCTAGTTTTGATGTCAACCTATTAGTTATTATCTTCATAAACAACTTATAAACGTGAGATAACAAGCTAATAGGTCTATAGTTCTTTAGCTCTGTTATATCTCCCTTTTTGTGCATGACTACTATAACAGCTTTATTCCACTGAGATGGTGTAACCTCGTTTGAAAGGCATAAGTTATATAATTGCGTCAATGCTTTCAATACTGTCTTTCCTCCTGCTTTAACTGCCTCAATAATGATTTGATCATCACCAGCTGCTTTATTGTTTTTCATTATATTTAATGACTTTAAAACTTCTTCGGTTGTTATTTCTGGGATATCCTCTGAACTCACATTCTGGACTTTTCTCAACTTGGTGCCGTCTTTCTTCCCCCTTTCTCTATATAATTCTGTGTAAAATTCTTCAACTACCTTAATTATCTTATCTTTATCTGTTACCACTTTTCCATTTCGATCTGCGAGCTTAACAATGTTCTTCTTACCTAGAGCTTGACATCTCTACAGCACCTTTAAACTTTTATTTTTCTCGACAACCGTTGTAATCTTTTTTGTGTTATATTGTCGTACGTCCTTTCTCACTGCTTTATTAATATCTTTATTAAGTTGTTGTAGTACGCGTGCATTCGTATCGTTTTTGTTCTTAAGTTCTCTTCGTGCCTCCATAAGTCTTTTTGTTTCTTGACTGAGCTTTTCCTCCTTATCTCTCCTAGAATTTGTATTGCACTTTTTCTCTGCGTTCTTAATAGCTTTTATTAAGTTATCATTTAAGGTTTCGATATCCATAACTTCTATATTTGTTGTCTCTAGACATCTCAGAATTTCCTCTTCGAAGGACGTGGTGTTTTCGATTGGATTCCATTGTATTGGGTGTGTTTTTGTTATCATTTTGTATCTTTGTTTTTGGAGATTTAGCACGATCTTCGCTCTTACCATTCTATGATCACTTCCCACTGAACAGCTATTCATGGAACTGTTACATCATGGATCATGTCTTTGTTGTTGGTTAAGACAAAATCAATTTCATTTTTGGTGACTCCATCTGGACTTGCCCAGGTCCACTTTCTTTGGGGACTTTTTTTGAAAAAGCTATTCATTGCAAAAAGGCCATTTCGTACCAAGAAACCCAAAAACATTTCGCCTCTTTCATTTCTTTGTCCGAATCCATAGGGACCTATTGCTACTTCGGTCCCGTCTAGTTTACATCCCAACTTAGCATTAAAGTCACCCATTACTAGGTTGTGTGTAGTAGGCGCTAGTTTTACAGCATTTTCTAGGTCTTCATAAAAGGTTTCCACTTCCTCGTCCGAGTGTGTAGATGTAGGTGCATAGGCTTGAATTATTTTAAGGCTGGTTTTTTTTATTAAGCTTCAGTATGCAGAGTATTATTCTTGGGTTGATACCTTTAAGTTGTTGGATATTTTTAGTGTGTCTCTTATGTATAAGAAGTCCAACTCCTCCTATTTTTTCTTTGTTTCCCATATAGAAAAGTTGATGCCCTGATTTAAGAGTTATACAGTTTTCTTCTTCACGTCTTACTTCACAGAGACCTATAACGTCCCATTTTATGTGTTTTAACTCTTCTTCTAACTACATACGACGAATTGGGATATTGTATTACACAAATTAAACCGCTTGATTATGGTTTGTTGATTAAGGAAAATATGATATGACAGGAAAGACTAATGACTCTATAGCTAATTGCCACATAAATATCAATGTAACGCAAATCGTATGCTTTTGTATATAAGACAAATAATATTATATTCTAAATTATACCTATAGAGATACAAATAATAAAACAAACATAATAAACAACTATTATACAACATAGTAAATATTTATATAGATAAACGTAAAGGTTAAAACATGTTTTTTAATTCGCAGTAAAAGATTTATTAGAGTTTAGCACATAAGATAAATTCGTAACAAAATTCATATACCAGTAAATGGTACTCGTTACAGCAGCGAAGTAATTTTAGCAACAGATATGTAGGCTGACCTTACCCCTTGACATACAGCAACCACAAAAGAATCGGCGATAGCGCAAAGGGCAGCTACCCCTTAACCAAGACACGACTCTCTTGTTTGGCAGATAGCACTTGTCTCTTCGACGACTAGGCAGCCTTCACCCCTACTGGATAGAACGACTGTCTTTGATGACTAAGCAGTCTTTATCATTACTGGATAGAATGATTGTCTTTAATTACTGAGCAGCCTCCACTCTTATTGGATGGAATGACTCTCTGTTAATGGGCTAATTATACGGGGAGAATTAAAACATGAAACATGGACGACGAAAAAACAAAATAAGAGCCGATTGAGCATCGCAGAAAGAAGAATTATTAGAGAAATATATTAACCTGTTATCGATAATATTACAAATCAATACAGAGTGCGAAACAACCGCGAACTAATTGATTATTATGACCAACTAGATAAAGTAAAAACATAAATAACATCTTATACGTAATACCTTGTAAAAATAATACTGTACATTTTTAAGAACGAACTCCTATTTGAACATTGAAGCGTCAAATAAATAATGTAGTACATAATAAATATTGTGGCATATTTCTTTTATTCTATCCAAAAAATTAAAAAAAAATAAAGTCAGACATATTGAGATGGATTACTGAATACTATTATAGCATACAAGTAGTTTGAGCTACCGGATATTTAAATACATTAAAACTTGGTGTGAACATTTCGGTTAAAAGAATAAATTTGATTTTTATATTACACATGTAGTTGACGTTTCTATCTCCAAATTCTTTTTTAGAGTTCTTTTCTAGACACGTACTAAACAAATTTTGTTTATATTGCAGTTTCTTCTTTTTGTAGTTTTAATAGTGATATGAGGATATCAGTTTGCTACATATACATAAAATACAAATAGACTGACTGTTGCAATACAGGTCCGTTTCCTCACTGCGACAGAGAAAACTGGCGAAAAGCAGTCCCTGCATCTCTTTCTAATTTACCAGGTTTATCGAACGCGTGACCTAAATGACCAATGAGAAGGTCACGTGGTCGATAAACCCGTCCCATTAGAAAAAGGTACAGATATTGCTTCTCGTCAGTTTTCTCTGTCGCATTGCGGAAACGTGAATGTATGGCAGTATTCAGTCTATTTGTACTATATGTCTATGGTTTTCTACATGCATTTTCGCTTTTATCTTTTATGTGACAAAGTTATCAGCGATATCTAAATAGCTCCAATCCTTCAAAAGTATATGGTTTTATTGTTACATTAATGCTCCGGTGCTATAGTTATGCTAACTATAACACCGTTTTTTTTATGCTAAAAGCATTATTCAATATATTATAATGTGTAATTTCTCTGGCTGCTGACAAACAGAAGTTTTTATTAAATTTTCTTTAATATAATTATATATGCAGATTTGTATTTTGATCTTCTCACGGTGCTAAAGAGCAAATGTAATAGTTTATTGTATTTTTCCATAAGATTTCTAGTTTTTCACTGTGTCATGGCTCCTCTTATTTCTTTTCCTACGATTTACATTAATTCATTTAATTATTATTTCTGAAATTTCAAGTTTATACACAATTTCTTTTGTTCCGCTTATTTATCTAAGATATGTTATTCATTCTTATCTCTCTATCTATCTATCTATATAAGGATTTTTACAGCTGTCGCTGCCTTCTTTCTTTCAGCCAACGTCGCCAGTCCTCTCTGTTCTGCCATTCTCCATCTCTAAGGTCTCGTTTAGGAGTCTACCTCTTTTTCTCCTTCCTATTGGGCTCCAATCCGAAATCATTGCTATCCACCTTGTATGATCTGTTCATTCTTATCTATAGATGTGCTTATTCCCTATCAATTATCTATCAATATTTGAAGTCTTTTTAATTTGTTTTAGTCATTGTAATGATTCGCATCCGTACATAAAAATAGGTCTAAAGCTTGTATTATGCTCTAAACTCCTTCAGTGGTAGTATTACCAACTGCGATTATTGTTCTAAGATATTTAATGTTTTCCATACTTTCGAAATTGAAATTGTTGACTTTAACGTTGTATCTAGATTTACTGACGGTCTCTTATGTTTATGCGCTGGTATTTGGTTTTCACTTCGTTGAGTTTACTTGAAACTTTTTTCGTGCTCTCTGGACTTTGTTCAGTATGTCGTTTACATATTTATAGATGTAATCATCAGCATAACTAGGAGCTGCTTTGTACCTTAGGCCGTTAATGGATTACATCGTAAATCGGCGCTGTTTCTATTTTAATAAATTGTTCTTTAATTGTTTTACTATTTAAATCGAGAATCTGTATTTTATTCGACTGTTTATTAAAGCAGAGTTTCTTGGGGCCAATTTCTCTCTGAATGTTTTGTTTCCCGTATCAATATTACAACAATTTTGCTGGATGCCGACATAGGAAACCCGTTGGTATGTACATACTGTTTCGATATCTTTTTGTCTCGTTATAAAGTGAATATTAGTTTATTAGGAAATATGATATTGTCTAATAATAGTTAAGTTGTTTTGCTTTGCTTTCTCAGACTGCCACCGTCGTACCTTCTGGTATTTGATATTTCAACCGTCAAGCAACAATTCCTATATGCATTAACTTAATGCTGATATCCTGCTTCCCCAATCCAGTTAGCCGTCCTGAAACCAATAAAATTGCTACATTCAAGTTTTCTATTAAGCTGCCCAGAACTATAGGTACGCCTTATTATCTTACTGATGTTAGTGCTGCCCCTTATAAGTGAATAAAATATGAAAGGAAGGATTTGGTAATTTAATAAGATCCTTGTGTTACAATATAATGTCTCCGAGAAAGTAAAGTAATATCAAAAAGCTATTCGGATTTATTCCATAGCTAAAGTGCTTATTAAACATAAAAATAAAATAAAATTATATTAACAATTTATATTATAATATATTTAAAAACAGTAGCCAAATATTCTTGGAATTCCTCGATGACTAACCTGGTGGATATTTAAATAAATTTTAAGTTCTAAAATGTACCTAATCTAAAATTTGAAAATCTACGACTAATACAACTACTGGCAACATCGCAGGAGCTTAGTTGTGTACGCTAAAAGCTGTATACGGATCCCAAAAATGTTTTCTCCAGTTACGGAGTCCACTTGATCCGACGTGTTGGTCGGAGTCTACATAAAGCGCTACTCAGATAATAATATACACGGCGTATATTCTCCTGGAGTTAGTATAATACCGTTTTAGTACGGAGCCCATATTAACCGCTAGAAGTATATATATATATATATATATATATATATATAATATATATATATATATATATATTATATATATATATATATATATATATATATATATATATATATACGGAAAAAGGAGTACGACCGTCAATCCAATATATATAAGGATCACTCAGACGAGTGGTGGGTTCTTATATCGGTCTCTAGGTGGAGAAATAAAAGACAAAGTTGATAGGCTACTTTATCTATTTTGAAGACGTTTCGCTTTCGAGTTTTGAAAGCATCATCAGTTCATCTAAAAAAGTACAATATGAGAACCACACAATCATGGAAACGATGTTAATTGTTACCTTAAAAAGACATGTAGCAGTCAATGTTATTAACAATAATGTGAATGAAACTAAGTAAATGGACATAATACGCTGATTTCGTATAAACAATTAAATAACTAACAACATATATGAACTTATAAAATTAGCACAGCAAATGACCATGTGGTCTAAAGTAAATGAAATATTATTTAATATTAATTAGTGAAAAAGAACCAAAAAAATCATAGACAACTTCCAACTATTTAATGATTATTAAGCTTTGATTTTAACTTTAGGTAGCATTATAAGTAGACTTCGGCAAATATGCATATTGCATATTTTGCATATTGTGCATATTTTATGCAAATATTTCATATTTTGGCATATTTGTATAAAAGTTTGCATAAAGTGCATAAAAGTTCAGATTTTTATACTGTATTTGAAAATTTTTAAACATACCAATTTATTTCAATTCTTGTATAAAATTTTGTAGTCATTTTAATCAAGAAATGATCTAAGTACGTAATCTCTACAGGTACAAAACATTTACAATTTCAAAGAAGATCAATTTAAGTAGCCCTCAACATTCTTAGAAAGTCTCGGTCACTGAGGCATTCAGTTATTGGATAATCGCTAAGGGTTCGCTCATTTGCATTTTATGATCTAATCCCCAAATCTATCTACAATTTATTGTATCTTAACAGCAGGTAAACGGCTAATAGTTTTGTTCCTAATTTAGGGATTTTCCAAAATCTCCCAGTTTATTGAATTAGGTACCTAAACATTTCTAATTTGATGCTCAGATTTGTAAATCATTTTTGTTTTGATATTCAAAGCGTAAACACTCGTTGTGCGTAACAAAAAGGAAGATTGTGATTTTATAATGCCTAAAACAACCAGTGCTTCAACTTGGATTAAACCTTATAAAGAGCTGTCTATGGATATGGGAAAAATCTACTGTTCAGTCTGTGGCAAAATTGTAAGTATCTAATATTTTCTATTAAATATCTAATATTTCATACATACAGGGTGTTTCCAAATGACACTTACAACGTTTGACTGTAGATACTTCTCGAAAAATTGAACAAAACGATATAGTTAATGAGGGGTCAAACTTATTTACTTTTCGAGATACAGGGTGTTAAAATTAAAAAAAATTAAATTCTTTTAGTTAATAACAACAATAACTTTAAAACCAATAAACGTATTTACTTGAAATTTAGTACTCGTAGGTTGTTTTTAAATGAAAAATAGCTTCCTTTAGTGAGAAAAAATTGTCCATGGTACAATACAATGGTGTGTATTTAGAAAAATTTTTCACCTTTACTTTTTTTTATGAAGTCAGCTATTCTAAAACACAATTATTTTTATTGTAATTGAATTAACAAAAAAAAAACTTTTGTTGAATTTTAAAATAAGTTATATGATGTACTAATGGTTAGTAACAAAAACTAATTTGTGGATTAATACTGCATTTAAAACACTTAGCGAGTGTTTTTTTTCCAAACCAGTTATTTGATTAACCAAAAACACCTTGTATATTTTTATATTTTAAAGGTTGGGTTAAAATAAAGGTTTTTATTTTTATTTATAGATAGCATGTGAGAAGAAATTTCAGATAGACCAACATGTGAGAACTGCTTCACACATTGCAAAAAAAGGAAAAATAGGAGGAAAACATCAAACTTCAATGGCTAAATGTTTCCAATCTACTTCAAAAAAATTAGATGAGCAAGAAACTTTTAATGAAGACTTGTGTCGCGCATTAGTGTCTGCAAACATACCGCTTTCAAAATTAGCAAATGTAAATTTTAGTTCGTTTCTAAAAAAATATTGCAAACTTAATGTTCCAAGTGATCGGTCTCTAAGAAGAAATAATGTGAACGGGCTATACTCGTCGGTGTTAATTAATATTAAGGAAGAAATTGCAGATAATTATTTTTACATATCTGTAGACGAAACCACTGATTCCTCAGGAAAGTATATTGCTCATTTATTGATTGGTGTTCTTAAAGAAGATACCTTACCAAAATCTCATCTTATTTCATGCCAGCAACTTGAGAAAACAAATGCTTTAACAATTTCGCGTTTTATACAAGAAACATTAGCAACTTTTTTTCTTCCGACAACTATTCCTTCTAATAAATTACTGCTTATTTTATCGGATGCTGCTCCTTATATGGTGAAAGCAGGACAAAATTTAAAAATATTTTTCCCAGATTTAATACATGTTACTTGTGTAGCGCATGGATTAAACAGAGTTGCAGAGGAAATACGAAAAAAGTTTCCTCTTGTAAATACCATGATATCCAGTGTCAAAAAAGTATTTCTTAAATCTCCTATAAGAATTCAACTTTATAAAGAAATGCTACCTAACATTCCTCTTCCACCACAACCTATTTTAACGCGATGGGGAACATGGTTAGAAGCAGCTAATTTTTATGCAGATCATTTTGTTAAAATAAAGAACATAATTGATACGTTAACAGATGAAAGTTCCCAATCTCTTTTGGATTCTAAACAAACTTTTCAGAGTAACTTGCTTCAACAAGAACTTTCATTTATAAAATCAAATTTTAGTTTTGTTCAAAAAACAATTACTCAGTTAGAATCACCAAAACTGTCATTGTTCGAAAGTACAGCATTAATAAAAGAATTTGCGTCATGTTGTCGGAACGTTAGAGGTAATATTGGAAAAGATATTTTAAAAAAATTTGAAGCTACTATGGAAAAAAATAAAGGTTACCATATTCTTTCTGAAGTAGTCAGTGTTCTAGCTGGAAATATTTCGGAATCAATTAATTTAGAACCAAATGTTTTGGTTAGTTTGAAAAATGCTCCCGTTACATCAGTTGATGTTGAACGAAGTTTTTCCATATATAAATATATGTACTCAGACAGAAGCCACAAGTTTTTGTTAGAAAATTTTGAACACCACTTGGTCATTTATTGTTACCATAATTCTAAATAAGTTTATTCATACTTAAAAATGATGTAGTTACTTAAAATAAATGTAAATCTTAATGAATAGTAGGAAATATTTAGTTATGTACACTTTTTTTTTAAATAAAATTGTTACTATTTTACGATTTTTTTATTTATTTGTATGCATATTTTGTAAAATATTTGCATATTTTCGGGTAAACACGTGCATATTTATGCGCATATTTTCTACATTTTTATTTGCATATTTGCCGAAGTCTAATTATAAGTGATATTAATAAAAATGGCGTTAGATGAACCAGAACGAACTAAACCGCAAAAAGACAGCCAACCTTGAGGTCAAAATACTTTTGACAGATCAGCAAGGTGGAGGTACCAACCCAAATAATTGGGCGGTCAATTTAAAAGTTTTAATGAGTTTGGATGGCTACCCGGTTGCAAAAGACAAACCAGTGAAAGAAATTGGTATTGTAATAGCAACTCCTCTCATTAATCAGTCCAGACTTACAAACAGAAGATTTTCATTCAACCTCATATATAAGTAATAACGTTAATCATTATGGCTAGATAATCAGCCACAGGTGGTTAACGATAAATTAATTTCTAACAGCCCAAGGTTCATACACTTGGAAATGTAGTTTGCAGTCCATATTGTATATATATATATATATATATATATATATATATATATATATATATATATATACAAAAGGATGATAACGGGTACGAGTAATATGTAGTGAAAAGGAGATAATACTGGGAGATACCCTTTTATAACTGAGGAAGCAAAATAAAACTAGGGTGCTTCGTTAGATGTGCTTTTTAATTAAAGGTCTAAGCTTTCGTCAATGATTATTGACATCATCAGAGTAAACTACAAACAAACGAGAGAACAAACAATGAACAAGTGGAAACTAAGTATACAAATTTATAAAACACTTACCCTAATTATAGCAAGCAACTCAGTGACTTGGGTGGAACACAAAGAAAGTATTATCTATGTATATATTAAACATAGTTTCAGATACATAAGAAGTGGTATCCATAGTTCACAATGTGTTTTTTATTTAATTAATAACGATCTATTTACTTTAAATCTAACCACAAACAATTGAAAAATTTACACGTAGTTTAAAACAATCTAAAAGTAATTAACAATTTACGGCGGTGTCACTAAACTTGTTTGAAATAGCGGGATAATTTGAAATGTAAAAATGACATATATAATCTAAAATGTTAACACGAATACTGAAATAAATATAAAATATAAAAAATAAAATAATTAAAATTGGCATTAAACGGGTTGATGGAAAATATAATAAAATAATACAGATGAGGAATGTTTTTATAATAATGATGGAGATATAGTATTTTTTTTTATATTTTTAAATTAAAATAGTTAAAAATCTAACCTATATCACTCATATATCTAGGCGACAATTTTTTTATTCCTGAAATATTTTGTTTAAGCAGGAAGGTGTAGATTGAACTTAAATTATCCACATCCTTCTTGTGATTGATGGCATTTTTCGCATTATAAATGTAACACATCTCAAGTATTTTACGCTGAAAATCTCTATTAGATACATCTAAGATGAATGTGTCATTATAGAGGACTCTGTGGTCTTTGCTATTGACGTGAATACTAAGACTTGTAGATTGTGGTTTGAGTCTGCAATCACTTTTATGAAGGGCCAATCTTTTACTTAACCTTTGGCCAGTCTGACCAATATAAACTAAGCCACATTCACATGGGATGCCATATATTACGTTGGAACGTTGTAAGGTAGGAGTAGGATCTTTTAATCGGGTGTAAAACAAGTTAAGTGTTTTTTGGTTGTAAGTAGATATTTTTATATTGAATTCACCAAATAAACTAATGAGTGATCTAGATAGATTTTGTATAAAAGGTAGTTTACCATATCTCGTATGAGTATCAACTAGAGTAACATTCTGATTTGCATCTTTGTTTACAATAGGATTAGAGAATAACAATTTGTTAAGCAGTTTTTTTGGATATTGATTAGATAACAATATATCATATAAAATTTTAATGTTTTTGTTAACAAATTTAGGATGGCAAATCTTAGTAATTCTATTTTTCATTGCTAGAACAACATTAATTTTCTGTTTTTCGGGATGATAGGAATTGTATGGAATAAATCTCCCGGAATTACTGTTTTTACGATACCAATCAAGGCAAATCAAATTACTTTCAGTTCTAACAACTAAAGTATCTAAGAAAGGGACCGATGAGTTAGACTCCTCCTCCACTGTGAATTTTAAGTGTGAATTGTATGAATTAAAGATATTAAGTGTATATTGTACCTTATCATGTGGAACGGCCTTAATTAAGTAATTAACAGAGAAAGTGAAATTGAAAGAAATATTAAAACATTTAAGAAAAAAGACAGGGTGATACAATATCACCGAAACTTTTCAATCAGTCTTTGAAGATATTTTTAAATGATTAGAATGGGAAGAAAAAAGTATAAACATTTGCGGACAACGCTTGAACCATCTAAGGTACGCTGATGATATCGCATTGATAACTGATAAAAAAGAAGAATTATTTGAAATGATGAAAGAACTGGACGTAGAAGCTGGAAAGCTAGGCCTTAACATGAATAACAGCAAGACCAAAACAAAGACAAAGACATCACAATGAGAATCGGACAAGATGAAATAGAACAAGTTCAGGATTATATATATATATATATATATATATATATATATATCTTGGTCAAACTATAAAACTTAACAAAGAGAACCAAACAGCAGAGATAAAGAGACGAGTTAGACTGGCATGGGCGGCATTTGGCAAACTAAGCTACATTCTTAAAAACAAAAGATTCCACAGATCTTAAGACCAAAGTATACAATCAATGCGTACTCCCTGTTCTTACTTATGGTTCCCAAACGTGGACATTTACAAAAGCAAACATGGACAAAATCATAAAAACCCAAAGAGCAATGGAAAGACAAATGTTGCACATATGACTAATGGATAAAAAGAGAAACGAGTGGATAAGAGAGAAAACAAAAGTGAGGGATGTTAGACAAGAAGTTGCAAAATTGAAATGGAGATTTGCCGGACACAATATAAGACAAAAAGAAGACCGATGGAACAAAATTCTTATAAGTTGGAGACCGTGGGAATATAAACGAAGCAGAGGAAGGCCCCAAATGAGATGGGCAGATGATATCAAGAAGCACGTGGGCTCTAGGTGGATGACTGTAGCGACAGACAGAGAAGAATGGAAAAGGATTGGGGAGGCCTATGTCCAAAGATGGACCGAAGAAGGCTAATTAGATAGATAGATTAAGAAGAAAAATCACACGGTATTGACAACATTAGAGCAGAAACAGTAAAAAATATAGATAAACAATTCATCAAACCGTTGGTGGAACTAACAAATATATTATTTAAAACTGGTCAAAGTCCAGACAAATTTAAGGAAACAATTGTAATTACTATATACAAGAAAGGAGATGAACTAAGTTTGTCAAATTACAGATTAATCACACGAATTACCACTTTCACAAAAATCTTTGAAATTGTCTTAAAATCAGATTAACATCTGTTGTTAATCCAAGTTATTATGGTCTTCGCAGTTTGACACTCAATCAATTGAATTGACAATAGCCATCCTACTGCTTCTGTGTTTCTAGACCTGGCAAAAGCATTCGATACTGTAAGTCCTCCAAAACTACTAGAAGTACTAGAAAATAGTGGAATATGTAGCGCTACTCATAACTTACTGAAGTCTTACTATGACAACAGATAGTCTGCGTCTTCAAATAAATGAAGAAAAGACGAAATACATGACAGTAACCAAAAATACAAGACCAAGAGTTAGGCAAAACATCACTGCTATTAATGATTATAGCTTCGAAGTAGTAAAGGAGTTTAAATACCTAGAGGCGATATTAACAGCTGAAAACCACATCGAAGAAGAGGTCTCAGTAAGGGTAGCTGCGGGAAATAGAGCAATATATTCCCTTTCAACATTCTTAAAAACGAAGCTGTCAAACAGAAAATCTAAATTAACATTGTCAAAGTCGATTATTCGCCCAATTATTACATATGACAGTAAAACATGGAGTCTCAACCAGCGGGAAATCAATAAGCTTCTAGTATTTGAAAGAAAGGTTCTCGAATAATATTTGACACTCAGAAACATGAATTTACAGAAGATTGGAGAAGACGCTGCAATCCTAAATTGGTGACTATATATGGAACTGAAAACATAGTTAAACATATCGCACCTTCAGTGTAAGACTGCAGTAAGTCAGAATAAGTAAGTTTCGAGATAAAGACGATTTTGTTTATTTTCGTGCTAATATCGGTGAAATAAGACACAAGTTTTAAGAAAAATTAACATTTAATTATGATTTTGCATGCTTTTCAGCCTATATTACATTAACCAATAATAAAAATTTAAATAAAATAATATTAATGCTAAAAAATTAGGAATTTCAAAGTTACAACACTTTTGCACGGAGAAAATTGTAAAAAGTAGAGACACATTTTCTGTTAGTTGTTGTCCTCTTCTCGAATATTATCTTGGGCCAAAATTTTTTATAAAAACTATGGTGGGCTTCTGGTATCATACCCGAATGGCATAAGTATACCAAATCTTTCTTAATTCGCTGGGTTTGGTATACACGTTTAATAAATTCCAATAAATCATCGGGAAGTAAAGAAACAAATAATCCGCAAAAGCAATCGGGGTTTAGTATGGTATTAAACTTTATATTTAATAGATTCCAAGAAATCAGATAGCTACCTAGAATAAATAGGTACTTAATAAAACGGCTTATCGCTAGCGGCAATTTAATCTTTCTATCTCTGCACATGACATGTTTCTGATAGCCACAATTCCTTCGCTTTGTAATGACAATGTCATAACAAGGTAGAAAAATTATTTGTAAAACTTTCAATATTTTTATTTAAATTCAAAACAAAACGACTATAATAAAAATATGCAAATCAGGCTACCTTGAGTACAGTGATTAACAAAAGGATTGAAATTCACTACCTTAGTAAAAGTTCGGAATTACGGGGGGACAATATGATACGACAATCGCTCCGAAAGGTTACATGAAGATTTAATACAATTTGGGATTTAGTTTTTATAGAACAAGTTTTCTGAGAATAGATATTTTTAACCTGTCAGTATTGTTAATACACAAGTTTTAAGATAACTGTTTTTTCCTTTTATAAGAAAAAATACTTTTTGGCTGTAAATAATTAGTCTTAATTTATGTGTTTTTAATCCAATCTAATAAATAAATAATCAAACGACATCGCACACATTTTATGGAAAATATAATGTCACACAAAGGGCATAAAAACTACATTTGAATGGATTGGTAAATCTTTGTTTATTGTCTCGGCCGTTAATGGATTACGTAAACACGCTGTATACTAAAATTAATCACCACAGATATAGATATTAAAATAACAAATATCTCACTTTTTTCGTGCCTTTCATTGCTTGTTATCGAAACCATTGCCATGTTCAACAGAATTACAACAGTTTTGCACGGAACGTATGTACAAAAACGTAAAATAGTTAAACTGTTGTTGTTGTAATATTTAGCCGGTTAAGCATTTGGCAGTTACTAAAGTTTTTCAGGGGATAGATATGCATGTTTACAATCGAATTCCATGATTACTTCATTTTCATAAAATTTTGAGTTACTGCAGTCTTGCACTAAGGGTGCGATATCAAGGCAAACCGAGTAAGATGTGCAGGTCACGTGGCACGATCAGAGGATGACAGGATGTAAAAGACAGTGTTTTTTAAAAGACCAGATGGTAGAAGATCAGAGGGCCGACGAAAAAATAGATGAAAGGATGATGTTGAAGTCGATTTATCTAGAATTGGTAAGTCACCCCAAGATTTAAAGCCAGTAAAGAAGAGGAAGAAGAAGAAATATGGCTACCGAAAAAGGAACCTCTCGACACTTGAAAAGCATCAGAAATGGATTATTGGAGTTAAGTGGGTAAATCAAGATTAGACAGGGTTAAAAATCATGGTCGTTTTTAGTTATTTTTACATCATCATCATCATATAACGGGGGTCCTACGACGATTGCCGCTTCCCACATCTCAGCCTCCTTTTTTTCCTATCTCTCCAATCTCCCTCTTCTAAGCCTCTAAATTGCATTGTTTTTGTAATTTCTCTTCTCCAGGAATTTGGTGGTCTTCCCCTTTTCCTTCTTTCTGGCGGAACATACATTAAGGCTTTCTTTGGCCACCGCTCCTCCTCCATTCTCATCACGTGACCATACCATTGTAATTGCCTTCCTTGTATTCTATCTGAAAGAGTATCTCTAATTCCTGTACGGTTTCGTATTTCCTCATTCCTGATTCTTTCCATTCTCGATATTCGACATGACCTTCTAAGATAATCCATTTTCACAACGTCTACTTTATCTCGTTCATTCTTTGTCATCGTCCAACATTCGGCACCATATGTGGTAATCAGTTTTACAATTGCTCTGTATACACGAAGTTTGGTATGCATCTTTATTTTATTAGACCACAGTAACGAATTCAGTATTGGGATGCATTTTTTCCTTGGGTTATTCGGTTTTGTACATCTATTTTAACTCTGCCATCTGCTGATATGATGCTTCCTAGATATTTATACTGGATACAAACTTTTATGACTGCGTTTTCAAGCCTCAGATCTTTGGTATTTCCTCCAATTTTTAAATATTCTGTTTTGCTTATGTTTACAGCAAGTCCCCATTTGGCATAATCCTCAAATAATTTTCGATTCATATAATTTATATCTTCCTCATCGCTTGCAACCACCACCTGATCATCTGCAAACAACAATGTATACAGAGTTTCTTGTCCTTCTTCGATGCCCATAAATCTACATTTATTTCTCCAATACCTCAATGCTTCTTGGACGTATATTTTAAAGAGTGTCAGTGACAAACAGCATCCTTGCTTTAGGCCTTTAGTGACTTTAAATTCATTTGAAGTTCTCGTTGCAATTTCTACACAACTAACTGCATTTTCGTACAATTTATATATCGCTCGGATATTTTAGTTTTAGTTTTAGTTTTTTTATCCGATCTTAAAGTTCGCGTAAAGTTTCTTTTGTCACATCCGGTAGAAAATGTTGTGAAAATACCACCACAAAATCGATGTAGAACCGTATTAAATCTCTATTTTACAAAAATTAATTTTTCCCAAGAACTGACATGAATTCGCACATATTTTATTTTATTCTATGAAACTTCCGTTGAAATTACGGAGAAGTTTTAATGAGTTTAAAACTAGTTAACAGAATTTGTATACGTATGATATCACTGCAACGACTACTGGATCAAACTGTTTGAATCGATTATATTTAAATACATTTTTATTTTTAGTATAGTGTAAATACTTCTCTAATTCTTACATAAAATATGTAAATTGTAGTACATATAATAATACAAACATTTTCCATTTTGCATATTTGAAGTAAAAATTTGCAAATGAATCTAAAGCTTTAAATTTTCAATTGATATCCGTGTCATTCAATTTTGATTATTTATGTTAATACCAATATTACACAATAATGACAATATTTCTTAATAAGTTAGGAGAATGTAATCTATAGAATATTTCACATAAAAACGATTGCACGTTATTCAAGATTTACGACGTCAGAATCCCACAGCGTTGCCAAAACATCAGAATAGTTAGTAAGTGTGGAATTTTTAAAATGTCAACTATTTGTCAAGCTGTTATATTTACAGTAAATACACTTAGTTTTAAGACTACTGCAATACACTAAAATACATAAGAAAACATTTTAATACAAAATTATATATTCTAAATTTTAATCTTACCTCTTTTAGAGCATTATAGTAAAAACGTCCCGACATTATTTCTTGTTCAAAATAATCTATCTTATATGAAAGCTTATCAGCTTTCTACAGACTATTTACTTGTTTTGACATAGCACAATCACAATACACAACAATAATTAGTTTTTGAAAGCTATTAATCCAAATTTAATATGTATTTATAAATACAATTTATTATATAATATATTATGATCAAATTGTGTCAAATTGTGTAAATCAAAACATAAACAAAATTCTTACTCTAAAAAAGCGGCAACACTTTATACAATTTTGCTACACGCTGAACTGTCATTAAAATTTAAAGTATTCTTGTATCAAAAAGAGAAATCATACGATTTCTACCTGGCGAAATCGAATTTAAATATAAGCCGCCGTGTCCCCTTAGACTTGCGAAGCAAACAACTTGATGAATGTTGAAATTTTGTTTTGTATTCTTGTATCAGTTGCGTAAAATTGTCTAATCTATTTAATTAAAATTATTATTTTGTGAAATATTTAATTTAAAGGGATATTTCATAAAATTTATATTATTCGTAATAGCAAATGTTTTTGGTTATTTAATCAATATATTTCTAAAATTCTCATAATAGTCATGATTACATATTTCTAATTATTACGCCTATGAAAGATCGAGCAGTTCCGTATGGGTTTCATATTATTAGCTGTGTTAAGAAAATTTTAATTTTTAGGTTGACGTCAATTTAAACTTAAACATTTATTGATAAAAAATATGTTAACATTTTGGAAGGAGCTATATATTTTTTCCATGAAAAGATTTAAAACAATTAGTAGGACTTTGATGGTATACAAGGCAAATATATAACACAGTAATTAATTAAATCTTGCCCAAGTATTTCGATCATTAATTAATAGGATCTACATTAATTTTGCAAATGCCGCGTCCGTTTTATTTTAAGAAAATTGGGTAATGCAAAATAGACATATTTTGTAAAACAGATCCTGAAATTTTTCGAAATATTGTTCCGAACTTTATCTTATCAGGTTTTGGTTGTCGAGAGTCACTATTCAGGCCAGAACGAGAGATTGTTTATCGAGAGGAGAAGAGGCTAGCATCATTTAAACTATACGTGCAATTGAAGGAGATCATTAAAGACGATAGGCTCACAACAATTTGCTGTAAGATTGCTGATTACCTGGAGTGATTTGTACAATTCATCATCAGAGAGATAGTTTTACTATTCTTCAGTTTTTCTTTATTAACAACACATTTTTTTAACAATTGCTTTAAAAAAGATAGGAATATTTTGATTTTAGAGAAGATTTATAACAACAATTTTGATTTGAAATTTTAATTTATATTTATATACCATTAATCTTTGAAGGTTCACGTACGTAGATCAAAATTTTGATAATCATTATATGAGATATTTTTTATTGAAGATATTTGAGTGTGAATTTTATTTCAATATAAAATGTTGTATCATCTATGTTTTTATTATTCCATTATTCTTTGGACCTTACCTATGATATGAAAAGCAAAGATATTGAAGCATGTGTATAACCCTGAGATAAGAAATTAAATAGTGTGATAGAATCATAATGGCATCATTTAAATAAGTTTAATTAATTAATTAATTAGCTAATTAATTGCTTGGCGCACCTCAGACATTTAATATCACATTAATATATATATATATATATATATATATATATATATTATATATATATATATATATATATATATATATATATATAATATGAATATATTGGGTCATATTAATACTCACATAGTTACTAAAGCCCTTTCGAAGGAAGGAAAGAATATATATTATTATTGTAAATTTTTATTAATTTGTGGTTTTTTGTTTCAGGTAAGTCTTTTGATATTTACTTTGGAAAAATAAGGTAAGCAAAACATTAAAGGGAACATATAGTTTGTTTAATATGAATAATTTGTTCTAAATACAGTTTACTAAAAAGAAAAATTAAAAATATAGATGTGGTGTTATATTGATTGTCAATACTTCCCGTGTTATGATCTTTATTATTTAAAATATCGAACAAAGTAAAGTATTGGAAAATTTGTGGGTTTAACTCAATAATTCATTGATAGCTGTGATACCATCCAATCTACTTTTTTATTTAATTATAGTGCCAAATAACAAAACGGCTTATGAACAAACTGGATGGTTCCGCTCCAGATACGGAACAAATGATCATCTACAATTTATAAAAACGCTAATAGAAAAGTGTACAGAGTATAACAAGCCTATCTTTCTTATATTCGTAGATTATGAAAAGGCGTTCGATACTATAGATCATCATAAAATGCTTCGAGCATTGGCTGACTGCCGCATTGACTACCGATATATCGCCTTAATTAAAAGTATTTACGAAACTGGTACAGCTTGTGTCTGCCTTCATGAAGATACCAAGAAGTTTCGAATAGAACGTGAAATTAGACAGAGTGATACTATCTCCCCTAAATTGTTTACCGCTATATGAATATATGTTCAAGCAAATGGAACGAGAGCATAATATGGGAATTAATATAAATGGTAAAGATCTGAACCACCTAAGATTTGCCGATGACATCGTTTTAATATCTGATAGAGTTGATAAAGCTACAAAAATGCTGCACACGCTCTATAAAGTGTCAAAAACAATTGGTCTTAAAATTAACACCTCAAAGACAAAATTTATGACCAACCTTGTAGTCAGCGGTAAAATTCTGATTGAGAGCCATAGCATCGACCAAGTAATAGCTTACAAATATCTAGGCTATGAGATTCGCTTAGGCGAGATAATCAGACAACTGAAATACAAAGAAGGATAGGTCTCACATGAGCTGCCTTTGGTAGATTGAATAACATTTTCACGTCTAGTATCCCCGTTTGTCTAAAAAGAAAGGTTTTTAACCAGTGCGTTTTACCGGTTCTTACATATAGTGCAGAAACACTGACTCTGACAAAAAGAATAATAGATAAAATAAGAGTTACATAACGCGCTATGGAAATATCAATATTAGGTATTACCATCAAAGATAAAGTACCAAACCTAGAAATAAGAAGAAGAACAGGAGTCATAGATGCAGTTGAAAAAATAGCCATGACTAAATGGGCTTGAAGCAGAGGACGACCACCGACTAGATGAACGGATGATATCGAGCGCATCACCACCAACTGGATGCAGGAAGCTCAAGATAGAAATAGGTGGAAAATTTTACGGGATGGCTACGTTCAGCAGTGGACAAATATAAGCTAATTAATGATAATAGTGCCAAATAATCAAAAATATTAAAAAAAGGATATATAAACTAATATATTATATAATAACTCTTAAAGATAAAATCCAAGCATAAAAAATAATTAAATTATAGCCCATATTGTTTGAAATCAGCAGTTCATTACAAATGCAAATTTTCAACTAGCAAGTACGAGTTAGGAAGAGGATACAGAATGGGGAACACAGAAGTAAACAAACTCTGTTACGCAGACGACGCAATATTTATAGCCAAAGATGGTCCCAAATTAGTCTGCAAAGACTGGTCCACAGACTTAAGGTAAGAGCAAAATAATTTAATGTGACAATCTTATCTTATAAATCTAAAACTATAATAATTAACAAAGATCCAACCAGATGTAAAATAAAAATTGATGGTATCAGTATTGAACAAATAATGGAAATAAAATACCTTGGAATTACACTGTTTGGCTATAAACACCTGGAGAAAGAAGTCAGAGATCAAGTACAAACAGCAAGTAAACTGGCAGGGTGCCTGAATAACACTATATGACGAAAAGGACTCATTAACACTGAGATAAAGTCAAGAATTTATAAAGCCAGTGTAGGACCAATAATAATATATGCCTCATAAACAATACTCAACACAGCCAAAACACAAAGGGTACTGGAAACGGCAGAGTTAAGAGTACTGACGAGAATTATAGGAAATATGCTGAGAGATAGCAAAAGAAGTGAAGTCATAGAAGAAAATACAACGTATAGTGCATAAGCAAATAAAACTAAATAAAAAAAGGATGGAATAACCACATAAGCAGAATTGAGGAGACCAGTGTCGCCAAAATAGCAAGAGATAAGTCACCGATCGGCAGAAGAAGTATAGGACGACCGCTCAAAAATTGGAGTGACAACTTACCATAGATTAATCTGGCAATAAACAAGCAGAATTGCTTATAAGGAGGAAGAAGAAGAAAAAGAAGAAGGTAAGGGTGGTTGTCAAGACCATAATTTATTGCTGTACGGATGTATAAAGTTAGAACCAATAAGGTTTTTTAACGGCATTCGACCTAAAAGCATTCGTTAAATAAAATAATTGAAAGTATAAAATAATTATTTAAACTAAAGTCTAACTTCATATATGAATCGGTTATTTATGAAAGGCCTCGTGTCACTTTTTTTCAAATTTTCGTTTAACTTAGAAAATGATAACCCATATGTTCACACATCGTTTGCTTATGAAAAGCCTCATGTCTTGCTATTCCTGTATCAGATATATTAGTTTAAAATTATTGTTTACTTATGAAAAGCCTCATTTCAGTGACAATGGGCTTTTCATAAATAAAAGCAATGTTGGGAACACTGCGCTGTCGGCTGATTGTTGACAGATATTCAGTGTTTGGAGATTAATAATTAACCTCGTTTTGTTTTATTTTATAATCAACTCTTAAATAATAAAGTAAAATATTTCTTTTCAGTTATTGTTAAAGTGATTTAACTTATGTTTTGAAATAATGTCAGAAAGTAAAAATCTCGTTGAAATTGAAGCAGATAGCAAGAAGCGAAAGAGGGCTGTTCGTTACCATGAAGAATATAATTAAGAAAGCTAGATGTCGTGGTAGAGAATATCTAAATTACAGAGGAAATGTTGAACCACGCAAAACAGGATTACCATACTCGTAAGTTACGTTTTATCTTACAACGTACTATTTTAGACAGGAAATAAGATGATAATTAGAAGTCAGTTTTAAAACCTTGCTTAGTTCCACAATAGTTACCTTTTTCAAATGTTGCAGATGCAGATTGAGATGTTTCGAGAAGTTATGTGAATAGGACGAAGTTGAAATATAATGCAGAGGGGAAAACTTTGCAAACAAAAATGAGCAAGACCTTTTTTACCAGTCGTTAATAGAAGTAGGGCCCGTACGGAAGAGGAGGTCAAGATTAAAACAAAACACTTCCGAAGATGAAGCTGAAGATGTTTTTTTTAAGCCCAAATATTTTGTTCTATGCCCAAAAGTTCTTTTAAATTCTATGCCTTGCTTCGTGAGAAAAGGATCAATATCTGTAAAAAGGCTTTTTTAAGTCTGCACGGTATTGGTAAAAAAAGAGTAAGAAGACTGCAAGATCTTTTTGTAAAAGGTAAATCTCCTAGAGATTTAAGAGGCCAACAGAATAATCGGAGGACCCTTCCACATGATAATACGGATCTTGTAAAAGAACACATTCAGTCATTACCACTGAAAACAAGTCACTATTCTTCTAATGAAATAGAATCTCTAGATTCTAAGCTGGACATAAAAAATGTTCAATTTGTTCCAAGAGAAATATAACGACTTAAACAAATATAACGACTTAAACATGAAGTATAGTTTTTACTACAAACTTTTCAAAGAACACTTCAATTATAGATTTGGAAGGCTTCAAATTGACACAAGTTGTGAATGTGAACTGCTCAGTATTACAATAAAAAATCCTCAGTTAAATTTTTTTTTATTAACACCTGCGCGGTGTTTGTATACTGCTATCTGGTTACAAATGACAAATTATCAGTTATTTTCTGACCTAAAATAATAACAGCAAATACTTAAATCTAAGGGCTTACCCTATGGCTTACTCTTATTTTATAACTTCACAGCATGCAATAACTTCACAGCACTATACTCTGCTTTTTACACTAAACTGTTACACATTTACACTAGCTCAAATGGTTTTGTCCTTATGAGTCTTCTCTTTAGTTCAGTGTTGTCAAGAAGCTGGATTGCCTCGACATTCACATGACTATGCAGCCTCTGCTCGTGACTTGCTGCTGTTCTCTTGATTATTTCGATCACAGTTTCCATATCCAGGTCCTGGTGGAGGTTGCTGTTACGGATATACCAAGGAGCATCAACAATGTTTCTTAGTACTTTATTTTGAAATCTCTGGATAATAAGTAGATTACTAGCTTTGGTACAGCCCCAGAGTTGGCACCCATATACCCATACTGGCCTCAGTACTTGCTTGTAGATGAATAATTTATTATGAATTGACAATGTTGAATTTTTTCCAATCAGCCAATACAATTTCTTATATCTAATATCAAGCTCCCCTCTTTTCTTTTTGACATGGACTTTCCAGCGCAGCTTCGCGTCTAGGGTGATGCACAAGTATTTTGCTGATGTTGCATAAGGAATTCGGGTATCATTTATTCTAACTGGGAAATTTTCTATTTTTTTATTTGTAAAGTTAATGTGTACAGATTTAGTCTCATTTAATTTTATTCGCCATTTTCTGGTCCAGTTATGTATTTTATTTACTGATAGTTGCAATTTATCAGTCGCTTCTTCACTAGTGTCTCCTATCGCTAGTATGGCTGTATCATCCGCGAAGGTGGCAATAGTATTTTGTTCTAGCTCTGGAATGTCACACGTATACAATAGGTACAGGACCGGACCTAAGACACTTCCTTGTGGCACGCCAGCTTTGATCTCTCTTAAGTCGGTGTACACTTTTTCTTGTTTTACTCTGAAATATCTATTCTCAATGTATAATTTCAAGATTTCTGAATACTGTTTAGGCATGAACGTTCTTAGTTTATAGTTTAAACCGCCATGCCAGACTTGATCAAACGCCTGTGCTACCTCCAAGAAGATTGTAGAGCAGACTTTATTTTCTTCTAATTTTTTTTTCTATTATATTCGTTATTCTGTGAACTTGATCTATAGTGGAATGTTGATTTCTGAAACCAAATTGATGATTTGGTATAAGATTTTTTCTTTCTATTATTGGTTTTAATCTTTTTAATAGAAGTTTTTCAAATAGTTTTGACATCACCGGAAGGAGGGATATTGGTCGATAGGATGTCACTTCATTAGGAGATTTACCTAGTTTGGCGATCATAATTACTTCGGCTACTTTCCAGAGTCTAGGAACATATCTCAATCTAAAAGCAGCATTTATTAGGTATGTCAGCTTAACTATGGCTTTTCTTGGTAGATTTTTTAATAATTCTCCTGTTATCAGATCATATCTTGGAGCTTTCTTAGGATTTATATTCTCTTTTATCTCTGTTGATACTTCTCTAAGTGATGTCAATGTTATTCTTTCGTCAGTTTGGAATGGTTCTTCCCATCTCAGTTCTTCACTATCATTGTCGTTGGGTTTGAACGTGCTTTCTAAATGATCTGCAAATCGTTCTGCTTTCTGTTCATTACTTCTAGCCCAGTTGCCGTTTTCCAACTTGATAGGAGGGAAATGAATAATTGGTCTCTTTAATCTTTTTGTTGCCTTCCATAAAGAATAATCTGTGTTCTGGTCAGCTGTTAAATTATTTAAAAAATAATTAATTGTTGAATTTTTTATATTCTGTATCTCCCTTTTTAGTTTTTGTGTAGCATTATTTAGACTAGTTTTGTCTCGTGGAGCTCTGTATTGCTGCCATTTTTTTCTTAACTTTCTTTTTTCTACTATGAGTTCTCTGATTTCTTTTGGATAGTTGTTCCCTTTTGTTCTAGAAGTTATTGTGGGAGTATTTTCCCAAGCTGACTGTTGGATATTTTTTATAAAAACTTCTAATTCGTCATCGAGTTGCCTCGTGTTTCTTAATGAAACAGCAAGATTAATTTTGTGTTCAAGATTTATTTTGAAGCTCTCCCAGTCAGTTTTTTTATTAGTCAATATTGGATTAAACTCTTTTTTAATCACTGTATCACTCATAGTTAGAATTATCGGTGAGTGATCAGAGTTCATGTCCCAGCCGTCATTGATATCCAGATAGTTAGCTGAGATATTTTTGTAAATAAAGAAATCTATCAGGTCTGGAATTTTGTTCCTATCGGTAGGCCAGTATGTTGGTCTATCAGTAGAAGTTACTTCACCCTTTTGTTCCTTAACAGCTGACAATAGTTCTTTTCCTTTAGTTGTAGTTAGCCTAGAGCCCCAGTGGGTATTTTTTGCATTAAAGTCGCCACCGATGATGTATCTTTTTCCTAAAGTGTTCATAAACTCTTTATATTACTCAGTTAAATGAAACAGTAAACCGCGTTGCAGTTGCGCAGCTACTTGTGCATAAGAGGCGTAGCAAAAAGTTTTATTCATTCATTCAGGGAGTTGCTGGAAAGGGAAATAATGAAGTTTACTCCTTCTTGAAGAAGTATATTGACGAGAATGTTCCAGCTAATATAGATGAATTGTACTTATCAATGACAACTGTACAGGACAAAATAAAAATCATACGATGATTAGGTTTTTAACGTAACTTACAGATACTGGAAGATTCAAAAAAGTTGTCTATAGACTTCCAATTAGGGGTCACTCGTATTTACCATGTAACAGGATCTTCGGCCTTGTAAAACGAAACCTAAGGAAACATGATAAATTCTACAATTTGAAAGATAAAACAAAAATAGTACTTTCATTTACAAAACAGAGAAAATTTACTGTGGATTTAGTGGAAAATGCAAATGTTTTGGACTTTCAAAGTTAGTGGCCCAAATTTTACAAAAAATACTGTTTTAGAAGAAAGTAAAATTGAGAAAAACAAAAAAAGGAAATGTTTACTATTTCTTTCTACTATGAATTTACTTGCGAAAGATTTAAAAAAGGAGTGGTGGTTGTTGTATCTTCCTCATTTGCAAGAAAAACTCATGAATTAAAGGTACTAATTCATTAAGAAAAAATTAATGACCTGAAGAAACTTTTGTAGCTTGCCCAATGGCCTAGAGTTGCAACGAAAAAATGAGCCAAAATGTATAAAATAGCAATTAATTGTAGCTAATTGTATTGTCTTAGAACTGTTTTAATAAAGTAACATTAATTATAAATAAACACGGTGTAAACTCATCCACCAATCAAAACTTTTCCCGTAAAACAACACTTTTGTTTATGAAAGGCCCTTTGTCAGCTATTTTCAATAATAAAAAAAATATAATATGGATTTTAAAAAGTGTAACTAACCTGATTTATTTTTGAGTTTTAAGGTTTTTAAAATGTTTCGAAAAATCAGAAAAGTATAAAATCGTTTTTTATAAAACTAAACAGTTTTTTTTTGTTTTCCAAAATTTGCATTTTATGAAAAGAGGCCTTTTATAAATAAGCGATTCAATATTATTATCAATGATCGCATAAACTCAATTTTTACTTATACATTATAACTTAACTCTCTATAACTTTGGTACAAAGTTTTCGAACACACAGAATAGAGTGAAAGGTATGTAGTTTTAATATTATTTCTGACTATATATTTTTTTGTACTTCTCGCTTGAACATTTTAGATTCGTTTAAATTAAATCGTTATAAATATAAAGAGTGCAACTTCCTTTGATCTCTCTTAATGGCAGACGCTTCTAGAAGTTCTGTTTTGTATGATTGAAATCTTAAAAATAACAAAAACAGCACAAATTCTATTTCAGATTGCGTAATCTATAAAAATTCTTTCAGAGAAAATATAGATCTCATAATTTAAGGCCAATGCGGCCATAAGTTATATTTTCGTATCATAATAAATATATTTGAGGCACTTCTGAGTTGGTATGTGTGTTAGAGGTGGGTTGGTCCAGAACGGTTAATCAAATACGAACGTTATAGTAGGAAAATATATAATGATTCAATTACTAGTTTCGTAAATTTATTTAATAGTTTTGTTTTTTTTCTAATTTTATTAAGAAATGGCAAGTTGTAAACGAAATATTATAGTAATGTAGATGGATATATATGTCATCATTTGATGATATTAAACATTCGATATCTATTGAAATTAGAATACAAGTAAAAAGAAACGCCGAGAATGATCAGTCGGGGAAGGAAATATTGATGGTTATTTTATTTAGCGTATGGACTTTCACAGTACGATAAATATACAAATACAATAATATATACATATATATTAAATATATTATTCAAACACTCAAGATAGAATGAATGACACTAAATATTAATGTCCAATTTACATAGCCATTCAATTGCTTCTGGGGAACATTCCGCAAACCGGGAAACCAAATCAGGAAACCCTGAGTTGGGGTGGATTTCTTAATATAGTCCGATTCTACTGTTGGCATCCATCTTTTTGTCCATTGCCTATGTATATCATAGGAATTACCAATTTTTCAGGTAGATTGTATTGGAGGATTTCTAGATCTCCGTCGCTGATGCTCTTTTGAGATGTTTGGGATATCTTGATGTATTGGTAATTGTACGTTGGCTACAATTTTCTGGTACTCTCTCACTTATGCTGCTGCACGGCGTAGATCTGATGGAGCAATATTGCTCAGAGTAGGCAGCTATCTCACTGGCGTTGGTTTTATTGCTCTAGTGATTATTCTCATAATTTGATTAAGTTGGACATCGATTTTGCTTGCATGTGCACTATTAAGCCATACTGATGTACAATATTCTGCCACTGAAAAAACCAAAGCTAGAGCAGAGGACCGAAGAGTATTTGCAGAAGCACCCCAAGTTGTTACAGCAAGTTTTGATATTAAGTTATTTCTTGTTCTTAGTTTACCGGCTGCGCTTGTAAGATGACTTTTGAAGGTAAGTGTTCTATCAAGTGTGACGCCTAGATATTTGGGGTTGTTGTTATGTTTATTAGCTGTATCATTTAGAGTTACATTGAGAGTATCGCCCGCAAGTTGATTCGACAGGTGAAAAAGGCAGGTTTCAGTTTTGCTTGTGTTAGGACGTAAGCGCCAGTTCTTAACATAGTTACTTAGTGTAGTTAAGTCCTCGTTTAGAGCTTGTTCTCCTGCTTCTTTACTATTATCTTGGAAGTCAATGGCCAGGTCGTCAGCATAAGCAAATTTTCTAGATTTTGTTTCAGGTATATCTGCTGTATAAAGGTTAAATAATAAAGGAGCTAGCACTGAGCCTTGAGGTAAGCCGTTGTTAAGTTTTCTAACGTTACTCTGTGCATCATTCATATATACCTGAAACAGTCTGTTAGTCAGTAGATTGTTTATCAGCTGACAAGTTTTGAGGCAAGGTATGATTTTCGTCAGCTTATAAATAAGACCCTCTCTCCACATAGTGTTATAGGCAGTCGTGAGATCTATAAATGTTATGGCAGATTTTTCGCGTCTTTCAAAGCCAGCTTCAATAAATGTAGTTAAGGACAGCACTTGGTCACAGCAACGTCGTCCTCTTCTAAATCCAGCTTGTTCAATTGGTACAGCATCCTCAATGGTGTTACATATTCGGTTATATAAAAGTCGTTCTAGTAATTTATAACAGCAACTGAGTAAGGCAATAGGCCGGTAACTTTCAGACAGCTTGTTGTCTTTGCCAGGCTTCTGGATTGCGATAATTTTTGTTCTTTTGAATTTTGGGGGTAGCACAGCTGTATTCACAATGTCGCTAAAGAATTTTTTAAACCACTGCCGTGTTTTTGTACCAGTGTAAACTATAAACTCAGGATACATTCCATCGAAGCCTGCTGCTTTTCCTGTTTTAGTTTGGTTAAGCGCTTCGTTTATTTCATCCAATGAGAAGGCACGTTAGTATTCTGATGTTGCGGGAGTATTTGCTTTAAGTTGTTTAACAGCTCTTTTTGCGGTAGATGTATGAGTTTTCTCAGATGGAGCTCGGGAGTTCTCAATTATTCTATTGGCTATTATATTTGGCTCAATTGTTGATTTGTTTAAGTGTTGCGCTCTGCTTGCTTCGCCCAGTTTGCGGATCAGTCCCCATGCCTTTCGACTGGACCGTGAGAAATCAATATGTTCTACGATAGACTTCCATTTATTAAGTCTTGTTGAGTCCAGTGACTTCAGTAAGTTGTCACCAATTTTGGGATCTTCTGATTTCAAAAATTCGTCATACAGTTTTTGGCTTTCTTCCGTCCAGCCTGGGATGTACTCCTTTCGAAAACCTCGGGGGATATGTTTTTTGGCGATAGAGATGGTGATAATGGTGATAATTGCTGGTCTTTGGGTCAATGTCGCGAATGCAGGTGTCCAGCTCTTTGGTGAATTTGGGCCAATTTCCTTTGTTAAAATTCCAACGGGGTCTTGGCGTGGATTCAACGATAGGAATTTGTATGCCTAGTTCGATTATGACAGGTCGATGTTGGCTGTGAGGGAAACTGGGAAGTACAGTTTGAGAGCTTGGGAGTGGTTGCATCTGTGAGTTAGTGGAAACCCAGCATAGATCAGGCTTGTAGCCTTTGCGCCAACTTCTAGAAAAGAAGTTACTTTTATCTTTTAGACTATGGATAAGGTGAATATTATTTTTTTCGGCCCACTCCAGTAGTTTCTCCCCATTTTCATCATTGTTTTCATATCCCCATTTGTTGTGGTGACTGTTAAAGTCCCCAATGTAAACTGTAGGTTAGTTGTCTACAGCTTTTATTACATCTCCTGGCCATTTAGTTAATGGTCGTTTGTAGATGTTTTTTATGATTACGCCATTCACTTCTGTAGATACTATGGATACATTATTTTCGCAGCTGCAGTCCGTCATCTTTGTACCGTCAGTACCATCATTGATGGTAATAAAATTCGATGGAATGATTTTTCTTGTAGCAAATTGTTAAAATGAAATGTAAACATAGGAAATAAATTTCTTTCATTTTTTTTAAGGAAAACTTGACAACATGTTTATTTGTATAGCTGTTTCCAAGCCATTTGTCACTGCTTACTATTTGTATGCCACCACATAAATTTATAAAAAATGTTAAGTGGATCTAACTATTACAGGAATTACTACAGCAGATAACTCCAGGAAAATATTTTTTTAAATGTCTTGCTAATAACCAAATTAAAGTTGAAGCTGACTCATCCAAAAACTATTTATTAATCGGAAAATCTTTGGCAGAAAAATATACTCAGTACCATACATACCAAATAAAAACAAAACATGATTACGAGTTGTTATACGTAATTTACATTCTTTAATATATCCAGATGGAATTTAATATTTTGGTATTATTTAGTATGCTTAATATAAAAATGATATTAGTTTTACCATTTACACTAGGTGGCGCCACCTACTATAAAATTGGTTCATTAATGTGGCCATAATTTTTTGTCCGCCTCGTATAACACTGCCAAAAAGAGCGCCTATTAAAGTGTCTGTGTTCTGTAGAGCTCGCAAAACTTAAAAAAGAACAATTAATTGAAATAATGGTTAGTAATGGTCTACCTAATACCATGGTCTACCTAATACCATTAATAATGTGATAATCAAAAGTTTTTTAAGTGAAAAAGTGTGTACTAAGTAGAGACTGGATTATATGCAAAATGCATGTGCATATATATGCAGCATATTTGTGGGTTTCTTTATAAATGCCTATGCTATTCATATTTACTTGATTAAGAGCATATTGCTACATATTTGAAAATATTTTCAAGAAATACTAGAGGCCCTTCTTAGGTGACTATACTTTTTAAACCTGTCTTAATGGTATGCAACATATTATACATAGAGGTGTTATTTATGTACAGGTAAATATTTATTTTATTTTTGGTGTTTTTCCAGCAAATAACAATAAATGTTGCTTAATTTGTCTATGTCGGACTTTTTGTTGATGCAAGATGTGCTAGATTTTATAAAACACATTTCCAAAAAAACACGTTTTGAATGGATCTTTTCTCTTGCCAAAATACAGGAATCATCGAAATTGAATTCATGTTTTAGAGTTAGTGCATGTTCTGTCAATGCACATGCATTGATTTTTTTGGTTTTTATATCACTACGATTGAATATCACGCTGCTGTGAAAATTACGAGATGATTCTCCTATGTAAATTTTATTAGTTATTACACGGTATAGAATAAACAACATTCGATGACTCCTGTATTGTTAAAGGATCTTTTGTTTTTGTGTAAAGTTTCGATACTGGTTTCACATTTTTGGTTGTAATTTTTAAGCCACTAACATTTTTAAAGATGTTCATTAGCTTAGGTATCAGAAATGGAATGTAGGGTAGGCAACCATAAGTTATTTTAGATGGTAATATTAATTGCCTACCCTACATTCCATTTCTGACACCTAAGCTAATGAACATCTTTAAAAATGTTAGTGGCTTAAAAATTACAACCAAAAATGTAAAAACAGTATCGAAACTTTACACAAAAACAAAAGATCCTTTCACAATACAGGAGTCATCGAATGTTGTTTATTCTATACCGTGTAATAACTGTAATAAAATTTACATAGGAGAATCATCTCGTAATTTTCACAGCAGGGTGATATTCAATCGTAGTGATATAAAAACCAAAAAAATCAATGCATGTGCATTGACAGAACATGCACTAACTCTAAAACATGAATTCAATTTCGATGATTCCTGTATTTTGGCAAGAGAAAAGATCCATTCAAAACGTGTTTTTTTGGAAATGTGTTTCATAAACTCTAGCACATCTTGCATCAACAAAAAGTCCGACATAGACAAATTAAGCAACATTTATTGTTATTTGCTGGAAAAACACCAAAAATAAAATAAATATTTACCTGTACATAAATTACACCTCTATGTATAATATGTTGCATACCATTAAGACAGGTTTAAAAAGTATAGGCACCTAAGAAGGGCCTCTAGTATTTCTTAAAAGAAAGATAACATCACTTACACCTAATTACATATTAATTACAGTGTTTTTACTTTCCATTCTCTGTATGAGTTAATATATACCAGTAAAACATGCCATCAACCAAGTTTTACTATTTTTACAATAAATTTTAAAAATTTTATAATGTATTATGTCCATAATTGTATATTTTAATGTGTGGTATAAATGTTGAGTGCCAATGCTTACAAAAAATAATTTCAACGACTAGTAAGTTACACTGAAGAATTGTGATATTTTTTAAATATTTACATAATTGTCTATTACAGTGTCTTGAAAAAGGAATAAAACCATTCCGAAAGCTCGACAAAAAGTCAAAAGAGTGTTTTTTTAACATCCCGGCCAATATTCTGACTGCAACCCTAATAAACTGTGTTGTTTGTTTATATCGACAGTCAATAATATCCAGTATTTCTTGTATATATATATATATATATATATATATATATTATATATATATATATATATATATATATATATATGCAAAGAAAATAAAGCTATTCCTGAAGTCGCAATTGCAACATTTCAAATGGCTCCGCCTATTAAATCTGTAAGGAAATCTAAAATCAAAGAAGTAATTAATAATCTGGAATTTAAAAACTCACTTGGATATAATACAATATCTAATTTAGTACTAAAAAATTTAATTTGTAGTTTTTTGTAATTTCATTAGGAAACGGCTACTGATACACGAAATATTATCTTGACGGAGTGCTTACTATTGATGATATAACGTACTTGATGGCTATTGAAATTTAGATTATAATATAAGAAAAGAAACACCGAGAATTGTCAGTAGCACAAAAAAAAATATTAATAGTTAGAAAAGTTGATGGAATGATTTTTCGAATTATAAATAATGAGCGAATACCAAAGAATCGAATCAGTGAATCTAACGGTTTGGCTCAGCTTCTTCAGCCTTTCAGGCGTTTAAAATAAATATTATTTTGAAAGGGCAAACGGAATACCCAGTGATATCTGGGAATGTTTGCCATATGGCTACAACCGTTGCCAGGTAAGTAAAGATTGTGTAAATGGTAACAGTATGTTGAGGTTTGATTTGATTCCATTCTTTCGTAGACATTTAATATATTGAAATATTGTCAAGCTAATTATTATAAATAAAATAGAACAAAATATAAACAGTTATTATTAGTATTGGGTATCCTTACATTTCGCAAGAAATGAAGAAATATGATCTCACAAACATCTTTAAAAATATAGCAGAAAGTCAGAAGGGAAAAAATTAGCTCCATTATAAATTAAAACAAGCAAAAGTATAAAACCAAGATATATAAAATAGCCAAATTAAAGCAAACAAAACTGATGGAAACTATGCCGTAATCTCCACTAATCGTGTGAGGTAACCTTATTGAATTTCTTTCCTCAGAAGATACAGTACCAAATATCAAATATTTTAGGACCACGAAACTATTAAAAGAAATTCCTTCGATATAACTGAGCAGATCTTAAGCTGTTGATTCAGTATCTGTTTGGTTTTATTAGGTTCTACTTAACCCTGCTGTCCTTTTCGGGTCTATTTGACCAAAAAAAAATACCTAATTTCTTATTTTGCGAATTATTACGCGGCGTAACATTTTGGTGTTTCGTGACTTACCTAATATGAGGTCTTTCAATTGTATACGAGATAAAAAATCACTTTCCTGATTTTTTTTAATAAAAATTGTTACCTATAGTACGTTCGGGTCAATATGACCCACGCATTTAAACCGTTAAAAATTACCTGTGTATTTATGTTTAGTTGACAGTATTTTATATATATTCTATCAGTTTGTCAGTCAGGTACTATAAATTCTATAAATAGAAAAAAGGTTTTGCAAGCTAGAACTACAAAAAAATGTTTAGTAAGCAAGCAAGCAATTTGATTGAACCCAGCCTATGAGAAATGTTCACCCAGGTAGTACGATCGGGTGTAACAATTCATTGGAGCAAGGTGTGTTAACTCGAGTAAAAACAGGAGTCACCCCACCGTGCTCCAATGCTCTAGACCATCCCTTTCCCCCCTATAGCAATCTGATTCGCTATAGAGGCACAACAATCAGCCAAATGCTCTTCATGTGGAGGTCCTGGGTAATAGAACCCCAACATGGTTTCCTAACCGAATGCAAAAACTCAGGACAGCGCATCTCCGCTATATTCCTGTTATCTTAATATGGCTTATCCGCGAACTAAAATTGCTTACTTGGGCCTCAAGTCTCCGCTCTGAGTCCCGGCTCAGTTCGGCGACTTGGTGCTCAAGGGGTTGGGCCCTACGTGCCCGGGTTTTGGGGTTTTTGTTAGTTTTTTTGGTGGCCGAAGCCGGTTTTTGTTAGTATTTTTTGATTTTTTTGGTGGCCGAAGCCGGTTTTTTGTGTTTTTTGTAATTTTTTTTGTAGGTGACCTGTGGACAAAAAATCATAATTAGTGTATAATCTATATTATAATAAGGAAAATATATAAATATTATACGATACCATAATACAGATTGTATCCTAGTTGAGCTGCTGGGCCCACTGTGAACGAGGCGATGTGCGATAATCTGGGTGATTTGAGCTACGAACTATCTTCCTTGTGTGTGTATTATGAATTTGGAGTTTCTTCTCACTCTGGGCTTTTTGTAGAGTTTTGTCCATCTGGGGGGTTTTTTGTTTCTCTCTCTGGTTTTACTTTAATCTACTATTTGTTGTTTAGGTCTTTTGTGCTTCCATCTGTGGAAAGCGTCATACCTCATTGTCTCTCGTAGAATGTGACTTGGGTGGTTCTCTAATTCTGCGAACTTTATCCTCGCCTTTTCCTTCATAGTGTCAGTCACTCTGATTTGTTGTAGTTCTCTGAAAAGGAGTCTTTCAGCTACGTATCTTGGTACGTTTACCGCTTCTCTTAGGCTTTTGTTGTGTTGAGCCTGTATTTTCTTTTTGGTTGTGTTGCATATATGTCCCCATGCAAGTGACGCGTAGGTCAGTATAGGAAGGACTATACTGTTTATTAGTCTTATTTTGGTTTTGATACGAAGTTTGCTTTTCCTTCCTGCTAGGCCTCTTATTGCGGCTCTTGCCATGTTGGCTTTTTGTATCGTAGCTTCTACGTGTTTATTAAAAGTTAGTCCTTTATCCATTATTACTCCGAGGTATTTTGCTTCGCTTTTCCACTCAATGGGAGTGTCTTGCACAGTTACCTGTTCTTCCGGTTGTTCTCGCCTCTTTTTAAAAAGTACAGCTTGCGTCTTGTCTGAATTTATTGCAATTTTCCACTTTAGACTCCATTCTTCAATGTCGTCTAACGCTGTCTGTAGATTGTTGACCGCTATGTCTACATTTCTATGTTTGGCCGCTATCGCTGTGTCGTCGGCGTAGAGACTTAGTAATGTACCTGGTGTTCTAGGTATGTCTGCTGTGTATATCGTGTACAGCAGAGGTGACAGTACCGCTCCCTGTGGCACTCCAGCCTCCGGGTTCCCCAGTTCGGACAGGACTTGTCCTATCCGGACTCTGAAACTACGGTTGCCCAAGTACGAAGAGATCAGCCTTGTCATTGCTCCGCTGTACCCGTATCCTCTCATTTTGTATAGTAGTCCCTTATGCCAGACTCTATCGAATGCTTTGCTTACATCCAGGAATGCAGCTCCTGTGTATTGTTTGTCGTTGAATCCAGCTGCTATGTACTCTGTTAGTCTGAGTACTTGTAAAATGTTTAGTGTAGCTGGACGATGTAATTTAGAAGGGCATGTCACGTAGAACAAAGTGGGGGTGATAGACAAGTGGTAGGCTATTAGGACACTGATATGCCAAGCGCATTCATTTACATTTCAAATTTCAGTCTATGTTTGAATGTTCATATTGTTGAGTTTATATTAGAAACAGAAAACAATACAAATAATAAGAGTAAGAAAGAAAGTAGTAATGATTCTGCTGTTCCATTCTAGGTATAACATCCTGCAGAACCTTCTGTAATAGTTCCTTCAAAAGACGGTTATATCCAGTGGGCTCTCGATCAAGGTATGCATGTACACGAATTTTAGATATCCAAAAATTCATTTAACGTACTCTTTTCTGACAGTTGCAAACCAAATTATAAATATAACCAACATGGCAGTACAGCGTATTATTGGAACTAACTGGAAAGACTTGGATAAAATTAGTTTTTAAGCATACATTGGTCTTTTATTGTTGTCCTTTTCCATCATGTTGATAGCACATTATGTATGCAAATCCTCTACAGGTCAAAAAACCATAGGCTTCACCCTATACTTGTTTTGAAATAAATAAAAAAAATAATATTTTAAGATGCTGTCAACAAGTCATTATCTTTTAAAAAATCTTCTGTAAAATAAGTGTCCGCTAATCTCACTATACCTTTTTTGTGCGTAAAAAACATCGCTAATAAAACAATAATGGACTAATTAAACATCTAAGATCTAACAACATCTCAAGAAAACCCAAATGCAAAATATACAAAACCCTGATAAAACCAGTCCTTGTATATAGATCAAGGACATGGACATTGTCAATGAGAGATGAGAACCAATTAGGTATGTTTGGACGAAAAATCCTTAGACACATATATTAAGGATTGAATAAAAATGACATATGGCACAGAAGATACAATTTTGAACTATACACAGCATACAATGAACCTGAGATCGTAACATCCATAAATATCGGACGTCTGAGCTGGATGGGCCATGTTAAACGGATGTTGGAGACTGAAACACCAAACCATATAATGAGACAAACACCAGTAGGGAGAAGATCAAAGGTAAGACCCA
This sequence comes from Diabrotica balteata, assembly GCA_918026665.1. Lineage (NCBI taxonomy): Eukaryota > Metazoa > Arthropoda > Insecta > Coleoptera > Chrysomelidae > Diabrotica > Diabrotica balteata. Next base: position 84,776,222 of record OU898284.1, read on the forward strand.
AACATAGATCCATGGAACAAGTGGAACAAGATCTGAAAACGCTTAAGATTGTAGCATTTGCAATTCATTGATTCTTTGGTGTATATTGAAATCCCCTCGTATATGTAATATATTCAAATCCCCTCATAAATGTTTGAAAAATCGCAGAATATTTTTTAATCTATTTTAGTTTCCTATTTGTATGTATTAAAACACCGAATTCTTTCAATTTAAAACCCAAATCATATTTCGTTCTTTTCAGCGTCGCCAAGTTATAAAAACCATTTTAGAGTTTGTTTATATTTTACAGATGTTACTTCCTCGGTATTTATTTTAAATGTTTTATTCGAAGTCGTCTTATAATTTTTATACGTCGTAGAAATAGAATCTTTTACGTTTTAATTTTCGTTTTGTTTTGATATTTCAGTGTTTGTTTATTTTCAAGTTAAGTGAACGAATTCTTAAGAGAATTTCGTTATTCTTACTTGGGTCGTCGTAGTCTCAGGTATATATCTAAGTTCTTACTTGGGTCGCTGTAGGCTCAGTATGAATCCAAATTCACCGTCGAATTTGTAGTTTTCTGTTTTGGTTCCTTTTGGTGGAAATGTGTAAAAGTGGAAAATAAATTGTGTAGTATACCAGAACATGGTAGAATTTTAAAGCAGTATATAGGATGTCCCACCAGTTTTGTTGTACCAGATCTTCGTTCCTGAGTATGGAAATGGTTTCCTTTTTTTCCAGTTGAGAGTTTCTCTGCAGCTCCAATCCCAGAGATAGTAGCAAGTTTTTCAAAGTTAAGTGGCAATGTTTGTGAATTAAAAGGTAACATTATGTGTTCATAGTAAAATAGCTTATTTTTATTTTATTTAACATAAATTTTAAATAACAATAAATGCTTTCATTGAAATTTAAAGGATTTATAATAACTAATAAATTATAAAATTTTAGAGTTTGACTTTAGCTGTCAATTTGTGTGTTCAGTTTTCCGTTAATTTATTCTTAACTTATGACAGCACGTATTATTAATATTTTTGATTTTAGTTTATTTTATTTTTAAAGAAGGTTAACCTCTATGCCATTTTGAAAGACTTTGTAGCAATCTTTTTTGTAAACAGATGAACATGTAAGTTTTTTCTTTGTAGTTGTGTATTTTACAACTATTTATATAGTTTATTTTTTTGTGTCATCTGTATTTGTGTAACTGTTTGTAGTAGAACACAATAAATGTTAAATTTTGTTTTCTTAACATTTTGTTTATTTTTTAAACTAACCCTTTTTTGATATTTATTTGAAAAAGATAATATGTTTTTGATGTTTTATAATTATTTCCCTAGTTACAACTAGTGGTTGTAATAGGTATAATTAGGCACCTCAAGTGGCGCCCTATATTAAATTACTAGAGGTGTTTCCTGTTTCTTTCTGCTTTGTTTGTTCCAAGAGATTCATAACCTTTTGTTTCATATTTTTCTAGTTGCCCCATTCCAACCCCTTATCTTTTACTTATCCACAACCCCAGCTCTCCTATCAAACCCTGAGTGCCGTTCGCACAAGTAGCGATTATTTTATTTGCCTTATCTCCACTCCCTTAGTTTCAGTCCCTAATTTTCTATCCCTTGTATTAATACCCCATGTGGTAGGCAAAATATATTCGTTACAAGATTACTAACTGGAAATACAAAGCAAGGAACAAAACAGAATGGCGGAAAATCCTAGAACAAGCCAGAACCTGGAAAGGGTTGTCGGGCTACTGATAATGATGATGAAAAAATTACTTTCCTTAATTTTTATACTTTTTTATCTGTCTTAAAAATCAATAAAAATCTGAAACATATACAATGTACATAAAATTAATAAATATTATTAATATATTTAAAAACTCACCAACATTGTTATTAAATCCGAAGAATAATGAGCTGGTTTATTTTAAACATAACTTAAAAAGGGTTTATACTTTATATGTTATGTATAATATAAAAAATCTATAGAATAGTAGCTATAACCGAATATCTGATAAAATATTCGTAATAACTATTTACACAGAAGTCCGTCTATCACTAATGCAACTAAAACGGTGAAGGGATATGAAATTAATTAATGTCTAATTAAATCCTACCAAGACATGCTGGGCAAGTCGTCCTGTCTCTAGCCCAAACCCTGTTTGAAACCATGACCACATAATTAGATCACAGATTTGCTTCTGATGGCCTCGCCGCAGAAATCAATGATTTGGATTTATGTTCGGATTGAACATTATCCTGTAGGAATATAAAAATATCTTAGATTGCTGATGAATCGATTTGATTAATGAAATTTTGACGATATCTGTAACTGACAATATGATGATTCAAAAGGAACAATTTTTTAACCTCGGTGTTTATAATAATATTATTATTATTATTATTATATATATATATATATATATATATAATGGCTATACACCCCAGTGTGGGGTTAAACCGCAAATGCTTTGTAGATCCTATTTCTTAAGTGGATCAGTCTTTTTTTTTATCTTATCTTCTTGACAATATCTCTTCATTTTTTCCTGTCTCTAGTTCTTCCTCTCAATTCTCTGACTCCTGCCCTTTGGAGGTCTGCTTCAACTTCTTGCAGCCACTTTGATCTCGGTCTTCCCCCTCTCTTTCTTCCTCCTGGATTCCATTCTATCATTGCGTATGTCGCTGCCTCATCGCTTGCTCGCCAAATGTGACCTAACCATCTAACTTTGCATTGCTTTATTTTAGTTATATGATGTCTTTCTTAAATTTTTCCTTAATTTCTGCATTTGTTCTGCTTCTATATTCATTTTGCTCTGTTCTGATTGGTCCTAGTATGGCTATCATAACCTTTCTCTCTTGTATTCTTAAGTCTTCTTCATCTTTTTTAACCATCGTCATTGTTTCTCCTGCATATAATAATATTGGTCTAATTAGGGTTAGACTTAATTATCTTACGTTTTTTAGTCAGTGTTTTGCTTTTAAGTAATCTGTTGTTTACAAAATAAGCTTTATTCTCTGCTAATATATTTTTTTTTATTTCGGATTTCCTTTCTCCGGATTTACTTATTGTAACTCCTAGGTATTTGAAGTATTCTACTTCTTCAAACTCAGAACTTTCTATTTTGATTTTTTCTTTCATTGGTTTTTTCCCTAATCTTAATATTTTCGTCTTTACTTGATTTAGTCTTAGCCCCATTACCTCCCCTTTCTCTCTTATTTCTTCAAGCATTTCTTTCATTATTTTTCTGTTCTTTGCAATAATAGCAATATCGTCCGCATATGCAATTATTTGACCACCTCTTGTTCTGAGATTTTCTTTATTTATATTTCGCAGTACATATTCTAATGCTAGATTAAATAGCGTTGTTGATAAGGTATCTCCTTGTTTCATCCCTTTATTTATACTGAATTCCTCTGTATCTCCTCTTTGTGTCTTTATGCTTATTTTTGTAGTTCTCACTGTCATTTCTATTAATTTTCTGAGTTTATGTGGAATTTTTAATTGTTTAAGTGCTATCATTAATACGTTCCTTTTAATTGAATCCAATGCCGGTTTGAAGTCTATGAATAACATTTCCAATTCTAATTTATACTCGTTTGCTTTTTCCATTATTTGTTTTATTGTGTGTATTGCATCTATTGTAGATCTTCCTTCTGTGAATCCACATTGGTGCTCTTCTACTGTCTTCTTTGTGATCTTTGATAACCTCTTTTTTATTATTGATGTCAATATTTTATATGTCGTATTTAGTAATGTGATTCCTCTATAATTTTCACAGATTTGTTGGTCTTTCTTTTTATGTACTGTTATGATCTGCCCTACCTCCCAGTCCCCTGGCATTTTCTTTTTTTTTTCATATATTTTTCAATAATGCCAGTATTTTTCCTCTTAGTTTCCTTCCCCCGCTTTTATTAGTTCCATATTAATTCCATTTTTACCAGGGGCTTTTCCATTTTTGCTTCTCTAGAAATGGTTGGTTCTCTTGAAATTTCGATGTCTACTTTATCTACTTCATCTTCTTCTTCTTCGTGTACCGTTTCCTCCTCGTTATGCATTTCTTCTTCTGTTGTTTCCTACGTCAAGAGCTTTCTGTAGTAATCTCTCCATACTTGCTTGTATTCTTTGTCCTCTATTATCACTATTCCCTCTCTATTTTTTATTCCATTTGTTTTGCCCTTGTATTTTTTGTTTTGTTCTTTAATCTTTTTGTAAAAACTTTTCGTATTTCTGTTTGTTCTTTCCTGCTCTATATCCTGCATTTTTTTTGTCTACCTATCTTCTTTTATTTTGCCTTATCACTTTCTTAGCATTCCTTCTTAATTTTTTATATTCTTCTCTGTCTTCCTCTTTATTTGTTCTTAGCCATTTATTTCTGGCTTGCACTTTTTTTCCTGTTATTTCTCTACATTCTTGGTTATACCATCCATTTTTTGTTTTAGCCTGACTTTTACTTATCTGCATATTTGCACCTTCTTCTATTGATTTTTTTATTGTCTCCCATTCTGTGCTTATATCTTCTGCTTTATATTTCCCTTTTATTTGAACTGTTACTGCCTCTTCATATTTTTTTCTTACTTCTTCATTAATCAATTTATTGACATTTCACTTTTTATGTTGATTTTTTTTTTGTTTTGTTTCAATTTTAACTTTTTGTCTTATGGTGGCTGTGACCATGTAGTGGTCTGAATCTGCACACGCACCTCTGAACGTCCTTACATCTTTAATTGACGATTGTTTTCGTTTATTAATCATTATGTGATTATTAAACGATTTGACTATATGTTTTCTGATCTGTGACCTCCATATTACCTTATGTATTTTAGGGTGTTCAAATTTTGTTGAGCTTATTAACAAATTTGTTCTTGTTGCTAGGTTACATAGTATTTGCCTATTGTCATTCGTGTTTTCGTGTATTGTATGCTTTCCTGCAATTTAATGTAAAAAGTCCTCTTTTCCAATCTGGGCGTTGAGGTCTCCTAGTACAAATATGACATCTTCTTTGTTTATTTTTTCTATCTCCTCTTCAACCTTATCATAAAAGATTTTTTTTTTCGTCTGCATTGTTTGTTTCTGTGGGAGCGTATAAATTCAAGACTGATATATTAAATGGTTTGCTGTTGACTCTAACATAGGCCATCCTTCGCATATTGGCTTGAAATTTATAATTTTCTCTCTTAGGTGCCTTAGTATCATGAATAAAATTATTAAGAATATAATTCTCCTGTTAATTTTACAGTTAAATTCGATTGTAAAAACCAACTGCATGCTAATATTTATTTTTTTACAGCAGTTATTAAATCCTTTAAGTACCAGAGTTAGATATATTTACTTGATATGAAGGTCTGTACGATACCGATGATGATAATCATTGTCTGTCGGACTATAGAGGCAATTCTAAACCAGAAAACAATATTTTACCTGTACCATCTTCGTCTAAGTGCAGCACTTAATCTAATTTAAGTACAAATATTATTTTAGTTCAAGAGCAAATATTGCTTCTTCTTTGAGTACTGTACGTGTTTTCAAGTGTTGTCTATCGTTGTATTAAGAAGTTGATTAAATGCTTCACAATCGGCAGCTAGATAAAATAATTCCTCTACCATTAAATCTGTCCATTGTCTAATTTTATGCATCCAGGACAGTTGTTTTCGAGCCAGCGTTTCCTTTTAATTTTGTCCTGAATGACTAATCAGGTAAACGATCTTTAGGACCTCTCATTATATGTATTGGATCTCATTATATTGATGTATTGGATATTTTTCATGTTGAGGGTGTTGATCAATTCTCGCTATTTGTACATGGTCTCTAGCTCACGTTCGTTAGATATGTGTGCTGTCCACGGGATTCTGAGCTAGCGACGGTAAGTCAAAAGCTTCTAATTTGCTAAGATTGTTTATTTTTGTTGTCCAGATTTTACATCCATAAAACAAGCGAACCAGACGTAGTACTTCAATACTATTAGACGTATGGTCAATGACAGACTTCTACTGCACAATACACTACGCAGTTATTAAAGTTGTGCAAGTTCTATTCTGGATGAGTTTCTTTATCACTTTCAGCTATACACTAAATCCAGATATCCAGATATCTAAAGTGTTCCACCCTTTCTAGAAGTTTGATATTTAATTCTAGTACTGAGTCTTTGATATTAATTTTTCCGACCACCATCAACTTTGTTCTGTTTTAGTTGATTTTTTAACCTTTTTTTAGTGAATTCGTTGGTTACAGTGTTCAACAGGGTTTGAAAGTATTCTAGACTCTCTACCATTATGGCGGTGTCATCTACGTATCTAATGTTACTAGTAATTTGACCACCGATTGTAACAACTTTGCGACAATTATTTAACGCAATTTAAATTTGATTTAGTTTACATAATAAATAACATTGGTGACGTATCACATCCTAGAAACTTTGACTAAATCCTCTTGATCTACTTTAATATAAGCGGTCTGATTGTAGTAAAGATTTTTGAGCAATGTAATATCATACTTGTCCATATGAACTAAGTCTAAATATTAGTTTAACTAGTAATGTACGGGGTACTTTATCAAAGGCTTTTTCAAAATCTATTAAACATACGTAAACATATAATCTAAACTTAATTATCTTTTGTAAGAGTATTTTCATGCAAAAAACAGCTTCCTATGTACCCACGCCGTTTCGGAAACCAATCTGTCATCTCCAGCTATCCTCTGACATCATCATTTAATCTTCGCTTATCCACTGCTGGATATAGATGTCCCTCATAATTTTCCATCTATTTCGATCTTGTGCCTCTTGCATCCAATTCTATGACAACGTTTTAGATCGTCAGTCCAACGTGTTGGTGGACGACCTCTGCTTCGGTAGGCATCATCTCTTGGTCTCCATTCCAGTATCCGCTTTGTCCATCTGTTATCTGTCATTCGAGCCACGTGACCTGCCCAGTTCCATTTCAGTGTTGCTACTCTCTCTACTGCATCAGCCACTCCTGTTCTTTGTCGTAGCTGGCGATTTGGGATCTTGTCTCGTAGTGAAACGCCCAACATAGCACGCTCATCGCCTTGACACACACGGATCTTTTGAACTGTTCTCCTTGTCATGGTCAACGTTTCCGCACCGTAAGTCAACACTGGCAAAACACACTGATTAAAGGTTTTTCTTTTAAGACATATTGGTATATCAGACGATTTGAAAATATGGTTCAGCTTGCCGAAGGCTGCCCAAGTCAGTCTTATACGACGGAGAAGCTCAACGGTTTGGTTATCTTTTCCTATGCAGATCTCATGACCTAGGTATTTATAGGCCATTACCTGGTCTATGGATCTTGTTCCTACGCATATATCTTCGCTGACTACAAGATTTGTCATCATCTGGGTTTTAGATATATTTATTTTCAATCCCCCTTCTAGCGAGGAAAGGTAGAGCTGATTTAAAAGTTCTTTGGCCTCATCTATCCTATCAGCTATTAGTACAATATCATCTGCAAACCTTAGATGGCTAAACTTTTCTCCGTTTATGTTTATGCCCTTGTCGGTCAGTTTTGCCCTTTTACTTTCACCACTTTCTTACAGATTTCACCATTGATTTTTATACCTTCTCTTAAACCGTCAATAGCTTCCCTGAACAGCATTTCCGAGTAAGTATTGAACGACGTCGGTGACAAAATTCAGCCCTGACGTCCTTCTTCTTCTTCGCGTGCCATATCAGAACTATCCGACGTTGACGATCACCATTGCGAAGGCTTCTCGATCTTCTGCAATATGGAATAATTGTCCTGCATTTGGTATCGGAGTCTATTTACAAATGTTTTTTAACCAAGAAACTTGTTTTCTTCCTACTCTGTGGCCCACTATTTTGCTTTTAAGGATCAGTTGTTGTAAAATTTTATATCGACTTCCCCTTACTATATGTCCCAGATAAGACATTTTTTGATGTTTAACAGTCTTTAGCAGTTCTCTGTCTTTGTTGACGCTCCTTAGTACTTTTTCATTAGATCAGGAGCCCTGACGTACCCCCCCTTTTATCGTGAATTCTTGTGAGGTTTCATTGTCTACTCGTACAGTTGCCCTTTGCTGTAAGTAAAAATTTTTAATTATGCGTAAATCTTTATCATTAATACTAGATTCTTTCAGTATCTGAAATAATTTTTAATGTTGCAACTTCTCAAATGCTTTTTTCAAAGTCTATAAAGCTTACGTAGACTTCGCAGTTTACGTCTCGAGCTCTTTGTATCAATACTTGTCTGGTGAGAGTAAATAACAGAAAGAAGGATTTTAAGTGCATGGCTCATGAAGCTTATAATTCTGTAATCAGAGCATCTGGTAGTATATACCTTTTTGGAGCAAGAAATGAAGGTGGAAACAACTTAATCTGTAGGAAGTTTTATAGATTTTGTTCATAAGACTCGTTAGGAGTGTGTGTTCGTTGTTTTCAAATAGTTTCAATATTTCAGATTGTATGTTATCAGATCCAGGTACTTTGTTGGTGTTTCCATTCGGTACAGTAATCTTTAATATCACCACAAATCTTGTAATATATTTTGTCTCTACATTCTGCTTTTGCCTGTTAATTATTTTAGTTTTCCTTATCCAAATGGAAGCTGCCGTATTGTTGCTTCAGTTTCTTAATGTCTAAACAGTAATCTTGTAGACATCTGTCTTGCTCCAATACTAAACAAACCTAAATCTCATTAAAAAACCTAAAAGGACAAAACCCACATATACTCATCTGACACTCAGTGCCAGAAGTAAATAGTAACCATAATCATGATATTTTATCTTCTAAAAAGTCTCTTAATATTATTTTTAAGCTATTTTTTGTGGCATTTTAAAATATTTACTATATAATGGGAATAAGCCACAATTGCAGGTTAACGTAAGTTTATTGACGTTTCAATTTTCACTTAGGAAATCTTGAATGTTCTTGAATGTTCAAATAAATGAATTTTAATCAAATAATAGGTAGAGATCGAGCACAGATAAAAAGCAAGATTTAATGAAAACTGTGCTCAATATCTGTCTTTTATTTGATTAAAATTCATATAATATATAGTTTAAAATAGATGACTTTAAAATAATATTGCCAATATTGCTAAGAGAGAGTGTCTTTCTTCTTTGCTATCTTGAAACTGTCTGTATTTCTTAAGAGAGGGGGTTAAACTGTAAGTAGGAAGGGTTATTAAGGGTTGGACTAGGATATTGATTGTAAAATTGTGATATAAGGATAGTTAATAATACAGTGAAAAATGACATGATTTTTCGCATGTGAGAAAATTGAACATGGATGTTTAGGATAAAATAATGACATGTTTAATATAATAGGTGCAATATATACGATTTTTGTTTTAGTAAAGGTTTTCACTATTCTAAGTAAGTGAGTCTGGTCTAACCTTAGTCTAACCTTCTATTGGTTTTAGTTAGTCCTATACTGTTGCTTGGATTCTGAATGGTATTAATTTTGAATAACGGTTAGATTCAAAGGTATTATCATCTGGTGGTGTCGCCGTAATGTCAGGTGACGGTTTATTAGGAAGACCTTAACCTAAAAATTTTTTTGCATACCAGTCGTGCATAGCAATCAATCAAAAAGAGTTTAAAATCATATTCTAATTGAAATAATAATTATGTTTAACTTGATACTTGTATAACCCTGTCCCATCCTGCAGAAAAAATAGCTGTCCCGTCCCGTCTTGCGGGACAAAATGCGGCACACAGTAGGGAACAGGACGTCGCACGTGCATTTCTTATTAAGAGTATTCACTATTTTATATTGTAACGAAATATCCCATCTCCGATGCGTAGGACGTCTCACAACTCTTAGAAAAATAAATTCTAGTAAGTGCTGTGTGCCTGTCCAAAGATCTTTAGTAGAACTTTCAGTAAAACACTTGCGTGAGCAACTAGAAGAAAACTATGAAGACTGCAGAGGGTCTAAGAAGATACTCTAAGAACGACTGAAGACTGTTCTCAACAATAATGGAGACGACCCAGAGACATTACAGTTTCAATTAGCAGAAGAAGCTGTTTTAACGAAAATAATGAATGAAAATTTGAAATGTCTCGCAATGATCAAAGAGTTAAGAAAAATAATGATAAATTCGGAACGTTCCAAAGATTTGATGAAACGTCTCAAATTATTAAAGAAGTAGCTAGACAAAACGACGAGACTTCTCAAATAATTAAAGAAGTATGTAGTCAAAACAATGAGAAATGTCAAGAAGTTTCTAGAACAATCGATAAGATACAGAAAAATGTAAACGACGTAAAAGAGATGATCAAACAATTAGAGACCATGATAACTAAGACGAAAGTGCTACCACCAGTTAATACCTACAGTAGCTTTAGATCCTGTAGTGAAAGAAGAATCACCTAGAGACGAAACAACACATCATATGAGATTTAAATTGCCACCATTTGATGGAAAGTCTTCTTGGTCCATATACCTTAGATAATTTGGAGCGATTGCGACAACCAATACGATTCCTAAGGGTCAAGAAAAATGTTACTAGACCTTGTTCACTCGACTAGACAAACGTTACGGAGATGGCCATCTACAACAAGTCTGACCAAGTTCAAGACAATAAGAAGTAGAATTCAACGAGCAAGTGAAAATTTGCAAGAGTTTGCTCTAATGTTGCGGTTAGTTGATCCAGAGCACCAGACAACATTTTGGAAGAAATTGCTGTGTAGATATCTTCATCAATGGGTTAAGAGACAGTGAACTACAGAAAGCTTTACGATTAGCAAGACCGAAAGTTTTAGATGAAGCGTCGCCATTGCCCTGTAACACGAAACAGCTAGTCAAGCTTCACGAAGCTATCGAGTACGAAACTCTGAAGAAAGCGACGAACAAAACGATAAACGTCTAAAGGAAATCGTACGGAAAGTAGTTTGTAACACGATGCCGAAGATACGTAAACCAGATGTTGGAATGCTAACGACGTACGTCACATTGCCGCAAATTGCAAGAAAATAATACAACAGTCAGAAAGCTAGAACAGATGGAACACTGGGCTGGACAAAGTCATTCAAATGCTGACACTCAGTCAAGATGGCTGACTCCGTAAAGTGCAAATCGTAATCACTATCTTAAATTATAAAACTTTGCCCCGTGAGACGAACACCGTCATTAATGATCAATGGCAGCCTCAACAGTTACAAGACGCTCAAGCAGATGATTCATGTATAAAAAGAGTATTAAATTGGATGCGTCGAAGTAAAAGACCTTCTTGGCAAGACATTAGTGCATGTAGTCCATAAGTCAAGTATTATCTGGAGTCAATGGAATTGCCTAGTGCTAAAAGATGATCTTCTGTAAAGAACCTTTGAGAACGATGATGGTACAGAATCTAAGCTTCAGTTATTGTACCTAAAAGTAAAGCGTCAGAATATTGCGTCAGTTGCATGACGGTGCATCAGGTGGACACTTTGGTATTACGAAGACTCTGCAAAAGGTTCGAGAACGGTTCTATTTGGTGAACTGTAAAGATGATGTAAGAAGATGGTGCTGGAAATGTGAACTGTGTGCAACCAGTAATGGTCCAGTTGGTAAAAAGAGAGCATCCATGAAACAGTACAATGTTGGTAGTCCTATGGAAAGAGTAGCAATCGACATTGCAGGTCCACTTCCAGAGACGAATAATGGAAATAAATATATCCTGGTAGCTATGGATTATTTTACGAAATCGACTGAGGCCTATGCGATACCAAATCAAGACGCTGCTACCGTTGCAGAGGTACTGGTTAAAAAAATTTTAGCCGATTTGGTGTTCTCTTGGAGATCCACTCCGACCAAGGACGAAAGAGATTGGGACCAGCACATTTATTTATTCCTAATTGACTACTGCTCGGCCGTGAATGAAACTACCGGCCAGACTCCAACCTGCCTGATGTTAGATCGTGAAGTTCATTTACCTGCGACATAAAGTTGGGCTACAGACCTTCCGAGGAACATGTTGCAAGCGAAGATTATATCAACCGCCTGAAGTTAAAAATGAACAACACATCCAGTTAGCCAGTGACAGAATAAAAGATCAATATGATTCTCGATGCAAGAAGTAAGTGATCTTGTTTAGCTTTATAATCCACAACGTCGTAGAGCTTATCTCCTAAATTGCAAAGGCAATGGGAAAGTCCGTATGAAATTAAAAGGAGAATAAATAACGTAATATACCTAATTAAGAAGTAGCCGAAAGGTAAACCAGTAGTAGTTCACATAAATCGTCTTGCACCTTATGCTGGCTCAAATGAAACAGAAGAAGCACGAACCCTTCAACATAAGATCAAAGATGACCGGCGACCAAGCTTTAATGAATTTATGTCAAATTACGCAGAGAGAAAGAGTGCTAGATTCGGCGTGACCACAGAATTCAGCAGGATCATTTTTAGTGTTCCGCATAACGTCTCTCTAGCCCACTGTGTTGCCCAAGATCTTGAGATGACTAAAGAAATTTCATCTGTATTTTATAAGAAGTTCGGTCGTTTGGACAAGTTAAAAAATCAGGAGCCTAAAGTTGGAAGAGTACTGAGATTAGAAGATGGTTCTCAATCTTTGCTGTATGGCGTGACCAGGAAGTCGTATACAGACAGGCAAGCTACGAGGATATATGGCGTGCTCCAACTAATTTACAAAAAATCGTGTGCAATTATGACATCAAGAATTTGGCCTTACCCAAGATAGGCCATGCACTAGATAATCTGGATTGGAAGATTGTCAGAAGCATGCTTGAAGTAATCTTCTGAGAAACCGGCGTACGAATTACTGTGTGTTGCATTAACCCGAAGAGATCGTGTCCTTTAAAGTCAGTAGACTGTTATTTCTTCTTGAGGGGTTCATGCAGAATATTTTTATTTTTTATCTTCAAGCAAGGGTCATTAAATAATTAGCTTCTTACTCCGGCGATCGTTTACAATTTGTTTGCAAATAAAATAAAAATATATGCAATCACAATTACAACGCACCTAGAATATACCGTCATAGCAATAAATTACATGAAATATTACTACAAACAGAATATATTCGAATGCATAGAACTTTTTCAAACAAAAATAATTGTTGTGCTACCGCAAAATAATTTGATTTACATAATTCGGATGTTACTAATTGAACTTATAAATTAGTCAATATGCTAATATCCTTTATAATTTAATAGCGACGATTTTATGTTCCCAAAAAATAATGGTATAATTCATATTTGCCTGTTTACCTTTTAACCAGATCTAATGGCTCCAACTAATTGGGTCACTTGTTTTCAAATACTAAATTATAATAATAGTATGCTAACACTGCACATTATTTTGTTTATGTAGATATAGATTTGGATCAACTATAATTTAGGTGATCGGAAAAGCTAGTTTATTGCTTGTATTCTATTTCCTGGGGCATTATATTATTCAATAAATTTAATTTAAATATTACAGCTAGGTAGAAAAAACTTTTTAGATATTTGCAACAGTTGAATCATCTTAGATGTATTCTTGTTCTTGACGTGCTGGATCTTCTCAGAAGGCTGGTGATCATTATAATGATGCGAATCATAATTATATTAAATATATATATATATATATATATATATATATATATATATATATATATATATATATATATATTTTCTCGGAAGCTGCACTCTAAGCTGCACGCTGTGCGCAGAATTTACATAGAGTGAACCAATAATTGTGAAACTTTGACTTAAATGGAAAATTTAATCAGGTTTTTGTTGAACTATACAAATTTGTTAAAAATGACAATTGAGTAAATGTTCAAAGTGGTTGTTTTGTAAGCAACAATACAGTGTATTTTTAAATTCTGCATGAACTTTGGTAAATGTTCTTCTAATTACTATTTAACTGGAAATAAGCGACAATTAAAGATAAAAATACGTTTATTGACGTTTCAATTTCCACTTCGGAAATCGTTCTCAAAATACAAAAAGTAAATTAAACAAATTTTGTTTTTTGTTACATAGTGAAAAATTCTTCTAATAATTTAATTTTATCTGACTCATTTATATTGACAATTCAGACATACATTATGCATTTTAAAGTAGACGACTTTAAAATGATATTGCCAATATTGTTGAGTTGCGCTCCTGGGACGACTTTACTTATAAGATAGTTCATTCGATTACATGAAATCAACTTTAACTTGAGAATATCCGTCAGAAAAAATCATAGCATGTAATTCGTCTTTAAAAAGACAAACACATGACATGATGACAGTAAAATTCTCCTGTTAGTGATTCCATAGTAAATTATGAGGGAAAAACCAGGAAAAAAACCTCATAATACTATCCCGACATGGTAAGTATTTGTTCGTGCATTTAGTTTACCTTCAATAAACACCAAAATTCTGATTTTATATGTTTCGTTATTTAAAAAACATAAATGATGTATCCTCTATATGTTACTGACTTACTAATACTGGTATTTTCTTATTAATAACTTCCTCTTTCAATATTGGTAACCAGATCCTACTACATTCTGCCGAGGAATTTGCGACACAATTGGCCTCATTTAGCATAATTAAAGCCGCTTCTTTGATTTTTCTTTTTTTACCATCCGTCTCTTTTAGGACTACATTTGAATTATTCCATTGAACCCTATGTTCATTATCCCATGCGTGTTTACATATTTGAGATCTATCAAATTCTCTATTTTTAATATAAGACTGATGTTCACTTATTCTAACATTTAATGGCCTTGATGTTTCACCTAAATAAAACTGATCGCATTCACAAGGTATTTTATAAATGCAATTCTTTGTCCTTTCTTGTTCATTGTTAGGTTTGGTTTTGGACAAAATAGATCTCAACGTGTTTGTTGTTTTGAATGTTGTTGAAATGTTGAATTTATTGCCTATCCTTTAAGTTTTTCTGATAATCATTTTATGTACGGTATTGTTATTTTCCTCGTATTATTCCTTGTATATGCTGTAGGATCTCGTTCTAAGTTGTTCTGTTCTATTCGATAGATTGTTGAAAATTCCTCATTTATAAACGATAAAGGATAATCCATTTTTTAATAAAACAGATGTTAACAAATTTTTCTCCTCCAAGAACCAATTTTCGTTAGAACAAGTAATTTTGGCTCTATCGTATAAGGATTTAATTATTCCCTTTTTTACATTAATATTGTGATTTGATTTGAAATTTAAATATCTATTGGTGTGTGTTGGTTTTCTGTACACCTGAGTCTCATATCCAGTATCGTTTACTGGATTTAAACAGAAATTTAAACAGATTTAAACATACTGGTTTAGAGATTAAAACATCCAGGAAAGGTAGCGTGTTATTATATTCCTTTTCCATGGTAAATGTTATTGTCTCTTCTTTATCGTTTATATCATTTAGGAATGTGTCCAACAACTCTGATCCACGAGGCCATATTGAGAATGCTTCATCTACATACCTCCACCATACAGTGGGTTTTAAGTTTTGTTTAGAAATGATATTCGTTTCAAAATCTTCCATAAATATATCGGCTAAGAATGGAGATAAACTAGAGCCTACTGCTAGGCCAAAATTTTGTTTATAGAATTCATTATTTAGTTGAAAATATGTATTATCAGTACATAATGTTAATAACTCCATTATAGCCGATATGTTTAGTCTTGTTCTAGTTGCCAATGAATCATCACTCTCTAATTTTGTCTTGACTATACTTAAAGTCTTATTTAATGGCACATTCGTAAATAAACTATTTATATCAAAACTTACCAAAGTATTATTTGAATTAAATTCAATATTCAATATTTGATAATTTATTTAAAAAATGTTGTGTATTTTTTATGAATGTGTCATTTTTATTTGTAAATGGTTTTAAAATATTTATTAAAAATTTTGATAGTTCACTACAAGGAGAATTCATGGTACTACAAATGGGTCTAAGTGGTATATTTTTCTAAGTGGTATATTTTATGAATTTTCGGTAGTCCATAAAATTAATTAAAAATAAAATACCTTGTGAATGTGATCAGTTTTATTTAGGTGAAACATGAAGGCCATTAAATGTTAGAATAAGTGAACATCAGTCTTATATTAAAAATAGAGAATTTGATAGATCTCAAATATGTAAACACGCATGGGATAATGAACATAGGGTTCAATGGAATAATTCAAATGTAGTCCTAAAAGAGACGGATGGTAAAAAAAGAAAAATCAAAGAAGCGGCTTTAATTATGCTAAATGAGGCCAATTGTGTCGCAAAATCCTCGGCAGAATGTAGTAGGATCTGGAAACCAATATTGAAAGAGGAAGTTATTAATAAGAAAATACCAGTATTAGTAAGTCAGTAACATATAGAGGATACATCATTTATGTTTTTTAAATAACGAAACATATAAAATCAGAATTTTGGTGTTTATTGAAGGTAAACTAAATGCACGAACAAATACTTACCATGTCGGGATAGTATTATGAGGTTTTTTTCCTGGTTTTTCCCTCATAATTTACTATGGAATCACTAACAGGAGAATTTTACTGTCATCATGTCATGTGTTTGTCTTTTTAAAGACGAATTACATGCTATGATTTTTTTCTGACGGATATTCTCAAGTTAAAGTTGATTTCATGTAATCGAATGAACTATCTTATAAGTAAAGTCGTCCCAGGAGCGCAACTCAACAATATTGGCAATATCATTTTAAAGTCGTCTACTTTAAAATGCATAATGTATGTCTGAATTGTCAATATAAATGAGTCAGATAAAATTAAATTATTAGAAGAATTTTTCACTATGTAACAAAAAACAAAATTTGTTTAATTTACGGCTTGTATCTTGAGAACGATTTCCGAAGTGGAAATTGAAACGTCAATAAACGTATTTTTATCTTTAATTGTGGCTTATTCCCAGTTAAATAGTAATTAATTTAAAATGTCACAAGAAAATAGCTTTAGAACAAATGTTCTTGTAGTAATAGCGCGACATGCTTCATAATTCTTTCTTGCAATTCCCTAAGTGACGCAGGTTGAGTTTTATAAACAACTGACTTGTGGTAACCCTATAGAAATAGGTCAGGTGGCGGTAAGTCTGGTGACTTAGTGGCCACTCAAGAGGACCTCTCCTTCCAATCCATTTGTTTAAATCATTAGTATCCAACCAGTGCCTAACTGGAGCTGCACAGAGCTGACAGAGCTATAGTACTCCATCTTATTGAAAGTGTATCAAATCTTCGTCTAGAGCTAGGTTGCCTTGATCGTCCCTTTGTTTCTCTAATTCATGCACAATTAAAGGTTCGATGGTGTTTTCCAGCATATCGAGGTAAATGTCGCCACTTAAATTGCCTGGTATAAAACAAGGGGCCAATTATAGCATCGCTAATATTCCTGTCCAAACATTCAGTTTTTCAGGATATTGGTGTGACATTCTCTGAATCGATGGGTGTTCGCATCACTCCAGGACCGACAGTTTTGTTTATTTACTTTACCATTTAGCATAAAAGTACATTTATCGTGTAACCAATATTTTTTAACATTCTCAGTTCAACGCGAATTCTTTCAGACATGAGTTTACAAAACTCAATTCGTCCTGTTAAAGTCCTGTCTTGCAGATACCTGACATGTTGATGCAGTAGGCTCTATTGCAAAATTCCCAAGGACCTCAATTTGAGATGCTTTATATATTATATATATATATATATATATATATATATATATATATATATATATATAGCGTGAGTCACGCTCAACGGGACGGAGCCTACCGGGGAAACGGCTAAAGATATTAAAAATTTCTTTTGCAGGAATACGTAGGTTAGTACCGGCTACAAATTAAAATTTGTGAGATATATACAGGGTGTCCCAATTTGGCGTAATGATATAAACTTATACTTTTTTAAATGGAACAACATATATTTCACTTTAATTTTGAATTCTACTGAACAAAATAATGTTACTTTATTCAACATTCCCTATACCTATTTTTGACCGGTTTCGATTTATTTGGGTTTTTCTGAAAATGTACTATTCGCGAAATTAATTAATTACACAATATCGCATGAATTTTAATTAACGCCTTTTTGTCAGTTAATTGTCAAGTGTCCATGCTTTACATCAGAATAATTACCATTTGAAACTAATCTACAGAGTGTTCGCAATCTGAAGTGTCAATGCTGTACCATATTTTGTATAATTACTTTCTTAACTTAAATGGGACACCCTGTATTTTACTTTAATTTTGAATTCTAATTAAAAAAATAATATTACTTTATTAAACAATCCCTATACCTATCTTTGAGAATTTTCGATTTATTTGCGTTTTTTTGAAAATGCACTATGTATTCTTGAAATTAATTAATTTTTATCACTTTATTACATAAAGTTCTACTCTAACTTAAACAAAAACCCTGTATTTGAATGTTGTAACAATTATTATAATCAAACTATTATAAAATTTTATATTAATATCTAGTATCTTCAAATCTATTTGCATTATGTTACCTGGAACATTAAATGTCATTAATTACATAGCTCGTTATTATAAAGAATGCCATGAAAAAACAAAAGGTACCTAGCTGTCAAACTAATTGTCAAACTATTAACTGTATTGCTTTCAATTAAATAGAAATGGCAGATTATTCAATTGAAGACCGAGTAAATATGATTTTAATACTGGGTGAATGTGATCAAAACAGTTTGTTAGCATCAAGAGTCTATGCTGAGAGATTTCCCTTAAAACGTCATCCTCGTAAAGAAGTATTTGACAGAGTCTTAACAAGGTTTCGTGAAACTGGCAGTGTTGTTTATACTAAACGAAAATTAATAAATCCGATAACTGAAGATGAAAATACCGAATTAGAAGTTATTCAATCAGTTATTGAAAATCCAAATACAAGTACAAGGACGATGGCCAGGGAGATTGAAGTAAGCCAAACTAGTATATGCAGAATTCTTAAAAAATATCAATATCACCCATACCATATTCAAATGCATCAGCATTTGTATGGAACTGATTTTGAACGTAGGTTAGAATTTTGTTTATGGTTTCTAGACAAAACGGGAGCAGATCAACATTTTTTTGATAAAATTTTGTTCACTGATGAATCTACTTTCCATAATAATGGACTCGTGAACCGACATAACTTTCACTATTATAATACGGAAAATCAACATGAATATAGATGTACTGATCGACAAAACCGATGGTCCCTTAATGTATATGGTGGAATAATAGGAGAACATGTGATAGGACCGTATTTTTTTAATGGCCATTTAAATGGACAAAAGTTTTTAAGATTTCTACGAAGAGACTTTTGGATACTTTTGCAAAATATCCCTTTAAATATTAGAAGAACAATGTTTCTGCAGCTAGACGGTGCTCCAGCACATTACACGCGTAACGTTAGAGAATATTTAGACAGAAAATTTCCCGGAAAGTGGATAGGTAGGGGTGGTGCTGTCAATTGGCCCCCTAGATCACCTGGGTTAACATCAATGGACTTTTTTTTGGGGATATATTAAAAGTTTGGTTTATCAAACTCCACCTACAACCGCTGAAGACATGAAAACGCGTATTCGTAATGCGTTTGCAACAGTTACTCCAGAAATGCTAAGAAGAGTAAAACAAAATTTTGAACACAGAGTGAGGTTATGTATTGAAGAAAATGGACACCATTTTGAACATTTAATGTAAATTAATTTTTTTCTAGTGTGTTTTGTTTAACTTTATGTAATAAAGTGTAATTAATTAATTTCAAGAATAGTGCATTTTCAAAAAAAACCCAAATTAATCGAAAATTATAAAGGATAGGTATAGGGATTGTTTAATAAAGTAATATTATTTTTTTGATTAGAATTCAAAATTAAAGTAAAATACAGGGTGTCCCATTTAAGTTAAGAAAGTAATTACACAAACTATTATACAGCATTGACACTTCGTATTGCGAACACTCTGTAGATTAATTTCAATTGGTAATTATTCTGATGTAAAGCATGGACACTTGAAAATTAATTGACAAAAAGGCGTTAATTATAATTGATGCGATATTGTGTAATTAATTAATTTCGCGAATAGTACATTTTCAGAAAAACCCAAATAAATCGAAACCGGTCAAAAATAGGTATAGGGAATGTTGAATAAAGTAACATTATTTTGTTCAGTAGAATTCAAAATTAAAGTGAAATATAGGTTATTCCATTTAAAAAAGTATAAGTTTATATCATTACGCCAAATTGGGACACCCTGTATATATCTCACAAATTTTAATTTGTAGCCGGTACTGACCTACGTATTCCTACAAAAGGAATTTTTAATATCTTTAGCCATTTCCCCGGTAGGCTCCGTCCCGTTGAGCGTGACTCACCCTGTATATATGTATATATATATATATATATATATATATGAAATAACGAGAAGTCGAGAGACCTCTCTGATAGCAAATTAGGTGAACCGCAAATTCAAAGCCTCTTGCTAGAGGCTTTCAACGACGCTAGAAGTACATTTTTACTTCGACATGCATCTACGATTCACCTTTGAAAATTACCATCTTTTTTCTCTTTACGTAGAGAAAGACGTTTAAATGAAAGTAAAAGATTGCATTTCATTTCGATAGGAACTCCACCATAGCCCGACACGTGTTTCGGGTTATTCAACCCATCGTCAGGAGCTCTTGTGGAAGTTCAACCGAAATGAAATGCAGTCTAGTAGTTGGCGATTATAACTACAATAATAGCCAGGGTACGCTAGCAGCGACATCTATATGAAATAACGAGAAGTCGAGAGACCTCTCTGATAGCAAATTAGGTGAACCGCAAATTCAAAGCCTCTTGCTAGAGGCTTTCAACGACGCTAGAAGTACATTTTTACTTCGACATGCATCTACGATTCACCTTTGAAAATTACCATCTTTTTTCTCTTTACGTAGAGAAAGACGTTTAAATGAAAGTAAAAGATTGCATTTCATTTCGATAGGAACTCCACCATAGCCCGACACGTGTTTCGGGTTATTCAACCCATCGTCAGGAGCTCTTGTGGAAGTTCAACCGAAATGAAATGCAGTCTAGTAGTTGGCGATTATAACTAAAATAATAGCCAGGGTACGCTAGCAGCGACATCTATATGAAATAACGAGAAGTCGAGAGACCTCTCTGATAGCAAATTAGGTGAACCGCAAATTCAAAGCCTCTTGCTAGAGGCTTTCAACGACGCTAGAAGTACATTTTTACTTCGACATGCATCTACGATTCACCTTTGAAAATTACCATCTTTTTTCTCTTTACGTAGAGAAAGACGTTTAAATGAAAGTAAAAGATTGCATTTCATTTCGATAGGAACTCCACCATAGCCCGACACGTGTTTCGGGTTATTCAACCCATCGTCAGGAGCTCTTGTGGAAGTTCAACCGAAATGAAATGCAGTCTAGTAGTTGGCGATTATAACTAAAATAATAGCCAGGGTACGCTAGCAGCGACATCTATATGAAATAACGAGAAGTCGAGAGACCTCTCTGATAGCAAATTAGGTGAACCGCAAATTCAAAGCCTCTTGCTAGAGGCTTTCAACGACGCTAGAAGTACATTTTTACTTCGACATGCATCTACGATTCACCTTTGAAAATTACCATCTTTTTTCTCTTTACGTAGAGAAAGACGTTTAAATGAAAGTAAAAGATTGCATTTCATTTCGATAGGAACTCCACCATAGCCCGACACGTGTTTCGGGTTATTCAACCCATCGTCAGGAGCTCTTGTGGAAGTTCAACCGAAATGAAATGTACTTCTAGCGTCGTTGAAAGCCTCTAGCAAGAGGCTTTGAATTTGCGGTTCACCTAATTTGCTATCAGAGAGGTCTCTCGACTTCTCGTTATTTCATATAGATGTCGCTGCTAGCGTACCCTGGCTATTATTTTAGTTATAATCGCCAACTACTAGACTGCATTTCATTTCGGTTGAACTTCCACAAGAGCTCCTGACGATGGGTTGAATAACCCGAAACACGTGTCGGGCTATGGTGGAGTTCCTATCGAAATGAAATGCAATCTTTTACTTTCATTTAAACGTCTTTCTCTACGTAAAGAGAAAAAAGATGGTAATTTTCAAAGGTGAATCGTAGATGCATGTCGAAGTAAAAATGTACTTCTAGCGTCGTTGAAAGCCTCTAGCAAGAGGCTTTGAATTTGCGGTTCACCTAATTTGCTATCAGAGAGGTCTCTCGACTTCTCGTTATTTCATATAGATGTCGCTGCTAGCGTACCCTGGCTATTATTTTAGTTATAATCGCCAACTACTAGACTGCATTTCATTTCGGTTGAACTTCCACAAGAGCTCCTGACGATGGGTTGAATAACCCGAAACACGTGTCGGGCTATGGTGGAGTTCCTATCGAAATGAAATGCAATCTTTTACTTTCATTTAAACGTCTTTCTCTACGTAAAGAGAAAAAAGATGGTAATTTTCAAAGGTGAATCGTAGATGCATGTCGAAGTAAAAATGTACTTCTAGCGTCGTTGAAAGCCTCTAGCAAGAGGCTTTGAATTTGCGGTTCACCTAATTTGCTATCAGAGAGGTCTCTCGACTTCTCGTTATTTCATATAGATGTCGCTGCTAGCGTACCCTGGCTATTATTTTAGTTATAATCGCCAACTACTAGACTGCATTTCATTTCGGTTGAACTTCCACAAGAGCTCCTGACGATGGGTTGAATAACCCGAAACACGTGTCGGGCTATGGTGGAGTTCCTATCGAAATGAAATGCAATCTTTTACTTTCATTTAAACGTCTTTCTCTACGTAAAGAGAAAAAAGATGGTAATTTTCAAAGGTGAATCGTAGATGCATGTCGAAGTAAAAATGTACTTCTAGCGTCGTTGAAAGCCTCTAGCAAGAGGCTTTGAATTTGCGGTTCACCTAATTTGCTATCAGAGAGGTCTCTCGACTTCTCGTTATTTCATATAGATGTCGCTGCTAGCGTACCCTGGCTATTATTTTAGTTATAATCGCCAACTACTAGACTGCATTTCATTTCGGTTGAACTTCCACAAGAGCTCCTGACGATGGGTTGAATAACCCGAAACACGTGTCGGGCTATGGTGGAGTTCCTATCGAAATGAAATGCAATCTTTTACTTTCATATATATATATATATATATATATATATAATATATATTATATATATTTATATATTATATATGTTAGTGATATATAAAAGGAAAAAACCACAATGCAATTAAAATACCAAACTTTGTAACAAAGGCAATTTTGCATACGTTGTAAATAAGTATTCATATTTTATACTGCACCATACCCGTGTTTTTATCTTTCGTGAGAACAGCACTATGTTACTAGTATGTATTTAGAGTAAACGTTAATAGGAAGAATGGCCATGGGATTCAAAGACTGCTGCTGCAATAATTGCAGTAGGATGTAGTTTAACGGTAAAAGTGCTTTTCAATAGAACCCAACATTACTTGATTATGGTTGTTATAGGGAACACGAGCAGTTTAAACCGAATTCAAACATAAATAACGTTTTTTATGGTTGATTATGTTTTCGGTGTTGTGGTTTCCTAAATGGGAGACATCTGCATTACCATTGTTGTTTTGGATTCTTACTCTTCTGTCTGATATATACCTCGTAAAATACCAATTAGTTTTTCACATGGCAATTTATTTTAACATTGTAACTTTAATTACAGTCAAAACGTAAAAAATACAAGTAAAATTATTACCGTGCACAATTTGGAATAATGAAAAATTGCTTGTATTTGGTAAGTTTACGAGGAGGTCGTTTTTAATG
Organism: Diabrotica balteata; assembly: GCA_918026665.1. NCBI lineage: Eukaryota > Metazoa > Arthropoda > Insecta > Coleoptera > Chrysomelidae > Diabrotica > Diabrotica balteata. Next base: position 84,799,905 of record OU898284.1, read on the forward strand.
TTGAAAAAAACGATAATTAAGAATAGTTCTTTTTCTTCGTTAACTGTGTAGACAGTAGACATGACTCTCTTTGTTTTTTTTAAGTAATTGTCCTTGCATCGTCCATGTAGTCTTTTAACTGATAGTAGACTTGGCCAAATATGCAAATTGCATATTTTGCATATAATGCATAAAAATGCAAAAATGTCAAATTTTGCATGTTTTTATAAAAGTGAGCATAAAGTGCGTATGATTTGAAAATTTGGTATTAACTATATATTTTTATATTTAAACTTACAGATAGCATAAAAATTCCAATATTTAATTTTGTTTTATAATCACTTGGTATTCAAATTCTTGGTATAGTAACTAATAAAAGACAGTGGCTTATAGTTTTGTCACGTTTTAACCTGGAATTAAGGGTTTGTGTAAACCAGTTTATGTCTCTGGGTAAAATTTTTTTTATTTTGACGGTCAGTTTCACTTGGCTTCACTTCTGTTGTAAAATTGGAGGCGTAAACAACGTATATTTCTAATTGTGAATAATTATTGTGCTTTTAAAATTCCGAAAATAAGCAATGTTTCAACTTGGATAAAACCTTACAAAAGCTATAGATATGGATAAAGTTTATTGCTCATATTGTAGCAAAACCGTAAGTATATACGTAATATTTTTTATTTTATTTTAAAAAATTACACGGTGGTACAAATAAGATTTTAAAATTGGAGATTATGTTTATGAAAAGTACCGACACAAGGCTAGTTCGCAATAAATCGATGTATTTTTTCTTTTTTCAATTATTTTATCAACTCCTTGCGATAAAAAATAGGATACCTATTTAAAGTTCAAATCATTCAATAGTCTACTAATAGGTCGCTAACATTATTTTTCTAACAATAGCATATACTCGGTTCACCATTTGTTGATAGCTCACTACAAGTTTAATCCTAATTAGAGAACTGAAATACAGAGAGGATAGGTAATACGATATAATAGTAAAAACCAACCTGAAACTGACGGTTTAAGATGTTTTCGACTAACCCACCGTATATCTGTAAGAATATAGTACAGCGGTCAACCTTATAATCCGATTACGAATGTATTTTGGTTACAGATGACCGACCAGTGTCGTAGAGTATATAATTGAAACATTTATTTGAACTAAATATTTATAAAAAAACACAGAAGTTAAAACACTTCACAAATGTGTATTTAGGTATAAAACAAACAAGTTAAAACTTTTTAAAAAAGTGTCGTCACATTTAAAGTTCTGGCAGAACGTTTTCGATCACTACGGATCATCTTCAGTGCCTAGTATTTGTTGCTAACTATATAAATATGGTGTCTATAAGACTTCCATGTTTGAGTTGGTAAAGTGTCACATTTTACATTAGATAATGTTGATACTGTAGGTCGATGACAATGGATGTATTTAAAATTTAAAATTTTACTTTAGGGACTACATGTCTCCTAAGCTCGAGTACTTGCACGTTGTCAGTTGAAGCGACGACACAGACCAAATGGCTGATGTCACAGGAGATAACTTAAAGACAGCTAAACTTGACAGGATTTCAGTATGTTCCGAAATTAATATTGAAATCCTGTCAAGTTTAGCTGTCTTTAAGTTATCTAGATCTATCTTATCTAATAGAGGTTACAGATGATTCTAATGTCTCTACTGTCTATGTCTTTATTTAATAAAATTTCTTTAAGTCGATTATGCTGCACTCTGTCAAATGCCTTCTTAAAATCAATGAAACAGGCATATACTTCCTGATTAATATCTAAGCATCTCTGCGAAAGAACACTTACTGCAAACAGTGCATCTCGTATTCCCAGTCCTTTCCTAAATCCGATTTGTGTATTACTTATGCCTTCATCTAATTTCTTATGTATTCTATTGTGAATTACTTTTAAAAAGAATTTCAAGACATGACTCATTAAGGCTATGGTGTGATGTTCATTGCACTCCTTTGCATTGGCTTTTTTGGGAAGCAGTATGAATGTTGATTGGAGCCATTCTTTAGGTATTATACCTGTTCTATATATGGTATTGAATAGATCCAAAAGAAGATAATAGATTCAGTATTCACAATTTTAAGTAATTCGATAGGAACTTCATCAGGCCCGGGAGATTTACCACCTTTAGCTTGTTTCATTGCATATTCAATTTCTTCTCGTATAATGTCAGGCCCAGTATCATCCTTAAATTCTTTTGGTGCTTCTGTTCTTTCTTTGTCTTCAAAAAGTTGTGCTATATATATGTGTCCATCTCTGCATTTTTTGGTTTATATCTGTTATAAGTGCACCCCTTTCATCTCTTAGTTGCCTAGTTTGAAGTGTTTTTCTCATTCCTGTTAATTCTCTAATTCTTGTATGCATGTTAAAAAAGTCATTTTTTTTTCTCAATTTTATCCAGTTCTTGGCACTGCTCATGTAACATTCTCTCCTTAGCTTCTTTTATTCTCTTTGTTAGTAATCGATCAGTTTCATTATATTTAATTGGATTTTTTGTTTTGAATGATTTTCTTTCATTCATTAATAGTAGTATTTCTTCAGTCATTCAATCTTATGTTTTCTATTCTTTGGTTTTAAGTTTTCATTTGCTGTTTTAATTATATATATTGCTATATTATTGATAAATTATTGCTTATTTTATCTGATGCCGCACCATGTATGGTGAAAAAAGAACAACATTTAATATTAAATATTTTATCCAAACTTAATACATGTCACTTGTTTAGCGCATGGAATAAACATAGTTGAGGAGGAAGTAAGAAAAAAATTTCCATTACTTAACAGTTTAATAGCGAGCATCAAAAAGGTACCTATTCCTGAAATCACCTGTAAGAATACAATGTTACAGAGATATGCTTCCTGCTGTTCCACTGCCGCCGCAACCCATTTCAACACGTTGGAGAACATGGTTGGAAGCAGCTAATTTCTATACTGATCATTTTGTTGATTAAAAATTAAAAATTAACCTTTTAACGGATGATAGTTGCCAATCTTTATTGGAAGCTAAGCAAGCCTTCCAAAATAACATCCTCCAACAGAAACTGTCATTCATAAAATTAAATTATAGTTTTGTCCAGAAAACTATAACTCAATTAGAATCCTCCAAATTATCATTGTTAGAGATTACAGTTTTAATAAAAGAATTTTACTCATTGTGTCAAAAAGTTAAACGTACTATTGGAAAGGAAATTTTTCGAAAATTTAAAGTAACTATGGAAAAAAGTAGTGGTTACCAGGTTCTCTCTGAAGTGTTTCAAGTACTAGATGGGACATTTTCCGAACCACTTAATTTAGAACCATCTATTATAGTAAATTTAAAAAATGCCCCAGTTAGATCAGTTTAGAAGAAGTTTTCTATTTACAAATATATGTATTTAGACAGAAGCCTACAATTTTAAACATCATTTTTTTATAATCTATTGTTACGACAATTCAAAATAATATATGTAAAAATAATTGTATATGTTATGTAAAATATTGTAAATATTTTTTACTACATGCATATTTTCTGGATAAATATGCATATTTTACATAAAATACTGCATATTTCTACATAAAATACTACATATTTATGCGCATATTTCATACTTTTTTATTTACATATTTGCTTAAGTCTACTGATAGTCTTGTTATTGGAAAATAGCGTCCCTCGCCATCCCTACTACTCTATTTGTTGTCATTCATTCATTTTTCGTTTCTTACCCATTTCTTGATATTCTTTCCCTTGCATCTCAATCGTACGTCTGTACTTCTATCTCTATTCCATAGTGTCTGACCATCGATTCCACCCCCCCTAAAAGTTTTTCTGTGCGCTTAGATTTAGTTGTTTCTTTTTTATGAAAAATGCTTTCAGAACAAGAAAGTAACGTGTCCATTTTTATTACAAAATGTCAAGTAGTTTAGAAGATAATACAAAAAAAACAATTTTTATTTTGTAACTTCAAAGGGCTGTAACTTTTTTTGTGTACACTTTTGTACTAAGGTAAGTTAGTTTCAATCAATTTATTTTTGTCTCCGGAATGCGTGATTTAATTTATGACATACCTTTTTGAAACACCCTTTATTTGTTAACCAGTCAAGAAAATTGTTCAAAACTATTTAATTTGCTCTCGCCCATGAAAGGGTTATTAAACGTATTTCATTAGTTTTAGAATCTTTGTTTTTTTATGTTTTAATCTCCCTTTTTTATGAGTATAATCTTTATAATTCATATTATAATTTTTAACAAATTGGCTTAACCCATGAAGGACTGGAGTTGCCATATGGCAACACTGGTATTGACGTACGAATCTTATTATTTTGAGGTTATGTTAGTTTGTTTTGTTTCCAAGAACGTGCCGGTCTGCAGAAAATAAGTGATTTGAAGATATACACCTAACAAAAACTTAATTCGTTGGTGTTTGTGAGATTTTATAGTCACCGTTTTTGATAGTTGTAAAAATGGATATAAGATTTGTGTAAGTAGCTCAATTTGTCAATTACTTCTGAATAACTATTACATCTAAGTGGCTAAAGTAACAATTATGCTCTAATAGAAAGGTCATTTTCCCTCTGTGAATATTTGACAACCCTTGAAAAAAAGCGATCTTTTACAATATTTTGTTTTTATTCATCGCGTTGCCATATGATCAACGCTAGTATCTACAGCATCTTGTTTTTTCAGGCGGGGTTTCTCTCTACAAGAAGCTTTGAACATGGTTTACGAAGATGACGTCAACGTTAGAAATATTTATGTTGAGCCCCCAAATATTGGAGACCTCACTGATGAAGATTCTGGCGAGGAGGATGGGGGAGGATTCACCGACAATCTGTCTAGAAAACAGCTGGAAGCAAATGTTGAGGTGCAAATGTATGGCGAAGAAGCAGACAAGGAGGATGATGACATCGAAGAAGATGCAGTTCAAGCGATGGATATTTCCCAGGAAAGCAGCGGAAGTTTCATCCCACAAACTACCTCTTAAGTGAAGAAAATTGAATACCTGTCGAGATGTTCGAATTATTTTTCGACGAGGATATAATTAGTTTCATTCTCAACCAATGCACGAGTTATGCACTACAGAACAACTTTCCCGACCCCAAAATTTCCGTAGGAGAAATGAGGTGTTTCTTTGCCATTTTGATTCTATCGGGGTATAATTGGCTCCCGGGAAAAAAATTTTACGGGATACGAAAGGCGATATGGGTAATGCAATGGTCATGAACGCTATGCGAAGAGATCGGTTCCTTACAATTTGACGTTTTTAACACCTTGCAAATAATGAAGCCATCGATGAAAGGGACAAATATTACAAGATCAGGCCCTTAGCTGACTATTTACAGAAAATATATACAGACTATTACGTCCCTGAAGGCGAATTAAATTACGACAAATCTATGGTGAAATACTTTGGACGTCACTCATGTAAACAGTTCATAAAAGGAAAGCCGATTCGTTTCGGATACAAAGTTTGGTGCCTCAACACTAAAAGTGGGTATCTTGCAAGCTTCAACATGTACCAAGGAACCGATCCCAAAGCAAATAATCATTATTAGAAAGTTTTTGGAGCATGTGCGGCTCCATTCGTCACAATGCTCGATGAACTGCCCAATGATAAATCAAGATTACCCTACAAATTTTTCTGCGACAATTTATTTACGAGCCTCCACCTTTTGAAACATATAACGGATTGCGACTATAGCCTTACCGGAACAATACGGAAAAATTGCATTCCCAAAAACTGCCCTATAGAATCGAAAGCTAATATGCAGAAACGCAAAAGGGGTGATGTAGAGTCGATTCTCGAGAGAGAAACTGGTATTATAGTTGTAAGATGGTTGGATAACAGCGTCGTAAGTGTAGCGTCAACATGTTATGGGGTGGAACCACAATCGCTCGTGAAAAGATATTCACAAGCTGAAAAGAAAATCATCCAGGTTCAAAGTCCATGCCTGATTGGTAAATATAATAATGCAATGGGGGGCACCGACCTAATGGACGAAAATATAAACCGCTTTAGAATAGGAATGAGGGCAAAAAAATGGTACTGGAGCTTGATTACCTGGATGCTAGATGCGACTATACAAAATGCGTGGGTGCTACATAAAAAATTCGGCAACAAGTTGACACAGTTAGAGTTTAGGCGTGAAATTGTGCAAGCCTATCTGACCAAATACGGAGTACCTGCAAAACAAGGTGGCCGACCGTCTAGTTCACTCTCAAGTCGTTCCTTTCATAGAGTATCTGATGATATTAGATACGATGGAGTTGGGCATTTACTGGAACCAGTACCAAATAAAAAGAAAATTAGGTGTGCAGGTGAAGAATGCAGGTCGATCATGAGAACAAGATGCGCCAAATGTGAAGTAGGTTTGTGCACAAAGTGTAATGTTAAATTTCATACACAGCTATAGAAAGTTTTTTGCCGATTATCTCTCAATTTCATAGAATATTTTTTACTTTTATTTCATTCGGTTAATGTAGTCATAGGAACCTAGCGTTGCCATTTGGCAACAGGCAATATTTTTAGGTTTTAATATATTTAATAATTATTTTTGTCTTTTTCTAAGTAAGTTTTGTCCATTCATAAGAGTTATTTGTATTATTTATGTAAAATAAAGATTTTCGAAAACTTCGTCCTTCATGGGTTAATAGTTCTAAGAAATAAGATATTTTATAGTTTTCCGTAGCTATTAGCTATTTTTACTTTGCCATCTAAGTATCCGTTTTTAATTTTTTTGCTCTAAAATAACTACTGACATTCATTCATGTAACAACTGCTTTAAAACCTGACGTTCATTAACGACAATACAATTTTTGAATCGTCCATATATCCATTCATCTCTGGTTCTAATTATGGTTCCCACAGTTATTTCTTATTTTTACCTACTGTTTTTATAATTAGACTACCTACATAATTCATCCATAAAAGGGCACTAGCGCAGAGCCGTACTACAAGTTTTTAATTTATTTTGGAATAATTTATAATTTAATTACTAGTTGCCTAGCTACATCCTGTAGACCTAGAGCGAAATAAAATATTTATAATTTTCTGTAAAAAGTGTTTAACTGTATTTTCTCATTTTAGTCTGTTTGATAATTTTTACTTTAATTACTCGTTACTGGTTTTAAGACCTCTATTTTATTGCTTTATATCTATTTTGTCTTTTGGCTTTGTATTAATCGGGTTGACAAAACGTGACCTATTCATGTTATTCTCTTTTTTTTTGATAAACATAGTGACGATAGATTCATTATATACTTTTCAGCTTCATGTTATTCGTCCTACTTAACAATTCCCAAGTACCTTTTCCCTTTATATACAGTGGTGTTAAAAAGTCCTGCATCACCTAAGAGCCCTATAGTTTTTGAGGTTTAACACAAGTTTTTTGTATATTTTCGCTAATTTATTTTATGTTTGTGCTTGTAGTTAGCATTATCGGTATACTTACTAACGTTTTTTAATTACTAGCTCAAAATTCTACAGAAAAGATTAAAATAATCTGATTGAAATGATTTGCCATAATCCGAGAAAATTATGAAGTGATTATTCAGTTAAAGTACTACTAAATTAAATCTTATTGACAAATTTGCCACATATTTTGACTATATAAACACTTTAGTTACCCTAACAAATTTATTCGCTCTTTGATTTTTGATAAAAAGGTCAAAATGTCATCCCAGACCAAACAACTTTAATCAGTGTTTCCCAAAGTGGGGGTCGCGACCCCCTGGGGGGTCGCCATGAGGTACTAGGGGGGTCGCCGAACATTTCCAAAATAAGACAAAAGCACCACTTTGTTAGATCATGTATTTTTATTTTAACAACGCCGTAAATAGAAATTAACAATTAATTATCAGACGAAATATAAAACTAAATATTAAAGTCCGTAAAAATAAAAGAGTAAAACAAAGTCAAATATTATAATCTTAATGAGAGCTATGCGCCTGTTTCTGTGAAACTAATCTTTCAAATCTAGGCTGTGTATTTGAGACACACACAATTATATCATTTTCAAGTACGAGACGATTTCTAACTCTTGTTTTAATGGCAGTCATAGACGAGAAACTTAACTCACACAAATATGATGTTACAAATGGAACCAAACATTTTACAGCTTCACTCGCCAACTGGGGGTATTCCTGCATCTTTTCGGTCCAAAATTGGTCCGAGTTCTGGGAAAAAAATTGGAGCTTCAACATTCCATCACTTGATATTTCAATAAGTTTTTCTTTCATGTTTATTGGTATTTCAACATGCTGAAAGGAATCGGCTAAAAACGGATTTAGTATCCATCTGCAACTGTCGTAACTGTTTTGAATTTCTTCGGGGAAATAATCACAGAGCTGTTGTTTTAAATTGAGCAAAGTAACATGCATGTCAGCAAAAACTTGTTCAAAATTTGTAGCACTGTAATTGGATACATTTTCCATAATTTCCTGAAGGCACTGGAATGAATCGAGTTGTTTTTTGCCAAGTGAGGTCGACCATAAATCGATTTTTCTTAGAAACGCCTTAATTTTATCTGTGGCTGTAATTATATTAATGTCGCGACCTTGTAAATTACTGTTCAAAATATTTAATTGCTCGAAAATATCAGCAAGGAAACCTAGTTTCAGAAGCCAAATAGGATCGGAAAATTGATTTTCATATGGGGACTTCTCATCTTTCAAATACATTAAAAGCTCTGCTCTTAAGTGAAATACTCTTTTTAAGACGTTGCCCCTTGAAAGCCACCTTACTTCGGTGTGATAGAGAAGATTTTCAAATAAAGCACCCATGTCTTCGCAAATTTTTCTAAAAATACGGGTCTGCAAAGCTTTTCCTTTAATGGAATTTACAACTTTAATGATGGTTTTCATAACACAGTCCATTTCAGGAGGTAAAGCTTTGGACGCAAGAGCTTCTCGATGTAAAAAACAATGTCTCCATTTGGCATTAGGCATTATTTCTTGTAATTTGACGACAAGACCAGATTTATGTCCTGTCATAGCTTTAGCGCCATCTGTGCATATAGCAATACATTTACCCCAGTCAATATCATATTTACTTGTACGTTTCACAAAAGTGTCGAGTAAACATTTTCCAGTGGTATTGGTCTCCAATGGGGAACAAAATAAAATATCTTCTTGAATGCCATTATTTGTATCATATCTTACAAACGTAATGAATTGGGCACAGTTAGATATATCTGTGGATTCGTCCATTTGAAGAGAGAAGTACGTGCATTTATTAAGATTTTCCACAACTTGCGCTTGAATATCTTCTGCCATATCACTAATTCTTCTTTGGATAGTATTATTTGACAGAGGTATTGTATTTAATTTTGCAGCCTCTCTTTCCCCACACATTATATGTACCATTTCAACAGCTGCTGGAAAAATCAGATTTTCAGCAATTGTGTGCGGATTACTAGTTTTGGCAACACGATAAGCAACTTTATAACTGCTAATAATGCTTTTTCATTAGTAGTGGTTGCCAAGGGAAAACTGTCTTGCTGTTTGTGAAGGACGTTCAGCTTTCTTTCAAAGAATTCTACGGGCTTGTCTTTTTTATCTGGATGTTTGCTATTTAAATGTCGAAGTAACTTTGATGGCTTCATGCTTTCTTTTGACAAGACTTGTCCACAAATAACACATTGTGGTTTATTGGAAATAACGGTAAAACCATATTTAAGATATTCATCAATGTAGAATCTGTTTTTCTTTTTATTGCTGCTACTGCCACTTTCAGACGTAGATGGTTCTGCACTTCTTTTTAAAAACTTATCCATAATTTATAATTTATCGTAGACGTAAATACGTAAACGGGAATACGTAAGTCGTAAAATATTTACTCATTACTCAACACCGCGTTCGCCACCATAGGCTGTTTGGATTCGAACTGAGGTTTCGTTGCGCATCGCCGCTTATATAAAGCCAAAACGAGGCTACGAGAACGTTCCAGAGTGCCATCTAGTAGCGAGCGCTTTATACTAATTTCGGGAGGGTCGCGAATTTTCGAAATTGGGGGGTCACGAACATTTTTTTTTTAGCAAAAAGGGGTCGCGTTTTAGATAAGTTTGGGAAGACTTAAATTGTCGAACGAAAAGCGTTTTGAAATTATTTTTCACCATAAAAACGACAAATCTAGTCGCGAAATAGCATTCGCAGTAAACTGAAATCAATGCACAGTAATTAGAGTAATTAAGAAGTATGCTGAATAAGGCAGAGTCGACGACAGACCGCGTAGTGGCCAACCAAAGAAAACCTCTGTTCGGGATGACGCTGCGTTAAGAAGAACAAGTCTGGCATACAGAGGCCCTAATTCTACCCAATTGACGAAGCTGTAGTCTAAATCTACATGTGTAAGCGTGTGCACTTCCGCTGTAAGAAAAAGACTGCTTAATTTTGGACACAGAAGATGTACGGCTCGAAAAAACCACTTCTTTCAGAAAAGCAAATATTGCACCGTTTGAAATGGGCCAAGGAAAATCGAATTTAGACAGCAGAGCAGTAGCAGAGTATACTGTTTAGTGATGAATATACTCTCAATATTAATAATCATGGTGGAAATGCCTACGTCAGAAGATTTCCTGGTGAAAAATTTTGTCCAAAATGTGTTCTTCCCACTATTAAACATCCAATATCCGTTTTGATATGAGTATGCATGTCCGCTCAAGGAGTTGGTCGCCTAAAATAAGTTATGTTACTCTGTTCTTGTTCTCTGTACAAAAGGTTGTGACGACCACTTAAATCTATTTTTACCATAATAACTCATTCCATTTTCAACTTTTTCACTACTTTCAGACTCGGATTTTTCAGAAAAGTCACCACTAGCTCCCTCACTATCACTTCTACTACCCAATCTGTATCATACTCACTTTCAATATCATTTAAAGAGCCACCTAGCTCTTCCATATCGCTAACTTCACTTTCTACCTTGTCATGCCATGCCAACAGAGTTTCCTCATAGTTTTTATCACCGTCATGTACTGTTTTGGATGAACCTGCCATTTTCGGAAATTTTTCACAAACACCGACGTAGTACCAAAATGACCCCTTTCAAACGTTAGATAGTTATAAACTAAATACCACACTACTGAAAAACTTACCAATAAGTGAAGCGATCGACGTCACTTTAACTTGCAGGTAGCTGAGAGTCACAAACCTATAACAACTAAAATAAAATATTGCGCGTAATGTGAATTTAGTTGGGGGTCATGTGGGCACCACGTTCATAGTAGAAGGTTTAAACTAATATTTAATATTCTAAATATAATTAATTTTTTTATTGTACATCTCATTACATTAACATTCGTACTATAGTGTATTTTTATGTATGAGAGAGTAATAAAACAATAAATTATGTATGCAAATCCCTAAACTGTTGATACGGGTGACTCAATGAAAAACAGATATTTGTCAACAAGTTTACAGAAGTATATAGGAAAACAATTTTAAATTGAGTATGACCACCAGGTATAAAGGTTGGAGCAGAATAGAATACAATAGTTGTGAGGGTTACTAATCCCTAAATAAGGTTGCCAGTGTCGGAGTGATGGAGGTTAACAGGTACTAATGAATTTGCAAGAAATGTAAGATGTTTATTTTATTGGTTATATATAACCAATAAAAGTTTAATAAGTACCTACCTATTTGCAAAATAAAGTTTAATTCTTTAGATAAAATAAAACGTTTTATTTTATCTGAAATGAGTGCATTCCACGAAGTAAGGGTTTCAACAATCAAACATTTAATTCTTTAATTCCAGGAATCTACGACAGTAATTGACTAGATAATTACCTTCTAAACTTATTCCACAGAAAATGTGATAGTGGGTTTTTCCATTTTGTAGGAAGGTCCAAGTGGCGTATTCAAAATTCTTAACAGTTCACTAAAAGTAGGTACTTCAGTTGCAAGGTGCAGTTTATTGTGTATACTAGTGTTATGGAAAATTTGGAAGTGCCGTGTAAACGCCGAAAAATTGGTCCTTTAACAGTTAATGAAAAAACATTAATATTTAATTGTTTTAAATCATTTACAGACAAACGTTTATGTGAAAGTGTTGATGAGACCGTTGAGTTAGTTAGCAGTACACTTGGTGTTGGGAAATCTACGATTTACAGAGTTATTAAAGAAGAGAAATGTGGTAGTTTTCAAATGCCACGTAATGCTCCAGGGAAACCAAAATTTCAAATAGAATATCATTTTAAAGAAGGACTTCGACGGAAAGTGCATGAATTCTTCTTTAGACAAGAATTTCCAACATTGGATAAAGTTCTTGTCTCAGTTCGAGATGATAAGGATTACCCAGAAATGAGTCGAAGTACGTTATGGAAACTTTTAAAAGAAATAGGCTTCCGCTGGAAAAAGAATCCCAGAAAGTCTATTTTATTAGAAAGAAGCGATATTGTCATATGGAGAAGACATTTTCTAAGAACCATAAAGGAAATGAGAAACCAAAAAAGAAAAATATTTTATCTTGATGAAACATGGATCAACGAGGGTCATACACCAAATAAATTTTGGCAGGATGAAACTGTTACAAGTCAAAGGCACGCTTTTGTAAATAACTTATCTACTGGTTTAAACCCACCATCAGGAAAGGGACGCAGGCTGATAATAGTACACATTGGCAGTTCAGACGGTTTTGTTGAAGGTGGTTTATTAACTTTTGAATCAACTCGTACCGGTGACTACCATGAAGACATGAACGCTGATGTCTTTCAAGAATGGTTCGAACAAATGATAGATCTTCTTCCTAAGAACTGTGTAATAGTAATGGATAATGCAAGTTATCACTCCAGACTTATAGAAGGACTGCCCACAACCAAGTGGTTAAAAAAAGACTTGCAGAATTGGCTGAGTTCAAAAAATATTACGTACCATCCCGGATCTATAAGAAAGGAACTTTATTCGTTGTGTGCCCTTCATAAAGAAAAATTTAAAAAATACGAAATTGATGAAATTGCCAAAAATCGTGGAATGACAGTACTTAGATCCCCACCATATCATTGTGAATTAAACCCGATTGAACTGGTATGGGCACAGATAAAGAGTGAAGTTTCAAGAAAAAATACCACTTTTAAAATTCATGATGTTAAACAGTTGTTTTTGGAGGCCGTAAATAATGTAAAACCTGAAAACTGGGAAAAGGCAGTAAATCACACTATTAAAGAAGAGGAAAAAATGTGGAAGCTGGACAATATTACTGATAAAATGATCGAGCCAGTTATTATAAATCTTGGTTCTGAAAGTTCATCTTCTGAATCTGATTTGGATTTGTAACAAGTAGCTGTAAGTTTTATATTAATATTTTTATTCATCTATTTAACATACCTTAGACGGTTTTAAAAACTCTTTTTCTCTTTTGTAATTTTTAAAAATTAAAAAAAATGTGAATTTTTTAAAACCCTTTTTAATGTAGGCCAGTCAGTTCTAATATAGTGTGTGATAAAAGAGGTCACTTTTGTTTACATACACATAACACTTTATAACACTGAAATAATTCATTTATTTTTTACAATTATTCAAAGTAATTTTTCAATTAATCTTGAGCACGCCCATGGAGTGGTCGAGAGGTACCAGTTAAAATTATGCTAATTACTCTCTCGTTCATAAAAATAAACTATAAAACCAAATTTTTTAATGTATTTTTTTGGGGAGTGCAGTCAACAGTCTTTTTTGTGATTTTTTCCAAAAAATATGTTAACATAAAAAAGCTTAAAGAAAAATTTTTGTATTTTTTTACCAAGTAGTAATACTTTTAAAAACTTGACCATTTTCTTAAGATGGCTTTGTATACCGAAAGAGCTTAACTAGAAAATAAAAAATGCTTATACACTTCAAAATACTTTTTTTTCCATTCTTTAATTTTATTTAAAGTTGGCGTCTGTAATTAAGATCATAAGATATATATTTTGCATGGAATACTATTAAAATAATTTATTGTTTGCTGTGTCAAATTATTGACGGTATAAAAGCAGTATTTGTATTTAAATTTAGATCAAATTTCAATATTATAATAGTATATACGAATTATTACCATAATAATAATAACAGATGTCGTCATAACAGAGACGCCGCCCGCGATAATGTTTTCGTTCGTAAACAGTTTCCATCTTTCTTTTTTCATATATTCTATATAATTATATTTTGTAGTATCATTATCGTACGCGTCCCCTATGGTTTCGTCCTCAGTGTGGTCCTGCGTACCATCATACCATTGAAAGTGCAAGAGATTTCTCTTAAGATTCTGTAATCTAGTTGTATAAAATAAAAGAGTTACAAGAGGCAGGATATACAAACGAGCAAGAGAGATAAAAAATACGACAGCCGGATGCTGACCAATACCTGTTTTATTTCATGTTTTTTCATTCGAGCTACTGGCACAAGGGCGAGGTAGCGTAGTGAGTTCAACTTTTCTTGCAGGGGCGTGAGAAGTGTCGGATCTAGAGGTTCGGTACTTGAGATACTTGTTAAAGGAAATTGTTTTGAATGCAGTTTGCCTGTAAATATTTTTTAACTTCTTTATTTGGTAATCTGCCTACATGAACAAGGAGCTTATTATGATTTAGATTTTTTTGTTATGGTTTGCTAAGATGACAGAGTATGATATTTAACGTAAGGTGGTTCAAACAAAAAAATATTATTTTTTATCTTAACATATCACTCTCATTTACCAGAATGACGTGTTATCACAAAAAGTACAACTTTGAAAAACAAAACTTTTTTAATTTCACAAAATCATAAACTTGTAATGACTAAATTAATTGACTTGAAATTGTAATTGGTGTATAGTTTAACTATTAATTTTATCCCTAGCTTAAAAGCTAGATTTTATCAATATACTTATAGGATTAAGATATGAAAAAAAGAAACATATATTACGTTTTTTCTGAAAATATAGAAAGAAAGTAATACAATAAAGTAAATTGTAACATTGTAGGTGATACAGTAGACTCCCTTTATAACAAGAACTGAAATGCCAGACTAATTACCTCGTTATAAGTCGATCTCGTTATATCAAACCACAATAATAATGCAAGAACTCAAGGATGCCCTAATGTCAAGTAAAAATTCCGCTCCAAGTCCAGACGGTATACCATTAATTTTTTTGTTAAACCTACCAGAAAATGGAAGGTCTTGGCTATTAAAATTGTACAATTTTATTTGGACAAATCAGGTTTTTCCATCTGTATGGTCAGACAGCATTATAATTCCTCTGATCAAACCCAACAAAGACAGAACAAATATAGACTCGTACCGTCCTATATCACTCACTAATGTAGCATGCAAAGTTCTAGAAAAAATTATAAACAAAAGACTGATGTGGTACTTAGAACAAGAAAAACTTTTAATTCCTCAGCAAAGCGGCTTCCGTCAAAATAGATCATGCGTAGACAACTTAGTAGATTTAGAGTCAGAGATACACGAAGGTTTTGCAAATAATCAAGAGACCATCGCTATATTCTTCGATATCACCAAGGCATACGACACGATTTGGAGATTTAATATTATATCAAACTTACACAAATGGGGAATCAGGGGTAATATGCTAAGATTCATAAAAAACTTTCTTCAGTCAAGAGCTTTCTCTGTTCGCGCCGATAATTCCACTGCATCAAAAAAAAATTCAGAAAAACGGAACACCTCAGGGGTCAGTTATGAGCCCAACTCTTTTTCTCGTGGCTATCAACGATATACTGGATCACTGCTCCCCGCTAGTTAAGGGAAGACTATATGCCGACGATCTGGTTCTATTTGCAAAGGGCAAGAATATGAGAATGATTCAAAAACACCTACAAGAATCTATTTATAAATTAGAGATATGGTTAATGTCAGTAGGCGTGCAATTCTCCCCACTAAAAACAAAATGCATGCTTTTCTCAAGAAGGCACCGGCCACAGAGAACATCTTTAAAACTGTATGGCGAGCCGCTTAAATTCTCAGAAAAAATTAATTTTCTCGGAATGGTATTTGACCAAAAACTAACATGGAAACAACATATTTTAGAAATAAAAAAGTCTTGCCAAAATGGATTAAATGTAATGAAAACATTATCAAATAAAAAATGGGGATCCGACGAAACCACGTTATTAAATATTTATAAGTCACTCGTTAGATCAAAAATAGATTATGGGGCTATTGTGTATGCCTCCGCTAAAAAACATGTTACCAAGCAACTTGAAGTCAAATGAAATCGTAGGCTTCCACGGCCAGAGTCAGAATTATAGTTTATTCGTCTTCCGGGTTTGGACCGTGTCATTTGTGAGTGACCCAAAAGTGGGTTCATCTCGACGTTTCGCTACAATTGTATGTAGCTTCTTCAGGAGAACAAAAAAGAAAAAAGAAAGAAAGAAGAAAACAAAGAACAGGAAGATGGGTAGTTAGCAACGGTAACTCAGTTACTCAACGCAACCAGAGGCGAATACTAACTACCAAGATGGGCATTTGGTCACAGTAACTCAACTACTCAACGCAGCCAGAGGTGAAAACCAAATGCCAGGACAGGGATTCACGTCCAACAGCTCAGAACACTAACGCGTCGAGAGGCGGGGAGTGAATCCGGATTCACTCCCCGCCTCTCGACGCGTTAGTGTTCTGAGCTGTTGGACGTGAATCCCTGTCCTGGCATTTGGTTTTCACCTCTGGCTGCGTTGAGTAGTTGAGTTACTGTGACCAAATGCCCATCTTGGTAGTTAGTATTCGCCTCTGGTTGCGTTGAGTAACTGAGTTACCGTTGCTAACTACCCATCTTCCTGTTCTTTTGTTTTCTTCTTTCTTTCTTTTTTCTTTTTTGTTCTCCTGAAGAAGCTACATACAATTGTAGCGAAACGTCGAGATGAACCCACTTTTGGGTCACTCACAAATGACACGGTCCAAACCCGGAAGACGAATAAACTATAACTTGAAGTCATTCAGAACACAGCACTTCGCATTGCCATAGGTGCATTTAGAACCACACCAGTTAAGAATCTCCAATGCCTCACAGGAGAGCCACCTCTTAATCTACGAAGAAATTATTTATGCCTTTCGTATGCAGCATCAGTCGCTAGCAACAAATTCCACCCAGTATTTCAAAATGCATTTACGGACCGTTACCTAGAAGCTTATAACACAAGTAGGTTCGATCCACCATTCTACGAAAGAGTTCGAAGAAATTTTAAAGATCTACAACTCCAAATTTCTGACCTCTTTCCTTCAAATGTAAAAACTCCACCTCCCTGGTTAATCATGATTCCCGAAATCAATACGACGCTACTCCAATATAACAAATCAGATACATCACCCACTGTAATCCGACAGTCATGTTTAAAGGAACTCGAGACTTACGGGAAAAGCTTTTGCATTTATACAGATGCCTCCAAATCTGCAAATGAAGTAGGAGCAGCATTTGTCACTCCATATTCCTCTTCCCAATTTAAATTAATGCCAGCCACTTCTATATACACAGCAGAATTATATGCAATATTACAAGCCCTCATTCATATCAAAAGTACAAACCATTCTTCTTCCGTCATTATCACAGATTCTCTAAACTCCTTAACAACAATCGGTCAACTATATACTAAGAACCCTATAGCCTTACTTGTCAAGAAAGAACTTGCTGCCTTACAAGAATCTGGTTCAGAAGTCAAATTTATGTGGGTTCCATCTCACACGGGAATACAAGGTAATGAAAACGCAGACCTCCAAGCAAGAGAAGCTACCAAAAATGATCAAGCTATAATAGTGTCAAAGACTATCTGCAGTGATATAAAACAGTTCGTTAAAGAAAAAGTGATTAGTGCGTGGCAAAATAAGTGGAACTTATCGGAATCTAAATTAAAAGAAATTAAATCGACAGTGAAACCGTGGCGCCTAGTGAACTTAAAAAGAGCTGACCAAGTCAAAATTTCTCGACTTCGATTAGGTCATACCAATATTACTCATAAGCACCTAATAAGTAAAGAAGACATTCCAGTGTGTGATTACTGTCAAGTCAATTTTACTGTTAAACATCTTCTAACAGAATGTGGAAAATATACAGTTAACAGACAAAATAACAATATTTCCAGTGACTTAAAAACAGTATTAAGTGAACATTTAAATACTAAAAACTTAATTAGATTTCTAAAAGAAACATCTTTATATAATTTAATATAATGTAACTAATGTAAACTAATGTCGCTAATGACCCAGGTGGTTGAAGCGACTATTATTAGTAAATAAAAAAAACCACAATAATACTATGCATAGGTATATATAAATATGTAGTTTTCTAAAACATTAACTTCCTATAGCGAAGCCATTCGAAGCAATATAAGATACTAAATATTTTTTGAATGGCTTTTTTGAAAAAAGTTGTTAAACTACTTTTATTGTCAATGAAATACATTAAAACAAAAAACAATTGTTTACTTTTATTGTCAATGATATATGTTAAAATAAAAATCTGTACTTACATTTTTTTACAACTACATAATGTATAAAGCGTATTTTCAAGGATAACATAAACTATTGCTTCTGCAATTGGGAAAAGTCTCTCATTTTTGACTGTTTTCAATTGTACAGTATTATTCTATTTATCCTATTTTCGTCGACTATCCGTCGGAAGATCACAAAACATGACGTCATTATCAATGGCAATAAATTCAGCAAACTCATCATCATTGTTCAGTTGGGTTAGTTCTTGACCTTGCTGTTGTAACCTCAACCACTCTGCTACAGGATATTCATCTTCTTTGTTTTCTACCTCAGTCTCTGTCCATCTCGCATGACCGAAACATTATCTAATGGTGTTTTTATCTATGAGTGTCCATGCTTTGTGAATGAAATTTATATCATCTAATAAGGTAACAGGGGATTCACTACGGTTTTTCAGATTATTCAGCATCGGCTTAACTAAAAGTTTTCTGTAGTAAATTTTAATTGACCTTATGATTCCCTTATCCATCGGTTGCAGAACAGATGTGCAATTTGAGGGTAAAATAAGAAGTTGAATGTTTTTTAAACTAGTAACTTTCGGATTTGCTGTACAATTGTCAACAATTAAAAGAATCTTTCAATGTCCTAACTCTCTGTCCCACGTCAGAAGTTCTTCACTAAAAATCTCTTCTGTCACTCACGATTTTTTATTAAATTTATAAATATGTAACATCTTTAAATATGTTAATTTTTTCTTCTAAAGTAAATGGAAAATTTTTTAGGAGTCATAGTATGTAATCCACGTGACTATGTAATCTCTCCAACACAACTTTCAAGATGCGAAAGCACAATCAGAAAACAAAGGACGACAACATAAACTGAAATTAACCTCTTTACGTAGTTTTAGGTGCGAATAGTCAAATCCTTACTGATACTTGTAAATTATAAATTAAAAATTTCCTACAATACAATAATGGCCGGTAGATTAAACAGAAGAAGTTTATTGCTGTTAAAAAGGGGATTTATTTATAGGTGCTGCAGGGCCAAAAACGTAAAAAACACGTGTTTTGATCTAATTTTCTCTCGTTATAACCAAATTAGCCGTACTAGAGAGGGTTATAGTTCAATAGAAATTTCACGGGACATCTAATATCCCTCGTAATAAGGTGTTCGTTATAGAGGAAGTATACCGTATTATCATTTTCTGGTTTGAGGTAACTTAAATAAACAAAACACGTTGTTTTTATTCATATGTTTATTGGAAGATTATAAAATCTTTAAAAATAAACTGTTCCGAGATTTATTGCTTACATAATCTAAGAAGAAGAAATGTAATATTTTTCAGTTTAAAAACAAAAACTACAAAGAAATAAAATATACATTATTAAAATTTCTGCGATATCTTGCGATGAGATTCGTTTTAATAAAATCCATTAGATCTGCTTTTTCCCTGTCAGCTAAACCAGTTTTTTGTAAATATGCATTATTGAATTTTATATTATTATTTTTCTGTTTTTTTTTTAACACTATTGCCTTTTAAATCTCTTTATCAGTATATGAATATTTAAAAGATATGCCACAAGGATCATCCTTTTCGAACTTAATAACCTTAATTTCTTTTCAGTGATGCCTCTAAAGCTCATGAGGGACATGCTGCTGCATACTATTGTAAATACACTTCTCACACTATATCCATACCTACTAACTGCTGCATCCTCACAGGCGAGGCCACAGCCATTTTGGAAGCCTTAATTTTCTTCAAAACGCATAGTGAGAATAAATGTGTCATCATCACTGACTCATTAAGTACTCTATTAGGTGTAAAACAAATATACCCCACAAATCCAATATGTCAGGCTATAAAAAATGAGATAAATCATATCTCAGACAGATCAAATCGAAAAGAGGTAGCATTTATCTGGGTACCGTCGCATGTAGGAATAGCTGGAAATGAGAAAGTGGATAGCCTAGCAAACACAAGTCGAATAAACTCACAATACACAAACAAATCAAGAAATTACCCATACTTCGATCTCAAAAACCTAATTAAAGAACATATTATGGTAAGACTACTGGAAAGATTCAGGAACCAAACTATATGAGATTTATCCCCTTGTAAAGACCAGCTTGAATAATCCATCCAATAGAAGGGACCAAGTAATAATTAACCGACTAAGAATTGGACACACTGCACTGACCCATAAATTCTTAATTAACAAAGAATCTTCTCCAACCTGCGGAAACTGTTCTCTCCCATTGACGGTGAAGCATATTCTGATTGACTGCCAGTACCACGAAGAAACAAGAAGAAAATATGGAATCTCTGATGACATCAAAACCACATTAACCATAAACACTGACCATGTAATAAATTATTTAAAAGATTTACGTTTATATACATCTATTTAATGTAAATAAAATTAATTCTTGTGTATGTTACTGCACTAATAACCCTGCGTGGTTGATGTGGATTATATGTTAAAATAAAAAAAACCCTAATTTCTGACAATTTGGCAGGATTGTTATCCATATCTTTTGTTTATGTTCAATTAATTTGGTTACATACGTTTTTCCAATCATACAAATCTTCGTAACACATTTCATAGCACCTATAAAAGCGATATGAGTAAACATTGGTCCTGATCCTGTTCTTTTATCTCCTTTTAATTTGAGAATGTGCTGAGTCTCTCTCATTTTGTATATGTCCTTTGATTATAGGTTATGTAGTGTGTGCTATGGAACTAAGATTTTTTAAATGTTGTATAGCGTACAAGTAAAGAGCAAACATAAATTGGTTTATTCGTTGACCGGCACAATTGTCTGAGTAAAAGACAACATCCAGATCTTTCGCCGTTTTTGAAATATTCATTAGGTAGTTGAATGCGCATGACCTAATTTTATCAAGACCGCTATTAGCATTGGTTTCATCCCAGACATAACATTCAACTACGGTATTTTGAATATTGTATATTTTGAGATTAAGTACATTCAGTTTTGATTTGTAATAAAATACTGAAACATCGCCTTTGGGACTTTGAAAGACAACTTTAAGGTCATACACAGAAACAGTAATATTCTCGTCGTTTTTATGTTTGTTCTTTTCAATGCGTGATAAGTACTTTTCCTTCCAGTGTTTTATAAAATTTGCTTTTCCTCCTTCTTTCTTTTTAGTTTTAATGTTTTTATATGCTTCGCATACCTCACGTAAATCTTATTGTACGCAAAAAAGAAAGTCTTAAAATCTTGTGTGAATATACGATAGAACGTAACATAGGTTGCACAAGAAATGGTTTCCTTCTTACATTCTTGTACGTAAACCCTGTACACACCTGTAAACGTGTTACTTTCATCAATGGAGTAATTTAATGGGGTTTCACTTTCGGTTTTGCTTTTATGAACTCTTTAACGCCGTTTCCTATGTTTTCATCTTATTTGCTATAATTTCCATGGCACCCATGTTGATCCTTCGTGGAAGAAATATTAGTATCTATATTCTTTTTTTAAGCTGTTTCATTTAGACGATTGTGAATACTGAATGTGTTTTTAAAAAGGTTTTGCATACTCTGGTTCTTACATCAGACACAGTTAAAAAATATGCATTATTATTTTCACGCTTTGGAGCAACACATCCCTGAGAGTTAACTGTGACATTGCGATGCTTTGAGACAACTGTTTCGACGTTGGTAGTTAATAATGTCCATTGTTTTTTAATGTCCTCTAAAGCCAATCTACTAGAAGTTGTGACCACTTACTCTCTGTAATATTTATTTGAAATTTAAATATGCATGTTACTTTGGATTGTAACTTCAAAGAGCGTTCTGGAACAATTTTACCGGAGTTAGAAGGTTAGTATGCTTTTTCATTGTATCTTAATATTCTTACAAGATTTTTCTTTCATTTACTTTCCTGTGTTATTCTCTTCTTTTACTTTTTTGTTGTGGTTTCATCGATTATAGTCGACATAGGCTGTGTAGTAGCTTGAGTCGCTACTTTTAACTGCATTAGTTAGATCTACATTACAGCTGTCCCGAAGCGTTTTATAAGTATCTTGGTATGAAGGGTCCGTAGTTATCCATGTAGAAGGAGGAATTTCTTGGTTTTTTGTTGAATATAGAATGTTGCTACAGAACTTTTCAATATAATTGTAATATTTTTATTAGTCCTAATTTATTGTCTTTTTTCTAATTTACTGTCTTTATTTTAATTTATTAAAACTTACGATATTTATCAAAAGTCTTTATTTTATACTAATTTATTTTACACTTACAAATAATTCATTTGCGTTCGAACAATTTTAAACCGATATCGCGAGCTTCTTGTTGACTAACTCCTCAATGAAAGTCTTCCGTTATTTATATGAAACCAGCCGATAAACAGAACTGTTCTTGACATAGACACAGCGGCAACCGGTCTCAAAACTGGTATGTTCTTCATCGGCTCGTCCCCAGAAAATTCGATTGTTGTTTGTTTAGCAAAGGGGACCCAAATGATGTCAGGTAGATTTTTGACCTAGAAATTACGAGAATCAATACAAAAGAATTAGTCATAAAATATTTACAGTTCTATACGCCATAACATTTAAAATCGTAACATTATCATCAAAACTTTCAGTTATATGTTTTGGCTCTCGTATTTCATAAGTGGGATCCTTGGCAGTGTCATCACTACCTACAAAATAAAAAAAATGTAGACCAGTAAAATCAATAACAAAAATCTATGTATACTCATATCCGTACCTCGGAGGTAAAGGACACTATGTCCATTTTCTTACTTTTTAAGGAGAGCAGTTTTAACATGTTTTAAATTTGTAATCAGTAAATACTCAAATGTTTCTGATATAATATAATACAGATTGAACCAAATTAAAACGGAACATACAATTTAATACATGTCTGTTTGAACTGCATTTAAAATAGTGGACCAATATAAAACTTGGACAAAAATAAATCCATACCTGGGTATAGACATTGTATAAAATATCGTTCAACTATCTGTCTCGCAACAAAGTTGTTTGCGTAAGACGGGTTTGTCTAAGGAGGGGATAATGGTTCAGGAATTGAAGCTCGAAAAAAGTTAAAACCTCGCAATTTTTCGTCCTGCATGTATCCAGTTGAAATTTTAGCAGAAGGTTGGTAATAGCCCAAGGATCAAAATCTATATCGAGCCAAAGTGCGTTGAAGGGTTTTAGGGGCGAAATCTACCCCTAATTGTCAAAAATTATAAAATAACATATTAAACCTGAATATGGGTAAGATTTGGTTTAAATTAATTAAATAATGATTATCTTATACTTTTGAATAGAGTTCCATCATATTTCAACCCTTAAAAAGCAACCCTTGTTAGAGATTAATGTAAAAAATTACTAATTCTAAAAAAATGATTTCGCCTTGGATCGATTTGGATAAAAATTTGGATTTAAGCTCAATTCACCCGCTGCTTTATAGTTTATGTCATGTCGACGAACCCTGATTGTTCTTAGGGGTGAAAACTACCCCTAATTGTAAAAAATTATAAAATAACATATTAAACCTGAATATGGGTAAAATTTGGTTTGAATTAATTAAATAATGATAGTTTCGTGCTTTTCAATAAAGTTCCATCATATTTCAACCCTTAAAAAGCGAACCTCATTAGAGATTAATATAAAAAAAATGGTAATGCGAAGAAAATGATTTCACCTTGGAACGAATTGCATAAAAATTTGGAATTAAGCTCAACTCACCCTCTGCTTTATAGTTTATGTCATGCCGATGAAGCCTGATTGTTCTTAGGGGTGAAATCTACCCCTAATTGTCAAAAATTATAAAATAACATATTAAACCTGAATATGGGTAAGATTTGGTTTGAATTAATTAAATAATGATTATTTTATACTTTTGAATAGAGTTCAATCATATTTCAACCCTTAAAAAGCAACCCTTGTTAGAGATTAATGTAAAAAATTACCAATTCTAAAAAAATGATTTCGCCTTGGATCGATTTGGATAAAAATTTGGATTTAAGCTCAATTCACCCGCTGCTTTATAGTTTATGTCATGTCGACGAACCCTGATTGTTCTTAGGGGTGAAAACTACCCCTAATTGTCAAAAATTATAAAATAACATATTAAACCTGAATATGGTAAAATTTGGTTTGAATTAATTAAATATTGATAGTTTCGTGCTTTTCAAGAAAGTTCCATCATATTTCAACCCTTAAAAAGCGACCCTCATTAGAGATTAATATAAAAAAATTATTAATGCGAAGAAAATGATTTCACCTTGGAACGACTTGCATAAAAATTTGGAATTAAGCTCAACTCACCCTCTGCTTTATAGTTTATGTCATGCCGATGAACCCTGATTGTTCTTAGGGGTGAAAACTACCCCTAATTTTCAAAAATTGTAAAATAATATTACAAATCCTAAGATGAGTGAAATTTGGTTTGGATTAGTTAAATAGTGAGTTTTTTATACTTTAAAATACAAATTCATACAGTTTCAACCCTTAAAAATCAATTGTTATGAGTGCTAAAGGTGAAAACAATTTTTTGCCAAAATTTTGCAACTTTTCAACTTTTGAAAATCACCCTTTACAACATTGCAGTTTTTATAAACTAATTTATAAGATATAAATTGAAAACAGTAGAATTAAATACAAAAAAAATTATCAACATAAAAAGGCACCATATATTCTTATACATTTACATAAATAGTTGAAAATATTTACATTTATAGGTAAAACAAATATAATATTAATTTTATTCGTCATCAATTACATCTTCATCGTGATCTATGTCATCATCATCTTCCTCAATTATTGGTGGACTGTTATTGCACCCTTCACCTGAGCACCCAGAACAAGTAGAGTTACAGTATAAACCAACTTTTCTGCACCCATATGAAACGCCGCATCCTTTTTTGCATTGGCAAAAAATAATTTTCAAAAATTTATCGTGTTCAGGTTGTTTGTTCATGCGTACGGGTAATAACAAACCATCTTTGGAAAACCATCCCCCATCTGTTGCTCTGATATTTTCATTGCCAAGCCATAGACATATGAGCAGATATTTTATTCTGTTGTATGGGATTTCAAAATAAGAACGCTTAAAATTTCGAATGTATAACGCCCCACTAGCTAATATACCGGTTTTGTAGATTATTATGCTCCGAAATGTACTGTAGTATACTAATGGAATTTTCCGGAAAAAAATTAACTGGTTTTTTTAACGTATTTCCTTTAATTTTTAACGATAGATGTTTCTTCAAAAACGATTTGTAGAGGTTTTTAATAGCTACAAGGATCTGTAAATTAAATCTTTTTGGAACCCTTGGTTTAAGTTTAGCTGGACATTAAACCGCTGAACATTGATAATGTATTTGTAATTGTATTTGTCTTTTTAAAAGCTACAAATTTGCTCTCTACAATTTTTTGATAAAATGCACCATTTTCGAGTTATTCGCGAAAAATCGATTAAAAACGTGGATTTTCTCGTCTAAAAGTTGTTACTTTCAATCGCGAATAACTTCAAAAATATCTTTTTATAAAAAAATGTATAGGGCATTTTTGTTTAGAATCACTTTTTTAATTGAAACCTGTAGTTAAAACGTAAAAAAAATTTTCACCCCGGAGATGGGGTGGCAACCACCTTCTAGGCTTTGGTGCACTTTGGTTCGATATAGATTTTGATCCTTAGGCTATTACCTACCTTCTGTTAAATTTCAAGTCAATCCACGCCGCACGAAAAAATTGCGAGGTGAAATGCTTCATTTCCTGGACTATAACTGGTTTGACAGCATAATAAAATCGTAGATTTATGTGTAGCTTTCAATTTTTATGAGTTCAGAATCCAGCAGCCCGCTGAAGTATGGGATTTTTTATAATATAATTATTTGACAATCTTTTGTTGGCCAACCAGCTACAGCAGAATTGAGCCGAAATACATTATATTCCTATGTTCCGAATTTATTTCGTTCAATCTGTACATTAATTTTGGTTAAATATCAGAAACATTTGAGTATTTACTGAGTACAAATTTCAAAAATGTTAAAACTGCTCTTCTTAAAAAGTAAGAAAATGGACATAGTGTCCTTTACCTCCAAGGTACGGATATTGTTCTCCAATAAAAACAAACTAATAACAAACTTACGTTACTAATAAAGCACTATATTACTATTATAATATTACTCAAAATACCCCCAACATTTTCAGTATATTTCTGATATTTTAAAAAAATTGAAAATAAATATTCTTGAAGACACATCAAGCTTAGCTGGCTTTAGAATTGCGACTAAACAATCGTAAGTGGAGGCATATCTATGCTTGTTCGTATGTGTTCAATCTTTGCGTCTAAACAATCGCGCGACTACAAATCGCAAGTGGAGGGCTAGCCTAACGAAGTGTCCAAAAAGAGACGAAGTTACAAAATGATTTGTCACATTATTTTTGTCTCCGTCTTTCCAAATCACACTTTAATTTTTTGATAAAGTGGTTTCTGAAGTATATATAATGAATACGGCGAATTTATTTACCTACAAACACAAAAAGAATATTTTTGATATATCATGTTATTCTGGTAAATGAGCGAATATGTGCTTAAATTTAATCATTTTAGCAAAATAAAAATAAATCTATTAACTCTAATAGCGGACCATCATCGAGAATAAAACGCAATTTTTTCTTAAAAAAGCTCTGCCAATTTTTGTTCATTTTGAGTTATCAATCTGTAAGCAGAGATCGTTTTATACATTATGAACCAAAATTGTTCGATGTTATCTTCTTTCGGTAGATAAGGTTGACGCTTTCGCAAGTTGGGGAAAACAAATTTTGTACGGTTGGATATCCGAAGACAAACATATCCATCTATCCGTGAAATCAAAACCCTTAACAGGGTGAGTCATTGTAGACTGACTTTATTGTATATGAGTATTATATCGTCCCCTTAATACTACAATTAGGTAACTCAAAATTTGCTATTTTTCAGGAGAGCAGTTTTAAATTTGAAAAGAAACAAACCGTGCTGTATTACAGTAAATGAATTTTTTTCTTACTATTTATAACAAGAAGTTGAAATAAATCTAACTTCTGATTAATTGTAAGCGTTCTAAAGCCTTGTTTTAGTTTTTTTTGTTGTTGAAAATCAAGATATCTAGTTGTAGCAATTAAAATTTTTAAAAAAATTAAATATACCTAGTTGTCGACGTAACAATAAGTACAACTTTTTAATACCAAAAAAGAAATTTATTAACATATTTTGATCAAAATATAACAAAAAAAGTAGAAGAACTTAACTAATAATTATAGCCAATATTTTTCTTTCACTCGGTCTCACTTATGTCAGATTCACTTGATACTTCTCTTCCTGTTGCTTTAAAAGGCAGGTTTTCAAAATAATCCTTATTTTCCAGAGGAATTGCGGGAGGTTTGGTATTAAACAATGTCAATAGATCCTTGTATTTTTCCAGACTAATAGGGATTCTGTCCTTATACAAAGGATATGGCATTATTGTAGTTATATTTTGAGTCGATTTTGTCCTTCTCTGGCAATTTAAAGTTCTAAATTCTTCGTTAAAGTTTTCTTTAAATTTCATAATGGATGGTTCACATTTAGAAAAGAACATACAACACATTTTCTGCCATGCTACTTGCTGCCCACTTTCGTCCTTACCTCTGAAAATTAAAATTTTATCCGCATGATTTTTCCAATCCAATATTTGTTCGTGAGTAATGTTATGAATGATGTACGGTTTATCTCCTTTTCTCCGGGCACATCTAGCAATTGTTTTCCAATCTTGTGGTAAATGTGTTTTGCCTACTCTTTTGAACTCTGTTGAAATGGCTGAGTGCATGGAGTCGCACTCCATTTCACTATGGCCGGAAACTAGAAAGTTTAGTTCAATGCTTTCCAAATGTGGAATATGTTGAACAGCTGTTAAGCACATACTAGCGACGTTTTTATTTAAATTTTGTCCACCGCATCTATCACTAAAACACTGAACCTGAGTTACTTGTTCCGGCAAAGATTCAAAGTATTGGTATAAACAAGTGGCAATCTCACAGCTGCCTCGTTTTCCTTCAACCTCGGTCCACATGAAGCAATCACCCTGTTTAGACACTGTATTATAAATGGTGAAGTTAAATACTTTTAGTCTTTGTTTGTAAAATAAAGCGTTATTTGTTGGGTCATTTGGTACCAAAAGAACTTGTTGAAGATCAAAATTGCAACTTATGAGTGTACCGTTAGAATTTTCTGCTAACTGTCTACTTAATCTCTTTTCATCACGGGCTCTGTTCTTGGCTGCTATGTGAGTGAGATATTCGGTTTCCATAGATGCTTTATCGCTTAAGGGGGAGTTGTAGGCCATACAAACCCGGCACTGGTCTTTACGAGGTCGGTAAAAGCCAAGATTATATTCCTCTGAAAATACCTTTCTATAAATGGCAGAGTTAGCTGGTGTTTGATTGTTTTCACCGCATTCTTTCTTGTATAATGAATACATAATGGTGATGTTAAGGTCTGAGGATAAATATTTCCGTTGTGTTTTTGAACGGCAATAATGTGAACTGACTACAGGGAACTTCTCAATATGGTTTTTTACACTTGCTAGGATAGCAGGTGACGTGATCTTTTTTGTATGTTTTCCCCGATTGTCTACCAAAGTCGTGTTTTCTTCAGTTCTCTTTTTCATAGCTATGTCTACAATTCCTTTTCGAATTCCCAGGGTATTGATAAACATGGTTTTACAAACCTGGATTCTATTCGAATTTTTAGGTAAATAGAATAAAATGGTTTTTTGACGTCTGGACTGTTCTGCAGTATGCCATTTTTTATCTTTCTTTTCTGTATGGCCATTAATAAAGTCTCGTTTTCTTTCATAGGATTCTAACTGGTAATATCTTCGAAAAATCGACAATCTCTCTTCATAGGAAAATTTTTCTGTGCATTTTCGTTTACAGGTAGCTAAACAAGCATCCTTCATGACTACTCCTGGTACGTATTTACCCCTAGAAGATAAGTATGCTTCGCCGCGTTGTTTTCTTGATTTTGCAATATTTCTTTTCCAGTTTTGTTCATTTCTTTTCCTCTTTCTTGACTTATCTGTCGTAACAGGCAACTCTTCCATGTCATGCAAGTCGTTGTTAATAGTTTGAAAAGTTCCATTTCCGAGAGCAAGTTCATTGTCAGAAGAATCATCAGAGTCCGGATCATATTCCGAGTGATCAGGAGAATAGGGATCAGAGTCTGTTTCCGAATCGTTATAACATTGTTTAGAAGTGGATGGAAGGACCTCAGTATTCTCATCTGAAAATAAAAAATACTTTAGTACTTTTTAAACTAAGTTTAAAGAAATGTTTATATTTTTAAATTTTGCGAATGAAAGATACCTACCTATACGTTTTACAAAAAACAACTATTTAAAAAACTTTAACGAATCTTAAATAGTCTAATAGTTTTTTAGTCTTAAACCGCTAAAAAATGTAAATAATGATAACCTAAAACTTTTTAAACAACAGCGTTTTACAAATTTATTTTCATAGGTTTTACTAAATAAGTTCTAAAAATAAGTTCACCATAATATGCATACTCGGCATATTATGCTTATCACATAAAAATGGTATCCTACGGTATCAATTTTATATTTATGTTCAAAAACTAATGAATCGACAAATACCTAACCTATAAAAATAAGCTCTCCCACGATTTTAACAAATTTATTTTTCCAAATAGTATTTAAACACTCACCTTTTGTTTCTGTTAACTGGTCACGTACTAATCTTAATATATATTTGGCTCTTGTAGACATTTTTACTTTTGTTTCAAAAAATATTACGAAAAATAAAGCAACAATGTCACTCACAACGTATGCTATGATGAACTGCACAAATAGGTATCTTAAAGAATATCCGGAGGAGGCAACGCATAACACGAGTTACCCGGGCGCACAATTAGGTATGTCAAGTTAAACACTTGTTGCAGCAGAAATTTTTGGCGTTGTCAGTTGCACATTTAGATATTTCAATATGACCACTTTTAGCAACAATTTTTTTTTCCAACTTATGACATAGCTATTAGTGTGTAATTGGATTTTCATGTATAGAATGGGCATAGAACTTACCTAGTTGTAGTATTAAAAAGAGCGTCAAAAATTATATTGGTAACGGTAGATAACTCAAAATCGTAAAATTTCGAGTTACCTAGTTGTAGTATTAAGGGGACGATATATAATTCGGGGTGTATTCGGAAACATTGCGATACTTTATTTTAATCTGTATTTTTTTAAAATAAGTTTTTTTTTATTTTTAATGTTCAAATTTACAATCTGCTATTACAAGCTGTTAGTAAATGTGAGTATTATAAATTTCATTGTAAATAAAAAGATTAAACACCTCGTAAGAGACTTACTTCCGTTCCATAAACTCTAGAATGTGCATCTTGAGATTTATTTTTTACATTTTTTAATTATAGCATATTAAATGTGCATACCCCTACAACAGAGGAAAAGAAAGACAATGTCAAAGAAAATTCTTTGAAGAACTAGAAGCTGCATACCATTCATGCCCAAAGAATGACATCAAAATTATTAATGGTGACCTCAACGCAAAAATAAAAAAAGAGCAACAATACCTACCAACTATAGGTAAGCACAGCCTTCATGAGGTATCCAATGACAATGGCATCAGACTAATAAATCTAGCAACTTCTCTTAACATGGTCATTACCAGCACATGCTTCCAGCAAAAAAATATTCATATGAAACGTGGAGATCTCCAGATTGGGTTACAGTAAACATGATCGATCATGTTATTATTGACTCTAGACTTCACTCAGACGTAATAAACAGGTGTATGCAGCAGAAGAGGGGCAAATGCAGACTCGGATCACTACCTAGTGGAAAGTAGAATAAGAGCCAGAATCTCAAACAGTAAAAAAGAAAAGGGATCCAAAATTGAAAAATATGAAATAAAAAACTTAGCAGACAACAGCAAAAAGACAAAATACAAAGAATATATAAAAGAAAGGCTAGAAAACAGATAAAAGATCGAGGATATAAACAGAGAATGGGAAGCGTGTAAAAACATCATACAAGATGCGGCCAAAGAGACCCTGGATCTACAAAAAAAGCCCAAATCAACTAAAGGACAGTGATTCGATGAAGAGTGTCGTAACATAACAGAGATGAAAAATAATGCATAATAACGACTTTAACAACGACATAGAACACGAAAGGCAGAGAAGGAATATAGAATGCTAAAAAGATAAAAAAATACATCACAGAAACAAAATAAAACACATAGAAAAAGAACTCCAAGAAATGGAAGAACTAAATAAACCATCAGAAACCAGAAAATTCTTGTATAAACAAAAGTAGAAAAGAATTTAAACCAAGGACAATGATGTGTAGAGGCAAAGGAGATATAGTAACTCAACAGAGTGAAATACTACAAATATGGACAGAATACTTCAAAGAAAATTTTGAAAAAAAAAACTAAGATCCACTATATGATGGAATTATACTAGATCAAACGGATACCAGAGAAACAACCCCCTTTAGTAGCTGAAATTCAAGAAGCAGTTATCAGACTAAAAAACAACAAGTCACCTGGATAAGACAACATTAGCGCAGAATTAATAAAGGAAGATGGAGACTTCCTATTGAATGCGATACACGAACTAATAGTGAACATATGGAATAGTAAACAACTGCCACCAGACTGGAATACCGGAGTAATTATCCCACTACATAAAAAGGGAGATCAGCTTCAATGTAAAAACTACCGGGCAATAACGCTACTGACTGTGTCATATAAAATACTGTACAATATTATGTATGAACGATTGAGTCCATATGCAGAACAAATTGTTGGCGGATATCAATGTGGTTTCCGCAGGCAGTAGTCCACAATAGATCAGATCTTCGTCTTGAGGCAAATCTTAGAAAGGACCAGTGAATTTTGAAATGAACACATCGTCTTTTCATTGACTTTGAGAGTGCCCATAATAGCATCCATCGAGAACTTAATATTCCACTGAAAGAGTTTAATATTCAGTAAGTTTAATATGTCAGTAAAGAAGTTAAGAGACGAATACATATCGCTAATAAAACATATAATGGACTGATTAAAAATCTAAGATTTAACAACATCACAAGAAAAACCAAATGCAAAATATACAAGACCCTGATAAAACCGGTCCTTGTCTATGGATCAGAGACATGGACAGTGTCGAAAAGCGATGAGAACCTATTAGGCATATTTGAACAAAAAATCCTTAGACACATATATAAGGGGGTAAAGGAAAATGACATATGGCGCAGAAGATATAACTTTGAACTATACACAGCATACAATGAACCCGAGATCATAACATCCATAAAGATCGTACGTCTGCGCTGGATGGGCCATGTTGAACGGATGTTGGAGACTAAACGCCAAAACATATAATGAGGCAAACACCAGTAGAGAGGTCAAAGGGAAGACCTAAACTTAGATACCTGGAACAAGTAGATCAAGATCTGAAAACACTTAAGATTACCAACTGGAAAAACAAGGCAAGGAACAGAACAGAATGGCGGAAAATCCTAGAACAAGCCAGTAACCAGAAAGGTTTGTCGAGCTACTGATGATGATGATGATGATGATGATGATGATGATGAGTATTGCAAATGCATGAGAGGAGAAATTATCCACTGATAACACTCCCAATACTAACACTAACAAATTAAATTAATGTAGGATTATTATTTAATACTAAAATTGAACTGAAAAGTAAGATTAAAATTGAAATTAGTAAAAAAAGTATGTTGGTCACTGTCTCTTCAATCTTTTTCTGACTTCTGGTTGGAGGTGTAATTGTCTTGCTTCCTCGTCGGGTGGACTGGCATTCCATTGTGCAATTCGTAGTGACTTAAGTTCTATTACAAAGTACGTCGTGTTCGTGTGTATTAGAGTATAAATAATGCTTATTAAAAGCTTACAATTTTTATTTTAAAAAAGATCTTTTTAGAATTGAATCATTTCATCATCAGTTTAATAAAAAGTTGCTAAAAACATTGTATGGCCGCATAAAACATTGGAAGGACATCCGTATTAAAAAACAATCCTCATAGTATTTATAAAGCTAAATAGACTGTTAACTTGTTGATTAATAAAAACTGAAAATGGGGGCATCTTACATGACCCCCTGTAGCTGGTGAGGTTTTATCGACTTACATTACCTCTGATCTGTGCTGGAGTCTAGGGCTAACTAGTTAAATTAACATTAATTAAAGTGTCACTAATAATATTATTCGCCACTACTTTTTCCAATAATGCAGCAAATGTCATTTTATTTATAACTTATCTATAATTTTGTTCGTAAAGTTCCCTGATGGCCTTTTTTCATTTCAATTTTATGGACCTGAATACTGCAACATCCACAATTCACTATCCACAATGTTCAATTCATTGCAAAGTCTACTTACTTTATAAGTTAAATGAGGCTTATATCCATCTAAAATAATAACACAGTAAACTGTATATTATTTTTCAGCAAGAATGGATGGAATATATTTTTCACATAAGCGTATAACGTCTCTCTCGTCATCTACCCATTACCGGGATCTTGCAAGAATTAAGAAGTTAAAAAAACAGTCTTTTTGGTGCATAACCAAAGAATCTCACATTTGGTGGCAAATCAAAAACATCAATTAAATGTCATTTATGCCAATATTGATACTAATAGTACAATGGCTACATCTCAATAAAACTTACCTCACTATTATGAAAATATGATGAAATAATAAATTATATTGATGAAAAACATGGCTAGTTGTTAACGTACCTAACTTTTTTATTATCCAACACAAGCAAATGAATCAAAAAAGAAAATGTTAAGAAAGCCTGAGACTAAAATTGAGCTTTAATTTCAATATTTTATATATATATAGGATATTCCACAGGGTGTTTCGAACTTTAAGGAAAAAACACAGTATGATTGTTACACCCGGTATAAAATGACATTGACCTGTCTAGCAACAATATTATTTCATTGATATTCTTAAATAATATACCTATCACATACTAAAAAAATCACTCAAATCGGACAACAGGTTTAGGAAATTCGAGTCATCTAACATGTCCCATTTTTAAGGTGTTCCGTTAATTTTGCCGGTGAGTGTATGTATCAAAGGAGTTGAATGCAAACATTTTTTTTACACATACTCATTGTTTATTTTGGTATTAATATAAAAATACAATACCATACACTGCAACATAATTCAATATAATAATACAATACAAATTAAAATGCAATATTCATAAGTATTGAAAAATGACAATATACATAACTTACTTACGCATATGTTTAATTTACCATGATGTTATTAATAAAAAATAATATTAATAATAAATATTAAATATATTTCATTATCATCATATAACGTGGGTCCTACGGCGATTGCCGCTTTCCGCATTTCAACCTCCATCTTTTCCTATCTCTCCATTCTCCCTCTTCTAAGCCTCTAGATTGCATTGTTTTTGTAATTTTTCTTTTCCAGGAATTTGGTGGTCTTCCCCTTTTCCTTCTTTCTGGAAAACATACATTAAGGCTTTCTTTAGCCACCGCTCCTCCTCCATTCTCATCACGTGACCATACCATTGTAATTGCCTTCCTTGTATTATATCTGAAAGAGTATCTCTAATTCCTGTACGGTTTCGTATTTCCTCATTCCTGATTATTTCCATTCTCGATACTCGACATGACCTTCTAAGATAATCCATTTCCACAACGTCTACTTTACCTTGTTCATTCTTTGTCACCGTCCAACATTCGGCACCATATGTGGTAATTGTTTCTATAATTTGCTCTGTATACACGAAGTTTGGTATGCATCTTTATTTTATTAGACCACAGTAATAAATTCAGTATTCGAATGCATTTTTTCCCTTGGGTTATTCGGTTTTGTACATCTATCTTAACTCTGCCATCTGCTGATATGATGCTTCCTAGATATTTATACTGGTTGTAACCTTTTATGACTGCGTTTTCAAGCCTCAGATCTGTAATATTTCCTCCAATTTTTAAATATTCTGTTTTGCTTATGTTTACAGTAAGCCCCATTTGGCATATTCCTCAAATAATTT
Source organism: Diabrotica balteata (assembly GCA_918026665.1). Lineage (NCBI taxonomy): Eukaryota > Metazoa > Arthropoda > Insecta > Coleoptera > Chrysomelidae > Diabrotica > Diabrotica balteata. The sequence continues at coordinate 84,835,371 of OU898284.1, forward strand.
TCGATTCATATAATTTATATCTTTCTCATCGGTTGCAACCCCCACCTGATCATCTGCAAACAACAATGTATACAGAGTGTCTTGTCCCACTTCGATGCCCATAAATCTACATTTATTTCTCCAATTCCTCAATGCTTCTTGGACGTATATTTTAGAGACTGTCGGTAACAAACAGCATCCTTGCTTTAGGCCTTTATTGACTTTAAATTCATTTGAATTTCTGGTTCCAATTTTTACACAACTAACTGCATTTTCATACAATTTATATATCGCTCGGACATACGTCGAATCCAATCCGGATCTTTCGAGGACCTCAAACATTTTCTTTAACGGGACACTATCATATGCTTTCTCAAGGTCTATAAATACCAAATGGGTCTCTCTACATTTTTCAACACGCTTTTCAATTATTTGTCGTAGGATAAATATATTATCAAGGCAGGATCTCCCGGTACGAAAGCCGTTTTGTTCTTCAATATCTTGTATCTGTCTTTCAACCCTCTTTTTTAATATTCTGCCGTACAACCGGCCCACAGAGCTCGTCACACTAATACCTCTATAATTGGAACAGTCTCTTTTATTCCCTCTCTTATATATGGAGCTTATATAAGATTTATTCCAATCTTTAGACATTTCCTGGTCTCCACATATACATTTATTAAAAAGGTCTACTATTAATTCTAAAAGTGCAGTCGGCCCATATTTAACCAGCTCTATGAGAACGTCTCCAGGCCCTGCGGCTTTTCTGTTTTTAACCTCTTTTAACTTTTCCGTCAATTCAGATAATGTTATTATAGGGATTTCTTATATTATATTATATTGTCTTTCGTCTCTGTTATCTATTAATTCCCTTATCTTGTCCCATCTGTATTCTTCTCTATCCTATTTCAGCAGTTTTGTATAATATTCTTCCCATTCATTTAACTTTATGAGAGGAATGTTCTCTTTATTTTTCTCATTTTTCGTAAACTGCTTTAATGTTTTCCAAGCTTGTGCCACTTTTGGCCACCCATAAATCTGTCCAGTTCATCACACTTAGCCTCCCAGTTTACATTTTTTGCCTTATCCACTTCTTTTTTAACTTCTCAACCCAAAAATCAAGTTTAATGTTTAAATTTAATTTTTTTGAAGTTTACAAAAATGCATCAGGGAAAGAATTATTTGTTCAAATCAATATGATGATATCATGGGCTTAACCTGCTAATTTATGCATTAGCATTATTTATGGCAATTTATTTTTCTTAATTCTTCCACATTCTTAACATGATTTGTCACTACTTAAGCTTTTCCCTTTGACTCAGTGCTTGGTTGAAAAGTTATTTGGTGATTTACTTTCTCAAATCCAGTTTTTATTATTGCATCCATACTAACAGTAATGCTGTAATTTAATAATATATTTATTTGTATTTACACTATATACAACGTTTACCTTTTAATAACAAACCCACGTAACCTCAATCTTACTTTTTTTTCTTATTCTTTTTTGGGGCTACGTCCTTGACAGTTATCCGGTAACCTAGATCTAACATGAAAGCGCAGTAAATTTTGCTGATTTAAGACACCAGGTGTCGCTGTTCCAAACTTGCACGGTCTCAATAGAAGTATAACTTCAAAAATTTTTAAACATACTTTGAAGTAAACTTGATTGTTTATTTTGTTATTAATATAAAAATATAATACAAATCATTGCAACATAATTCAGTATAATAATACAATACAAATTAAAATGTATTATTTATAAGTTTTTAAAAATGACAATAAACATAACTTACTTACGCATGTTTAATTTACCATCATAATACTATTAATATAATAAAAATGTTGTTTCGTAATACAACTGTCAATTTGTCTGACATTGATATATACAAAATTTAACTGTTGCTTGTTGTGTATATAAGTACACATTTGAACTTTCTTGAGATATTTACAAGTTTTAATTTATAATTTTACATGCATAACAGGGCTCAAGACAAATCTGAACAGAATGGAAAAATAATTATAATATTAATAAATATTAATTATATTTACAAAAGGAACATTTTTATTCTTGAGAGAGAAAAAGAGAAAAAATATATCTTCTGTCTCTCTCTTACCTATATTTTACATATGTAATGATTTTGCCGATTCACTCCAGTACAAATTTCCAACGCCGAACGCGCGTATAGAAGTATAACTTCAAAAATAGAAAAATTACTGGGCGCTATTTTTAAACTGGAATATCTAAGGGAAGTCAATAGAAAGGGCGTCTTATCTCGTAATTATCAAAACTTTTACTGTCATAACATTTAAGCAAAAAAAAGGAATTATTTATCCCATCTAAGAGAGCAAAGGTTATTTTCAAATGGCTGTATATGTGCTTTATCAATACTTGGAATGTTCTTTTTTCAGTCTGATTCTCTTTATAAGTTCTGAAATTTTTATGTTTTTTAAAAACTATAATAATTTTTAATTGTTAACTTATAAATAATTGATGCAGAATGAAGTACCATTACCTTTATATTAGCAATATCTCTGATTTATGCCGCACTTATTTGAAAAACGTAATACTTATTTGAAAATATGTCCAGTGTATTTAGTTTAGCTAAATTTTAGAAACCTCAAAATGAAACTCAACAAACAATGAAAAGTACCCTATATCTCCCATTTCACAAAAAGCGAGAAATAGGCAGGGAAAATCTAACGTAATTAAAGAAAAACTCTTCAAAGAAGTTATTTGATTTTAGAGTGAAGCTAAAATAACACATCTCAGTTGAATAGACAATGTCCATCGCTTTGTCTGTTATATAAATAGTCGTACATCAGAAAAAAGTTAATTAAATTCTAATAATATGTGTTGTTTTTTTCAAATAAAATTGTCGTCAAAAAATACAAAGGATTTATAACAAGTATTTTCAAACATTAATGAGAAAATATTTTGTATTTTAAAATAAAATAAATATAAAATTAAGTACGACAAACTTAAAATCGATATTTATTTTTTCTCATGATTTGTTTTATTAAGTAGGTATTATACAAGCTTCAATAACTATTTATTTATAACACATATTTGTATTTTTAAAGCAAAGTTCCTATACTGGCGTTGTATTACTTTTTCTCCATAGTAAAATTCAGAGGCGAGCGTCACGGAACTAGCACTATGAGAAGGCGTCACAGGTAGCGTCACGAAAGAGCATAAAAAATAACTAACTATCAAATATGGACATTAAATGGGAAGTAAAAAAATTAAACGAATATCTGCCAATAAAAGATCCGATTTGTAACGATTCTAAAAAGTCTAAAAATGTCATCTAATTATTAACAATATTTGGACAAATTTCTGTAAAAAATGTATTGAAGTGTTGCTTCGCCAATGGTAGCAATTCACTTACACGTCTTAAAATCTACCAAGGTGAATTCTTCAGCAAATTCTCATGAAAGCCAATAATGTATTGAAAAGATATTTTTACCCACAGATTAACTTTGTTGTCTCTATTTTGTTTTGTCTCAGAAAATATTTTCTTTGTTTCAGCATGTTTTGTGATTCTACACTTATTTTGGATTTTCGTTTTCTGTTAGCGGTTGCCACTTCTGAGCTTGCATTTCGACTGGTCCAACGAAGACTGTAGTAACTCATTTTTTATGTAATTGAGATAATTATAAAAATGTATTTACAGTGTTACCAAAATTCATTAATCTATTAAATGGATGTTTTTATAGCATTAAGTGATACTTTTAATAATGATTAGGCAGCAGAAATTTTGGAAGTGTTCGTATCTTCATCTTCGTAATTATAAATATCTTTGGAATTTATTCCAGCTACATCTAGTATTCGAAAAAATAGTGCTAATCGCCATCTTCTGGTAATTCTTTGTGTCGTGTAGAAAGTACATTTTTGGTCAACCGTATCGACGCAACTTCTTGTTTTTGTTGTATTCTAAAATTATTGCTGGTTTTCGTGTTTTCTCATCTATTTCGTTTGTGTCGATTATGGTAGAGAGCAATACTACAGCTTTATTTCTTTTAGGAACATATGAAACTAGGGACATATTATCACGGAACCCGAATATTGAAGATTCAACTGGTAGTTTATTTTCGGAAGAAATTAGGGAGGAAGTTATTTTTTGTTTTTCTTCAAGGTGCCAAAAACTGTCAGCCCATTTTGCATCAGATAATCAGCTAAAGAATATCTAATATAATAATTATCCATAGTTGCATTTCTTTTGGAGTTTTTTATGGGAAAAACTAAACGTTGTACTATATTGAATAGTTTATTTGAACATTTGTACGGTGTATCTCGAAATTCCAAGTATAGTTAGACCTGCTATCGCAAAGTGCATAGAGTTTTATGTCATATTTGGCCGGTTTTTGTGACATGTATTGTATAAAGTCACATCGTCCTTTAAAATGGTGAAGCATTTCATCTATATTGACGTATTTCCCCAGTGAACAGTAATTACTCATACAATTAGTCAGAAAGTATGTGAATACACTTCAAATAGCAGCTAATTTAACATTTTGTTCACAATCTTTTTGTGTCTTAACATCATCGAAACAAAGAGCACGAAGGAGAAAGAGGAATCTTTTGTAACCAAATACAGCACTGACTCGTATCAAACCGGTTCCGTCCTTTCTCCATATTTTTTGTGCGTTTACATGATTTCCTTTTTTTGCTTCAAGAATAAATAAGATCCAATGGCAAGATAGATTATTTGCTCTTCTATTGTTGATTGCGGTACTTTTCCAAATTGTTTCTTTATTCTTGCCCATATATAATTATCATTTTCACGAATTTCTTGTTCCCGACCTGAATCACTAAAATCAATAATATCTTCGTCAAAATCAAACAGATTTCCCTCAATCTCTTGCAAGTCAAACTCTGTCTAATACTTAATTGGCCTTTTTGTACCCCTAAAATGACAAAAAGTACATCAACTAATTTAAGTCTTAAAAACTGTATGAACAAATTTTTCTTACATGAAAAGCTACGCTGCGGTACGGAATGCATTGAACAACTCCCATTTCAATGGTCAATATCGAACTGATACAACACTTTAGGAAATGCGACATCAGCATTTAATATTTTAATTATAGTCACGTGCACATATCTAAATAGACAGTAGCGTATACGAAAGAATGTTGGTAAAAATTATTAAAATATTAAAATTGCGGCACGGAGTGCCGCTGCTTGGACACCAGAGGGTTAAGCTAAGTTTATCTAGATTTAATACTTTCGCGGGATTTAACTTGCTTTTATATTGTTCTGTATTAGATTTTAGTTTATATGTGTCTATATTTTAATTTTTCTAAATTTATTTGTATTTTTAGTGTTTTATCTCTAATTTAGCTCTAATCATTCGGTGATCGCTACTTACTGACGCCGTATTTATAACTGTTACGTCCTATATGATATCGTCTCTGTTACACAGTATGTAATCTATTTCGTTCCGAGTTTCACCGTCTGGGGATAGCCACGTCCACTTTCTTTGAGGTTTTTTCTTATAGAATGTGTTCACTGCATAGTATTTGGGGGCTTGTAAGAAGTTAACCAAGGTTTCTGCTCTCTCGTTTCTAACTCCAGAGTTTTTTTAAGTCGTTGTCTGATCTTAGCGTTGAAGTCTCCTATTATCATCGTATACGTGCTGTGATAATTCGTCCTAGTTTCTGCAATTTTCTCATAAAATTCGTCATCTCCTCATTGGGATGTGCTGCAGTCGGAACATATACTTGAATAATTTTCAGGGAAATGTTCTCGTTTACATTTAACCTAATTATTGCAATTCTTTCTAGTATTGTGCACTCTACCCCTTTTCTCTTTACCTCTGCTAGACCAATTATGTCCCAGTTAAGTTAAGTCTTTGATGTCTTCTTCGAGTTCGTAGAATTTTACATCTTTGCTTAAGCACCTTACATTTAAAGTAGCGATGTTCAATCGTGTGTTTGCAACACAGCGCATAAACCCCTATAAATCTGAAATGAAAACAAATACTTTAGAAAAGTAACACTGTGAGAGCTTCTTAAAACAAATAAAACACGATTATCAATACAAAGAGAAATATAGAGAATGATCAGAAGGCAATGTAAAGAGATGAACGAACTAATAAAAATAAGATCCATCCTGAAGGAAACATGGGCAGAATACTTTTGATATCTATTTGCTAAAGTTAATGGTCATCAGATCAGAAGTGACGACAAATAAAAAAATAAACATTGAGGAGGAAGAAATAAAGGAAGCAGTAAGGAAATTAAAAAATAGAAAAGAACTACGAGAGTAAGCTCATTATCCAAGGCGGCTTCAAAATCATACAAAGCTCTAACCTTCCTGGGCTCCTTATTAGAGGGGCGGCATCGGGTACACGTAAACTCATCACCAATTACCATAAATACCCTCGTACATAGTACAAACTCATCACCGCCATAAAAATAAAGATTTTCAAATAGACCCTGAGAGATTGGTAAACTCATCACTTGGCATCCAGTGGCAGGTATAGACTATAAACCCCAAACCGCTAAGATTTGGTAATTTGATAGAATAAATCTAAAATAGATGTAGTCAATACAAATGTTTTGTGTTGAATAACGATTCACAACAAAATATTATTTTTGGCATTTTTGAGAATTAACGATACTTGAAGAAAGCAGAGGTATATTTCTTAGATAGTAATTCGTTGATCCCAAGAAGTTGGTGTCATTTTAAGTGAATTAAGACATGTGGCTGATTTGCTTGAACGATTTAACGCAGATATCCCTTACTTGCTTTCATTTATGAAAATGGCCGATTATATGGTAGAGAACTACGTAAGTAATAAGTCTCTTTTCCCTCTAACTATTTGGGCATTCCAGTCTAGCTATATACATTTCACCACAAATCTATTCGAATCTTTTCATTCCCATTTTTCCAGCCATTTTTATCATTCTCATCCCAATATCCTCACTTTTGTGTCTACGCTTCTGCAGCACTAAACAATGGTGTACATGGGTCCTCTTTTCACAGGTTAATGTTTCATTAAGTAGGCTTTAACCAATTATAAAAGCCAGGAGACTATACTTAAGCGTTTTGATTCATACTGTTGTAATAAATAGATTTCTAATTAGTTAATAAGTTGAGGACTATTTCCGATATAAACGAAAACTGCACATGCTCATAAATATTTTCATTATAATTCACTGTCGAAAACCTACACAACTGAATTTTCAGATCTCAAAGCCGCTTAGATTAGCAATTACGTCAAATAGGCTACACCATAAAAAATCGATATTAATATCTACTTAAACCAATTAGCTTAAAATAATTTCTGAATTTAATAAATTACCACATAAACGAAAGTTTAACAGATAACTGGCAATCTTCCACATTAGAAACCAGCGCCTTGGGGCAAAAATACTGGTGATGAGTTTACCTATCGCTAAAGGATACCGGTGATCAGTTGACTATATCTCGGAGGGTCTAATAATTTTATGGAGGGCTATAAAGTGATGAGTTTGTACACGTCCGCGGCACCTGCTGCTACCGGTGCACTCGTAGAAGCATTTAAGTTCATTGACGGGTGCAGAGAAGTCGAATGGATAGTCGTAGGGTTCGCCGAAGAACGGGGCGATCCCCTGTAACAAAAATGGATTAGCTGGAGCGCCAATATAACAAGAATGTGTAGTGTAGCAAGAGGGTAAACTCTAAAATGTACCTTGATACACCAACGAACTAATATGTGGAATAATAGAAGATGAAAGGGATTAGATAGAAATAAATTATGTGAAAGAAATAAATAAAGGGTAAATATGAATTTTAAAATATAATAAATTTAATGCTGGCTAGCGACTATGCAGGAGAATGACCTCTTGACAATCAAGGAGGGATTCGGCCAATTTGCATGCCCTACAGAGACCGTAAGATGTAAGAATTAATGACTAGAAATCTACCAAGAAATAAACAGATGAAAGATAAAGTTGCTCTACCGAATTTTTGGGCGCCAGGAAGTTAAATGGTTTCTTCCGAGATATCTTGTATTGCTGAAATATTAAAGGATAGGTACCAAGTGAAATCTTAAATTGTTTTAACCCAACTTTAATAAACACCTATATTATGTACAGACTATTTTAAACCCTATATATAACAATATGACCCAACACCTCTTATGTACAATTAACTAATCTATATTTACAATGAAAACCCTGAATATAATGATAAAACAGTTTCCCCTTTCCCTAATGTACCTATTTATGTGAAATTTTGACTAAGGTTATGCAATAGTTAAGTAATATAATATAAAATGAAATATATAATAATATAAACGTTACAATTATCGAATAAATGAAATAAACCTCTCCGGATATGTGTGCACACTATAACCTGATAACGAGAGAGTCCAGGGGAGTTACAATCTCAACCCTTGGTGGACAATAAATGTTTTACTAAATTTACAATGACTATTGTTTTATAAAAATGAATGTAATTATTATTAAGTATATATTTTGAAAAAAAATTGAAAATGAAATAAAAGTTAAACCTTGAAGAGGACGTTAAAAAGTTGCTACAAATATTTAAATCGACAAAAAAAATATTAGTTCTTCCTGTTAGTTTCTGCAGGTTTCCCTCGAGATCCTCTGGAAGAACTAGTCGCAGGTGGGTGATACGCCAAACCTGGACACCATATAAAAAAAGGTACTTTTAAATTAAGTCCTTACAATTCTTCTCAATCCAATTAAATAAAAATGACTGCTTGTCTTCCAATTCCCAAAAAATTAAATAAAAGTTTTTTCTTTCCCCCCAGACCTGCACTGGATTCCGGACGTAGGCTAAAAAAACACAGTTGTGTTACTAAAAATCCTTTGTTTGTACAAGAAAGTAAAAAAGAACCAAGAAAGGTCAAAGTTGCTTTTAAATTGACGCAAAAACTATGGTTTCTGAAAAAAAAATAACCTTGGAATTTAGATTTGACAATGTTTGAACGGATAAATTAAATAGATGATTTTTACGGAAGCTATATAGATCATAGAATGGGACAAAAACAAGGAAATATTAGCCGGTTTAAACGGTATGGAATTGAAATAGATAATTGTTGGCTTTCATCCTCGTAAAGAAATAAAATTTGATGTTATTATAAAAATTTATTACTTGTAATCTGTTTAGGTATTTATGAAATGAATGAAATAGTACATAGAAGATAGCAGATAGATAGATAGGTGGATCAGACTATATTTTGAGAGAGGATTATAAATAGATTTAAATTTCACCAACAATGGCGGATGATAGGACGTGTTTTTACATATAATTTATTTGTAATTTAACTTACCGACTGAGAGTGATCCCAACTTAATGTATTTTCACCAAAAACCAAAAACAAAATAAAATAACCAACTGGGTTTTCTTCCACAAAATAATAGTTTCTTCCAAATAAAATAAAACTTAAACCAAACTCTTAAACGAGGGACTCTCTCAGTCGCCTGAATACGCCTGTTCAACTCAAGGAATTCCAAGCAAGTGCCGGTCTGATGGCGCTAACGCTGTTACCACGATCAGAGGCGTAGACAGAGGGCGTGATTTATTGCCAACTTTAAAAAATAAAATTTACCGAAGTTATTTAAATGTTTGGTTTAAGAATATTTTGAAATGAATTTAATTTGTAATTAAATTAAAGGATTCCAGTGACAAAGCAGTAAATGGGTATTCAAGTAACGGACTCGTTACATTCCCCTCTTACTTGGAGAAAAAAAATTTTTAAAGTGAAAAAATTTTTTTTTTCTTTTACTTGACTGATTGGTTAGATGTAGGTTAACCAATACTTTAACCATATGTGGAGCAATCAAGAATCGAGAAAAAAAATATATAAACATATATAAAAATTATAGCCATGGCACCAATTTGCCAAATACAGCTATTATATTAACTCACTATAATATTTCCAAAAAAAAATCTACATCGATTCACACGATTATAATTAACCACAGATTATGAGTGATGTAGAGATAAAGAAATGGTTTCATCTAAGGATACCCATACTACACATACTATTTAGAGTGAAATTAAAGTAAAGTAAGACTCTAACATAGCATAGTATAGACTAGTAATACAAGTGCTCAATACAAATAATCCAAAATAATGTGAAATCGGACCCTGGTTCCAAAATTGACTCATCAATGGACAACAGATTTATAGGAGAGCATATCCAAGGAATAATCAATCAGGCAAATAGGTGGACCGATACACAATAATAAGTAACAATAAGAAATACCAAACGTATATAAAACAATATACGTAACAATAAAAATACTAAACGTATATAAAACAATATAAGTGTCGAATTGGATGGTAATCCAAAATTGACCATACAGTGGACAACAGATTTATAAAGTAGCATATCCAAAGATAATCAATCAGGCAAATAATGACCCAATTCACACTATAACCAAATAACCAAATAGGGTAGGTCCACATATACCCACATCCGGTAGTATGTGCCTAACCTAAAACTCATCAAATAAATTATTGGATCCAAATGTGGGACTAACGGCCTAAACAAAAGGACAGCCATAAAATCGATTCCATCCTGATGATATGCCATCAGTACATTTAGGATCCAAAGTAAAGACCAAAAATAAAAACTAGGAGGTGTTATAAACTCAATCATCCTAGCAAATGCAAAGCTGAACAACTTGAAGCTCAAAAGGTAGAGTACCAAAGCATGTGAACTGCTGTGGTAACTTCTTACAACAAAATTAACTTATGCTGATATTCGATAACTATAGCAGGTAGCTACAACAAATTTATAAGAATATCTAACATAAGAGCACTAAAAAGAGTTTAATGTGCCAGTAAACTCTAACAACCATAGCAAAATAGTAAGAGTAAGGTAGAAGTAATAACAAAACAGAACATCAAGAACGAGTAGACCAATTTCTGAAGAAACTGCAAATTTATAATTCGTTCTGATATCAATAAAAGAGAACAGGATAATTCCTTGTTCAATATACCAAAATATAGACAAGTGCCTAAGGAAAGAAGTGAAAATAACTATAAATGGTCATTTGTTGCCAAAATATGAAATACTATCCATAACTGTAATCTAAACATGCTAGCTGTAAAGGGAATATGTCATGGATTGCTCCCTCCAATAAACTATATAAATAAAATTAATAAATCAGCTAAGGAACAATTCAGTTATTAGACCAAAGTCTGAAAATATTAAGGATTAACGTTAAATATTCAAATCCTAATTAACATTAACAATAATTTACTATCTATGGAAGACATTCTACTGCCTAGATAACTGTACAGCTTGTCATGAAAATGGTGAATTCCGAAATTCATAGAACAACTGAGGCCACTAATTGAACTAAAACTTCGAACCCACGTATTCATTCACCTATACACAGGCAGAATAGTCTATATAATATAGGAATGTACTAAAATTATGCATACTGATTTTCCATATAAATTCCTAATGACTGACTTTGAAAAAAAACAACATCCCACATAGCAAATCGAGATACACGTTATTATAAACTAGTCATGACCAATAAACTTAATCCAAATACATAAAAAATTACAACATTCTTTCCAAACTGGCAAAACAAGTAAGTAAAATGGGAAGAAAGTGATACAACACATAAACATATAGCACAGTACAGTAGCATTACAATATTTAGTTCCATACCAGTGCAACACCTAATATAAGTAAAAATCTCTAATGGCTTTAATAAATTTAACTTATTATAAACAAATACTAATCAAATTATAAGCTGTAGATATTCCAAATCTGGTGATTAATAACAAAAATCTAAGAAAATATCAAATCGTAACCAAACCGAGCCAAAACAATAACAATCATAGGAATAAGTTAACTTAATAGACATTAAGTTAATCTTCCTCTGAAGATGAAGATGCTGCCTCATCTGTTGTGTTATCAGGGAGTAAATCCTTTATATGAAATTGACCAATTCGTCTATTTGTCGAATTGTCTTTTAATTCATATACTAAAGGAGATATTACCCTAACGACAGTACAGGGAACATATTTCTGACAAAACTTAGCAGAAATGGCATCACCTTTATTTGATTTTACAAAATTCCGTTTCAAAACTCGATCGCCCACAAAAAATCGCAAATCTCGTTTCCTCAAATTATACTGATGCTGATTTCTAAGGTAAGAAGCTTTCAACTTCTTCCTAATGTCAGCGAATATTGGAGGTAAGTTTTGAAGATCTTCCATGCGGTGAAGTTTCTCAGAAATTTGAGGAAGAGTTGTTGAATTTTCAGAAATTAAACCAAAATAATCACCTGACAGTGGAACATGCCTACCAAAATTAACATAAGCTGGGGAACACTGAGTGATTTCATGAACAGAAGTTCGAATGGCTTGAGCAACTGAATGGATATACTTATCCCAAGCTCTATGATCACTGTAAGTGTAAGATCGAAGAGCAGTAACAATGCTACGATTTACACGTTCAGTGTGGTTAGCTTGCGGATGATAAGCTGCATTGTAGAATATCTTTTGGACCTTATATTTACTTAATAGATCTTTAAAAGCTTTAGAAACAAATTGTGGACCATTATCACAAGATACTATTTGGGGAATACCAAATAGTAAGAACACTTGTTCCTCTAAGAACTTCAAAATGGCTGGAGTTGTAGCCTTACGCAGAGGACAAACTAAAGGAAATTTGGTGAAGTAATCTACAACTACCAAACAATATGTGTTACCTAAATAACTACGTGGATACGGTCCAATAAGGTCTAAAGAGATCATTTGCCACGGAAAATTAATGTTCCTAAACGAACCCATTAGTCCAGCTTGAGGTAGGTTACTCGGCTTGCACGTTGCACAAACTCTACATCTAGAGATGTATTTCTTAACTGAGTTGCGCAAACCAGGCCAGTAATATAACTCAGCTATTTTACTAAACGTTTTATAAAAGCCAAAGTGACCTGATGTCACATCATCATGAAAAGTTCTTAAGACTTCATCCCTATTTGCTGTTGGGACTACTATCTTCCAATCAGACATATTCGATAGAGATTCAACTGGACTGATAACATGTTTATAGAGGATATTATTCTCCACCTTGAAATCAGGATACCTAGTAGGTTCTTGGGTGACATTATGAATCATCTTTCGATACCAATTATCTGGAGATAAAGTGGACAGATCTAAAAGATTGATATCGAATGTACGTGACAACGCGTCTGCAACCACAACACCATTGGCTTTGCGATGAACAATATTGTAATCAAAGACAGAAAGCCTACAAATCCAACGGGACAAACGTTGTGACGGATTTTTCATGGAATGTAACCATAATAAAGAACTATGATCTGTGATGATAGTAAACTTACGACCCTCAAGATAGTACCGAAAGGCATCAAGACCATGGATAATTGCAAGAAGTTCTCTCTCTGTGGTGGAATAATTTTTCTGTGCTTTATTGAGCTTTTTGCTGGTATAAGCTATTGGATGTTCCGAACCATCCTTCATTTGAAATAGTACACCACCTGACGCAGTGTTGGAACAATCTGTCATGAGATAGAAATGCTCTTTAAAATTCGGAGATGTCATGACAGGTGCACTAGTAAGAGCTTCTTTTATACGCCGGAAAGCATCATCGGCTTCTGAAGTCCATGTAATAGTTTGGCCTTTTTTCCTATTTTTAAGGAGATCTGTAAGTGGGGATAACAAAGTAGAGTAAGACGGCACAAACCGACGATAATACCCACACATCCCTAATATCCTACGGACTTGAGTAGTAGTCTTAGGAATGGAAAATCCTTGATAGCACTAACTTTATCAGGATCAGTCCTTAAACCTTTACTATCGACTACATATCCTAAAAATTTAAGACTAGGACGACAAAACTGACATTTATCTAAATTAATAGTTAAATTAGCCTCTTTGAGACGTGAAAACAACTTATCCAAAATTTCCATATGAAGAGAAAAATCAGGAGTGACAACCAAAATGTCATCCAAATAATAAAAAACATAGGGCTCTAACTGAGGACCAATGACTAAGTCCATCAGACGACACATTGTCTGAGGAGCTGAAACAAGACCAAAAGGCATAGTGACAAACTGAAATAATCCTTTCCCACTAACTGCAAAAGCTGTATACTTTTTACTTTCCTCACTCAAAGGAATTTGTAAAAAGGCTTTAGATAGGTCGATAGAAGAAATATACCTAGCATTCTGAAGTTTACTGAGAATGACGTCTATTCGGGGAATAGGATAAGCATCCCGATTTGTAGTAATATTATTCAACTTTCGACCATCGAAGCAAACCCTAAAAGATCCATCCTTTTTCTTGGTTAACCACAAAGGACTACAGTAAGAAGACGTGGAAGGTTCAATGATATTCAACTCTAACATGGAATCAATTTCCTTTTCCAAGTCAACTTGCCAAGCCTGAGGAATAGGATACTGATATTGTCTAAAAGGTGTGGTATCTCCCACCTCGATAGTGTGAGATATTAAGGATGTACGACCTAACTTGTCTTTCGACGAAAGAGTTGTAAATTTAGAGATCATATTCTCTAATTGCCTTTGTTCGGAACTAGATAAACTAGTAAAATCCTGAATAGCACTAAGTAAGGACAGATTAAATTGAGAAATAGAAAAGGAAAAATTAGAACAATTTAGTGTGCTATTAAAAGCATTTAAGAAATCCATACCTAAAATTATAGAATTCTGAACTGAAGGAATAATATAGAATGTAATTTGTTTACATAAATCTGCTACTGTGATTTCAGTTTCAAATTTGCCTGTAATAGACTGAACTGTACCATCTGCAGTAGACACTTGCAGAGAAGAAATGGGCATAATAGAAATCTCAGCATTTTTCAGTAAAGCTAATGAATGTGAACCTATCACAGAAATGTTCGAGCCACTATCTAAAAGAGCTAAACAAGATTGTCCTAAAATCTTAATAGGAAGATAAGGTCTATTATCATTATGTTTCTTCACTAATAATGAATTTAAATCAAAACAATCATTATCTGATTGGTCAAAAATTTTAAATGGTGCTAAACTAAACTTATTGTCTCTACCTACACAATCAGAGGATGCAACAGGCAAACAAGAAGAATCAGAAATAAAAGAATCCTCCTGAATTGTGGTAGACTCTGGTATAGATATTGGAACTACTACACTGCTACTATTATGTCTATTACTAAAATTTGGGAAGATATTTGGGGAAGATAATCTATGCGAATCAAATGTATTATATTGAGAAGTTACTTCTTGGAATGACTTGGTGTGGTGTGTGTTGGTTTTTTTGGAGACAACCCCTTTCCCTTTCCGACTGGAAGATGGGTTTGGGTGGCTTGACGTGGTTGGACCAGTGACTTCGTTTGATGTAACGGTTTGATTCCCTGATGGGGGTGTGGACGGAGAAACGCTCAGGGGACGGACCTCCGATCGTTCGTTTCCCGAACACCTAAAACAATTGCGTTTGAGGGTATTTTCTTTACCACAACCGTGGCAGAAAATACGGGTACGAGGGATGCCGCAATCATAAAAAGTATGGCCAGACTCACGACAATTCCAGCACACTACAGAACTAATACTGATATATTACGTTCAGAGCCCTTAGGTTGCCAAGAACGGTGTCTAAAAGAATTTTGATGACCGAAAGAGTCAGAAGAGTGTTTAGAAGTGGTTGGAGGTTGAGAAGACCAAGATAAAGTTTCCTCCAAACGTTTACACTTCTCGGTTATGTCTGCTATACTGGTGATGTCTACTAAAGCTAATTGCTGATGATAAAATGGCAGTAGACATTTGAGGATGATCTTAATCTTTGCAGAATCTGTCAGAGGTGTTTCAAGGCGACTACACATACCCAAAATGTTATTTATAAACATCGTAACAGACTCGTTTGGCTTCTGTTTACGATTTTTGATTTGGTCTAGAAGGTCATCTTGAAATGAATATGGTAGAAAATCAGACTTGAGTTTCTGAGCCAAATCAGACCAATTAGAAAAGTTATTGCGGTTATTCATAAACCACGTAAAAGCTGTGCCTGTAAACAACTCAGCAGAAGCTGCAAAAAGATCCTCCTCACTCACTCCTCTCGATATGCGAAGACATTCCACCCTATCCAAAAAGGAAATAACCTGGTCATAATGACCTTCACCAGAAAATGTAATGCCCCATTTATGTACCTGAACGGGCTTGGAGTGTAGAAATGAGTTAGCTGCTTGGACAGAAGAAATAGGAGTTGATGTAGCAATGGGATTTACTCGTGAATCAAGTTCACCCTCTAGGCTAAGAATTCGGATTGAAATTGAGCGCTTATAAGTTTGCTGCTCCTCATTCGAACAAGACAATAAATGAATACGGCCTGAGACATGAGCTAGACGTGATATCAGCCTGGAGTATAGGCTATCTTGGACAGTCCCTCTAAAATCGGATATCCTTTTAGCCAAATCATCCATAGTCTCATCAATCTCTTCTCGTTGTTCCAAAAAGGGAATACTGGTGGCAGAAATTTGTCGAAAGCTCCTATTTCCTTCTTCTTGCCTTAGAGCTCCACGCAATATCTTGCGTTTTAAATCCACATTGGAAGACGCATCAATGGGATGTCCCTAATTCTCAACTCATAATCTAATTCTTTAACTAATAAATGTTCTACCTTGAATGCAGACATTGTGAAAGAAAAACAAATAGATGAATAGGTAGAATAGACAAGGAGATAATATACTCACACTCCACAAAAACAATCGAATAGTAATATAAAGTTTTCAAAAAAAATATATAAGTAAATATGTACCAACACACCACAAAATCAATCCAAAAATAATTTCAAGTTATTCACAAAAATTTCAAAATGGTTAAGTAAGTTAAGTAAATATAAACACAATCCTTGAAGCAACACACAATGGTTTCAACAAGTATATGGTTAACAAATACTTGAATATAAAAAATTCACCAATATTGGCTAATATATATATGTATAAAAAATAGTAATATCTAAATTATTAAATTCTTAAAGTTCAATAATAGTAAAATAGATAGTTAACTGTACACAATGAGATTAAAAGGTGAGGGTTTAAATATGAATATAAGTAAACTACAGCAATACAAGTATATCTATAAATGTAAATCTAATAAGAAAAACAATAAATAAATAAAGAAGTTAAAAAAAATGAACAAAGAGCAACAGGAACAAATTAGAAATAATGAAGAATATTTTGCAAAGAGAAATATACTTCAGAATGTACGGTCTGAACTGAGAAAAGGCACCACGTTGGGAACGCCAATGTAACAAAAATGGATTGGCTGGAGCGCCAATATAACAAGAATGTGTAGTGTAGCAAGAGGGTAAACTCTAAAATGTACCTTGATACACCAACGAACTAATATGTGGAATAATAGAAGATGAAAGGGATTAGATAGAAATAAATTATGTGAAAGAAATAAATAAAGGGTAAATATGAATTTTAAAATATAATAAATTTAATGCTGGCTAGCGACTATGCAGGAGAATGACCTCTTGACAATCAAGGAGGGATTCGGCCAATTTGCATGCCCTACAGAGACCGTAAGATGTAAGAATTAATGACTAGAAATCTACCAAGAAATAAACAGATGAAAGATAAAGTTGCTCTACCGAATTTTTGGGCGCCAGGAAGTTAAATGGTTTCTTCCGAGATATCTTGTATTGCTGAAATATTAAAGGATAGGTACCAAGTGAAATCTTAAATTGTTTTAACCCAACTTTAATAAATACCTATTTTATGTACAACTTATTTTAAACCCTATATATAACAATATAACCCAACACCTCTTATGTACAATTAACTAATCTATATTTACAATGAAAACCCTGAATATAATGATAAAACAGTTTCCCCTTTCCCAAATGTACCTATTAATGTGAAATTTTGACTAAGGTTATGCAATAGTTAAGTATATAATATAAAATGAAATATATAATAATATAAACGTTACAATTATCAAATAAATGAAATAAACCTCTCCGGATATGTGTGCACACTATAACCTGATAACGAGAGAGTCCAGGGAGTTACAATCTCAACCCTTGGTGGACAATAAATGTTTTACTAAATTTACAATGACTATTGTTTTATAAAAATGAATGTAATTATTATTAAGTATATATTTTGAAAAAAAATTGAAAATGAAATAAAAGTTAAACCTTGAAGAGGACGTTAAAAAGTTGCTACAAATATTTAAATCGACAAAAAAAATATTAGTTCTTCCTGTTAGTTTCTGCAGGTTTCCCTCGAGATCCTCTGGAAGAACTAGTCGCAGGTGGGTGATACGCCAAACCTGGACACCATATAAAAAAAGGTACTTTTAAATTAAGTCCTTACAATTCTTCTCAATCCAATTAAATAAAAATGACTGCTTGTCTTCCAATTCCCAAAAAATTAAATAAAAAGTTTTTCCTTCCCCCCAGACCTGCACTGGATTCCGGACGTAGGCTAAAAAAACACAGTTGTGTTACTAAAAATCCTTTGTTTGTACAAGAAAGTAAAAAAGAACCAAGAAAGGTCAAAGTTGCTTTTAAATTGACGCAAAAACTATGGTTTCTGAAAAAAAAATAACCTTGGAATTTAGATTTGACAATGTTTGAACGGATAAATTAAATAGATGATTTTTACGGAAGCTATATAGATCATAGAATGGGACAAAAACAAGGAAATATTAGCCGGTTTAAACGGTATGGAATTGAAATAGATAATTGTTGGCTTTCATCCTCGTAAAGAAATAAAATTTGATGTTATTATAAAAATTTATTACTTGTAATCTGTTTAGGTATTTATGAAATGAATGAAATAGTACATAGAAGATAGCAGATAGATAGATAGGTGGATCAGACTATATTTTGAGAGAGGATTATAAATAGATTTAAATTTCACCAACAATGGCGGATGATAGGACGTGTTTTTACATATAATTTATTTGTAATTTAACTTACCGACTGAGAGTGATCCCAACTTAATGTATTTTCACCAAAAACCAAAAACAAAATAAAATAACCAACTGGGTTTTCTTCCACAAAATAATAGTTTCTTCCAAATAAAATAAAACTTAAACCAAACTCTTAAACGAGGGACTCTCTCAGTCGCCTGAATACGCCTGTTCAACTCAAGGAATTCCAAGCAAGTGCCGGTCTGATGGCGCTAACGCTGTTACCACGATCAGAGGCGTAGACAGAGGGCGTGATTTATTGCCAACTTTAAAAAATAAAATTTACCGAAGTTATTTAAATGTTTGGTTTAAGAATATTTTGAAATGAATTTAATTTGTAATTAAATTAAAGGATTCCAGTGACAAAGCAGTAAATGGGTATTCAAGTAACGGACTCGTTACACCCCCACTATCTTTTAGTAATATTTCAATGGCTTTGAGGATTTTTTCTTCCTCTTCCTGAGATTCAACTACGTCTGGATCTTTGCTGAGGGGCGCTGACTTCTTAACAAGCACATTCGTAGAATAACAATCAAGCCCTTTGTTCTTTAGCTTATTATACATAGAAGGAATGAGATTTAGTTGAGGAATCAGTTTTGAATTCATTCTATGCCCATTTACAAAGAGATGCTCGTAATTTTTTCGATACTGTAGGGTCCGTCTTATTCATTAATTTAGAAAAATCATTTTCAAATTCCCTAGAAGCTACTTCTATGTGGAATACTTTTCCTGAATTCTTTACACAAGCATCTAGTAACTGAAATGATGTAAATGTGTTTAGAAAGTATACTGACTGTTGTTTTTTTTTGTAACATTATCAAATGAATCATGACGAATTTGTTTAGTTATAATATTTACCGTCACAGCTTTTACTCCAACGTGTGGATCTTCATGATACAATCGTTTTATAATTGCTCTAAAATAAGCTTTTGCACTATCTGACGTTTGTCCAGCTTTATCACAAATGGTCATAATAAGACCCCAATCTTCATCATTTTTTTCCGTAGTTGCAGTTTCTACGACAAAACATTATTATAATGATGTTGTCAACAAGCTTTGTTAAAATCAATGATAAACACAAAATGACTCACCAATTTCTTCTGTGATTGCTGCATCAGCTGTGGTACCAAATATACCCATTTTGCTTTAACTATTTTTATTAAACTCTTAAATTTTGTTCGCTATTGCTCTAAATATGATTTAAACGTTTACACGAATGAATTAATCGACATAACTACGAAATATATTTTGAGTTTTTCAAGGATAATGTATTTTTATGATGTTATCAGAATGAAAATGACATTTAACATTAAATTTGGACACTTGTAATAAGTTCACACTACTTGTTTCATCTTTATCGAGATTCATCAGGCAGTGACAGATCCAAGACAGACTCTGAGGAACGAAGGCGCGTTACTTAATACATTTTTATACTGTCAGTGAATCTGAATCTGAAAGAATCTATTATATTTAAGTAGGTCTCTACTTTCTCTGCCTTATCAAAACTCTTCTATATTGGCAAGCTGCCTTCTTGACTTAATTCTGTACCACAAATTTGCGCGCAACTGTTTTATTCGCATGTAATAAGCTTGTTACAACTCTCGTTATGTAATATACTATTACTGAACAGTTAGCGCGAGCTAAATAATTATTGCACATTTATTATTAAATAAAACAAAAAATATGGAAAATGTATCACAATGCCATAAACATGACAACTTGCACAATTATTATGGTTTCAAGCCTATTTATCTGGTATAACAACAATTATATTATGCAGAAAAGTGAATTTTGCATCGTAGATTTAAAATGCGTTTATCTTGAAAATGGTTGAGTTTAGCGAGATGAACTTAGTACATCTTTTTTAAGTATCAAGAATAGTAGAATAGGAATTTTGATTTAAAAAGTATGTAGAGTGGAGGACAAAAAAATTAAACGTATTAAATGAGCGCTGTTTGACATATGTGGCATTACCTTCTGGGTAGTGCATAATTTTTGGTAGGGAATTTAAGTTTCTCGTCCCAAAAAATCCCAAAATTTTGTGTTATTATTCCATGCCTGTTAGGAAATATTTAAAAATAAATAAAAAAAAAGAGTAACTTTAACACCCTGTATTTCGGCTGTTATGAACTGGCGTATTAAGGTAGGTTACCTATCTAAAGATACTTTTAACCCTAATAAGGAGTTTAACATATGTACCATTCGTTACCAAACACCATGTACACTTTTCCTCACAATTCCTTTAATTACTTGTAAAAGTTAAGCTAAGTTACCTCAGTTTATGGCAGTCTTCTATTTTATAAACAATTTATCTTGTATTCTCTATTTACCATCTTTATTGATAGTTCCTATAGATTTTAACGTCTTCTGAAAATAAACGATTTAATTTAAAACGCCAATAAAATATTAATTTGTACTAATTTAGAGAATTTCTTACCAATGACAAAAGTTACTAGAAGTCTTTGATATTTTGACCGAATACTCAATGATATATTTACACATAACAACAAAGCTGTCGAAATAACCAAATAAACATTTATTATATTGTCCAAATACACAAAGAGGTATTAGCACACGTTACAAAATTAATTAAACAGATTGC
The DNA here is from genome assembly GCA_918026665.1 of Diabrotica balteata. Classification (NCBI taxonomy): domain Eukaryota; kingdom Metazoa; phylum Arthropoda; class Insecta; order Coleoptera; family Chrysomelidae; genus Diabrotica; species Diabrotica balteata. The sequence goes on from OU898284.1 coordinate 84,856,873, forward strand.
CGCCTTAGGCTGCTTTTGCCAATTGGCTGTTGTTTCGAATAAACACGTTTAATGCCGTAAAACAACATATCATATGTAATTACCAATATTATACATTATATTATGTTGATATGCGTTATGTTTAATTATTTTCATAGTATGCTGTGTCACAAAGTATTAATTATAATCACTAATTTTAAATAACTTTTCCCTTTTGCCATTTAGCAGGTAAAGTAATACATAGATTTGAATACAATTATTCGATATACCGGCACTAGTTAAATTGGACTGCTCATGGTAGTGAGACTTTAAATATTTTTCTTCAGTAGTTTGTTTTGATATACGGAGTAGTAGACATTATATAATGTGTTTTATTGTTCTTTGTGCCTGAGATTTAAAAACTGGAGCGTTTATAAAAAGATATGTTGCCTATAAATAAATAGTTTTAGTTTTCATATTACATTATCATCATCATCATCATCATCATACAGCCTTCATTTATTACGTCCACTACTAGACATAGGCCTCCCTTAAACTCCTTAATTCTTTACTACGATGTTGTGGTCTTTGTTGCCAATTTTTGGTAATAGGCCTAATATCGTCAGCCCAACGTATAGGTGGTCTTCCTCTACTACGTTTGTCTGCTCTTGGCCTCCAATGTGTCATTTTGCACGTCCATCGTGAGTCATGCATTCTTGCTACATGGTCTGCCTAATTCCATTTTAGTTCCGCCATGCGTTCCACAAAATCAGCAATACTCGTCTTTCTTCGCAGATCTTCGTCTCTTATTCGGTCCCGCAATGTTACTCTCAGCGTAGATGGTTAAATACTTTTCTTTTGAGGCTAATTGATACGTTGGCCCTAAGTGCGTCCCATTGTTCTTTGGTCCATCTTTGGACATAGGCCTCCCCAATCCTTTTCCATTCTTCTCTGTCTGTCGCTACAGTCATCCATCCAACTTATAAGAATTTTGTTCCATCGGTCTTCTTTTTGTCTTATATTGTGTCCGGCAAATCTCCATTTCAATTTTGCAACTTCTTGCCTAACATCCCTGACTTTTGTTTTCTCTCTTATCCACTCGTTTCTCTTCTTGTCCATTAGTCTTATGTGCAACATTTGTCTTTTCATTGCTCTTTGGGTTTTTATGATTTTGTCCACATTTGCTTTTGTAAATGTCCACGTTTGGGAACCATAAGTAAGAACAGGGAGTACGCATTGATTATATACTTTGGTCTTAAGATGCTGTGGATATCTTTTGTGTTTAAGAATGTAGCTTAGTTTGCCAAATGCCGCCCATGCCAGTCTGACTCGTCTCTTGATCTTTGCTGTTTGGTTCTTTTGTTAAGTTTTATAGTTTGACCAAGATATATAATATATATATATATATATATATATATATATATATATATATATATATAATCCTTAACTTGTTCTATTTCATCTTGTCCGATTCTCATTGTGATGTCTTCATCTGTATTTGTTATAGTTTTGGTCTTGCTGTAATTCATATTAAGGCCTATCTTTTCAGCTTCTACGTCCAGTTCTTTCATCATTTCAAATAATTCTTCTTTTTTATCGATTATCAATACGATGTCATCAGCGTACCTTAGATGGTTCAAGCGTTGTCCACAAATTTTTATACCTTTTTTCCCATTCTAATCTTTTAGAAGTATCTTCAAGAGCCTGATTGAAAAGTTTCGGTGATATTGTATCACCCTGTCTCACGCCTCTACTTATTATTAATGATTTTGTTCCTTCATATACTTTAATTGTTGTTTTGGCTTCCTTATATATATTGGTTATTAGTTCCGTATATCTGTGGTCAATTCGGCTGTTAATCAAAGAACTTTTCACTGTCCAATGTTCGACACTGTCGAAAGCCTTTTCGAAATCTATGAACGCCATATATAGAGGAATGTGATATTCATTTGCTCGTTGTATAAGTATTTTCATACTTAGTAAATGGTCACTTGTGCTGAATCCCTTTCTAAAACCAGCTTGTTCTTTCGACTGGTATACATCGAATTTTGTCGTCAATCTATTGGTTAAATTTTTGTTAGGAGTTTATACATTACATTGAGGAGTGTTATAGGACGGTAGTTTTTTATATCTGCTTTATCCCCTTTCTTGTGTAGGATAATGGTTACTGATTCCTTTCAGTTGTTTGGGATTCTTTTTTCTTTTAATATCCTGTTAAAAAGGGAATGTAGAGTATTAATTACCACTTTTCCACCATATTTCAGCATCTCTGCAGTTATTCCATCTTTTCCAGGCGATTTGTTGTTTTTCATTTCTTTCAATGCCTTCTTTATTTCTGATTTGCTTATTTCGGGCTGCAGCTCTGAGTTGACATTTTTTATTTTGACCTTAAGTTCGTTTTTAATTTCTTCTGGTGGTTCCTTTTTTGTTTTATATAATTCTGAGTAGAAATGGTGGATTATATTTATGATGTCATCTTTAATGTTTGTTTCTATTCCATTTACATCTTTTATTTTGGTTATTTCAAACTTACCTAATTTCAGCCTTAAGCATTTCATATTTTTGTTGTTTTTTATTACTTCTTCTATTTTTATTTCTTGTTCTTTTCTCTTATTTTCTTTTATCATTCTGCTTATTGTTTTATTAATTTCTACATATTCTATAGATTTCCTTTTGCCTTCTTCGTTCAGCTTCCTTGTTTTATCCATAAGCTTTTTTGTTTCTGTTGATATATAGTTGTTCTTTTTTAGATCCTTCGTTGCTATTTCTTTTCCTGATGTAATCATTGTTGCTGTAAGTATGTTGTCTATTTCGTCTATATCTTTATCGTCACTATCTAATCTTTGGGTGTGTTGTTCTTTTAATAGGTCTTTGTATATCTCTTTATATTGCCCTAGTTTGTTTCTATCTACTAGATTCCAGATATCCAGTTATTCCAGTTATCACTGCTGATTCTTATTTCATGACCCAAATACGTATATTTTTCCACCAGTTTTACTTTGTTTTAAACAGTTAAATGGTTATTGGGGACCATATTTGTCATATACTTAGTTTTGGTCAAGTTTATTCTGAGGTCCACCTTTAAACATGCAAAGTCCAATTTATTATCTGTAGCTTCTAAAATTTCTGTGATAAGCACAACGTCATTTGCGAAACGGAGATGGTTTTTCGCCTTCTATTGATACTCGTTTGTGGTCCCAATTGTCTGTCTTAAAGGCATACTCCAATGCCATTATGAATAATGTCGGTAACAATGTATCTCCTTGCCTTATCTTACGTTTTATTTTTATTGGTCGGGTTTTATCGTGTATCTTAATAGTTATAGTGGCATTTTTGTAAATATTGTAATTGAGTTCACTATACCTATCGTTATCCTACTGTCATTCATTGCTTTTATAAGGTTGTCTATTTCGATCATGTCGAACGCTTTATGAGAATCTATGAAAGTGAGGACAAGAGGTTTGTTGTATTTTATAGATTTTATAATGAGCGCCTTTACTGTGTGGATGTGATCATTGGTACCATAATTTAATCGAAATACTGCCTGCTTTCTTGGTTATTACTAACCGAGTGAGGAGCTTGTATATGTGGTTCAACAGGCTAATAGGTCTTGAATTTTCTAGGTCACTTCTTTCTCCTTTTTTTATATAAAAGGGGATAGTAATAGCATTGTTTTATTTTTTGGGCACCTCTCTTTACTGCAAAGATAGGTTAAACAGTTTCCTTAATTGATTTAATGGCATATCTCCTCCATTTATGATAGCTTCTATTACAATTCAATCCTCTCCTGGGGCTTTGTAACTTTTCATTTTTCTTAACGGTGGTCGAATCTTATTTAACTTATTCTGGCATTAGTTCGATACCTCGATTCATGATCTTCTTTGAAATCATTTTTTGTATTCCTGTTTTATCTTCTCGTCTACTTTTTCATTTTGCTTGTTTCTTAATTTATGAATTTCGCATTTCCCATTCGTTATTTTTCAACGTAGAACTTTTAGGCTATTATTTTTTTGTATAGTACGTTTAATATCGGTTTTAAAATTTATTACATCTCTTCTGATTGCCTTAGAAACAGTTTTATTCATTTTTCTTAGAGTGTGGCTGGCTGTATTCTTATCGCTTCTCATTTGTCCTCTTTAATCTAGCAGCGTTTCAGTATATGGACTTGTTTTAGTATCTGATTTTCTTTTAGCACAGTGCGTTCGGTGACTTTTTTATTAGATGCTTATTATGCAATTATTTAAGTCGTTAAGATCGTTCTCGGAGGTTTCATGCAGTAGTAGCTTATTATTGATATGTGCCTGACATTGGTTATCAGGGGGAGTCCATATACCATGAGATTTATTTTTAATCATTATGTTTATTTCTCTTTTTATGTCGATTTGGACTTTCGCGCGTATCATTCTCTGGTTACTGCTTGTGGTGAACTTGTTGAGTACTGTTACATCTTTAATTATTTCGTTTGTGTCATTTAGGATGTCGTCAATTTCTTGTTCTACCATTTGGACTTATATACATATCCTAAACAAATTCGTAAGGCTGTATGATGTATCGAATTTGAAAGGTTAAAGTGTGTTTTACAGGCAGACACATATATGTAACAACCATAATCCAGTTTGGAGCGGATGATAGACCTATATATCTTAAGCAGGGAGTTCTCATCTGCACCCCAATTGTAGTTTGAAAGACTTTTAATAATGTTGAGCCTCTTGTTTGCTTCACCTTTTATTTCTAGTATATGTTGTTTCCAGGTGAGTCTTGAATCAAACGTTACACCAAGAATTTTGCATTCCCTGACTACTGAAAGATTTGCTCTCTCAATCATAATATTAGGGGATAGGAAGGGTGATAGTCTACTAAATTTTATTATTTTTGATTTTGTATGTGATAAAGACAGGCCTATGGGGCTTGTTTTTTTAACTAGTGTATCTACTGCGGATTGAATAAGCTTAGAAGTTGTAGAGATAGTAGTCAATATTATATCAGAACACAAGTCACTTATTGCTAGGATAAACAGAGTTGGGCTTAATATTGAACCTTGTTGTACGCCGTCAGTTTGATGGTGAAGTGATGAAAAAATGCCATTGACAGAGACTCCAAATGTTCGTGAAATTAAGAAATTTTGTATAAAATTAAAAATGTTACCCTTTATGTTATAATGAGAAAGTTTCTTCAGTATAGATTGCCTGCTAATTGTTTCAAATGCACCTTCAATATCAAACACCGCTGCAATGACTTCTTGTCTTCTATTGAAGGCATCGGAAATATGGCTTTGGAGACGTACAAGATTGTCTTGAGTAGAGCGATTTCGTCGAAACCCTGACTGTTTTTTTGGAATTATATTATATTTGTTAAAAAACCACGTAAGACGTTTGTTGATCATTTTTTCAAAGATTTTGCAGATGGTACATGTTAGAGATATTGGTCGATAAGCGCTGGGTGATAAGCGTGATATGTTTTTTAATGGGTATTATAATTGAGGTTTGCCACTGTTTAGGAAACTTGTTAGATGACCAGATTAAGTTTAAGCTGACCTAAACTATATAGTTTTGTTATAAAAATGTAAGGAATATCGTCGGGCCGGAAGCAGTGCTCTTAAGAGTTTTAATAGCCGATGTAAGTTCTATGTAAGAGAATTGGGAATTTAAGTAATCGATATCTTTGACAGTTGCCGAAGAACTTGGGAAGGGGGCATCGGTTATTGGCTCGATTTGAGAGCATTTTATTTTGCTTTTAAATTTTTTGTCGATGTGACAGGCTAAGGTCTCGCCAATTTCTTGACTGTCACTTATTACATTATCATTTAAAATTAGACTACATATTTTAGTATTTTTATTGATTCCTTGAATGTGAAAGTTTTAAAAACAAAAGTTTTCAGTGTTTTATTGTTATGCCAAATGAATTTCTATCAAGTAACGGTTGAATCCATCACCCCTTAACAATAAATATATTGTATCACGATATATCATATTTGTGGTCATTTCACTTAGTGTTTTTATAATAATTAACTGATGGTCACACAAAAAAATCAACTGAGACAAAATAATGGTTTAACCTAATATTTCTTAATTTACCGCAATATTACTAGCTTTGCTCTTACCTCAAGTAGGTATATTTGATTAAATTACAATAGGTGTAATTTACGACTCCAAAGTGTGTACGGATTAAAGCTCCCGTGATAGTTTCGTTCGTTTTATCTTCATAAGAGGAAAATAAACAAACAGATTATTCCTATTAACTAAATAACGGATAACCTAAATACGATACTCCCCTGAGGCTCGCAGCCGCACTATTATTTCCCTGTTTACCGAAATATTCAGGTCATCACATTAACAAATATAGAAATTTAGGACATATTCAATACTCTGTAGGCACTGTAGGCTATTTTTTATTTGGAAAAATGAATCAAACAACTTCCATATATATTAAAATAGGTTATGTATAGACTTATTTTACTGACACGCATAACATACCATTAAGACCTGGGGCATTTGTATAAAATACAACCATAAGAATAACTAATTACAATTATTTTAATTAAAACTTAAACCTAAGTGTAAACAAAGCTCTTAGCTGTTTTGAAGGACCTGATGAACAATATTTCCCCTGCTTTACTATTCCAGTCCCTCACTTTCAGATGTTAAAACCTTCCTTCACTTAATTAATCTACGTTCTGAATCTATCTCTTCTTCTGGGACCGACTAGTTTATGGGTCATAACTAGTTTAAGTATTTTGTTTGCTGCCAATTTTTCTACATATCTTAATTATCCGATACTTTGCGAATCCTTACCTACTATAAAATGATATGAAATGAAGGTAAGAGGGCAATAAACGGGCAATAAATACTCCAACGAATTTAAGACCACAAAAGGCTTATTGCAGGGATGCTCTACATCTCCGACACTGTTCAAGATATTCCTTGAACAAATATTCAAACCATGGAAAAGGAAATGTGAAGGGATGGGAATACCAATCCGGGTCAACTTCTTGTACACATTTATCTTTGCACATGACAAAGTGGTAACGGCTCAAGATTAAGAAGATCTGTGCTATATGCTCCGAAAATTAGAAAAGAGATACACAAAAAATGGACTGGAAATGAACTAGAAAAGACCGAATATTTATAATGATGCATATATATATATATAACTTAATATGATAATATATATATATAATACCGAGCAATTAGGATTCATACTCTCAAAAAATGGAACCACCGAGCAATCTCTGGCTCGATGGGCAGCAGATTAGCATAGACAAGAATATGTATTAAACAAATGAACGGGGTACTGAAAGATAGACAGATTACCAGAAATACAATAAGAGAATTTATAACACTTTGGTACGCAGTATAATGACCTATGGAGCAGAGAATTGGGTAATAAATAAACGAAACAGGTCCAAAATCACAGCAACTGAAATGGAGTTCATGAGAAGAAGCTAACGACTGACAAAAAGAGATCGCATCAGAAATGAGGAGATAAAACGAAGAATGGAAGTAGAACAAGACATACTCAGCTACATCGAAGAAAAACGTTTAATTGGAAATGGAAATGTGAGAAAACAGATCATACAAGGTGGATAGCAAGGATTTCGAATTGGAGCTCAATAGGAAGGAGGAAAAGAGGTAGACTCCGAAGATCATGGAGGGATGAAGTGGACGAGGAAAAGATGAGACCTTAGAGATGAAGAATGGCAGAACAGAAAGGACTGAAGACGTTGGTTGAAAGAAGGAAGACGGTGACAGCTGTAGAAATCCTTATACAGATAGATAGGAATTTAAAAATCCAATATTTTTAAAATAAAATGTTTTTTCAGTTTCTAAAAAATTAACAAATTGGATGTAAATGGTTTTTGTAAAACATTCTTTAATTATTTTCCACGTTCTAGAAAAAAAAACACTTCACTTAAAACAAACGTGCTGACTACTAAAAATCTGATCATTGTCTCAAATATTTAATATTACTAGAACTGAATTAAATATAAAAGTTATTAGTAAGGGTTAATACTGTTGTGTTATTAATAAACGTAGGTTTTTTAGATTTTTATTAACTCTTTTATTTAACTTCGAACCTCGAAGTGGACAGAGAGTTTTTTGTTGGCTTGGGCATTATTCAGATGGAAACAGCACACTTCGGTTTTCGTTGCATTAGGCCGTAGCCTCCATTTGCGAAAGTATTCTCCCATAATGGCAAGGTCATCCGCTATAGTATTGTTTCTGTGATATCCATGTCTTGTCTGCAATGGCCCAATCGTCAGCGTAGCCAAGTTTCTGCGAAGTTGTCTTAGGTAGGTCCGCGATATATAAATTGAACAGTAAGGGTGCCAAAACAGATCCCTGTGGCAGTCCATTGCTGAGCTTCATTTGGAATCTTTAGAATTGTCCATTGTGACTTGAAAAGTCTGTCGGTGGCATGTTATCATGAGTTTAGTTACCTTTTGACACGGGACGGCACGGATTAGTTTGCAGATCAGTCCTTGTCTCCAGACAGGATCGTATGCAGCTGATAGGTCAATGAAAGCAACGGATGTTTTTTGTTTTCTTTGAAAACCAGCTTCAATATGTGTTGTTATGGATAGGATCTGATCTGTGCAGCTGCGGTTAGGTCTGAATCCTGCTTGCTCAATAGGTATCAATTCAAATACGTTTCTACTAATTCTGTTGTAGATTAAGCGTTCCAACAGTTTCTAAATACAGCTTAGCAAAGCAATCGGACGGTAGTTTTGAGGCTGATTATTTGTCTTTCCTGGTTTTAATATGGCTATAATGGAGGCCTTTTTTAATGAATGGGGATTTCTCCTGATTTTAATATATCTGTATAGAAATCAGCCAGCCATTTCCTAGCAGATTTGCCATAGTGGAGTGGAGTAAGTGCCTTTCCAGACTTAATTTCTGATATGGCTGAAATAATTTCTTCTGGAGTAAACTCGTCAGAATATTCAGAAGTAACACATTACACAGAGTCATTCTTCATCTATGTGACAACCAACATCAAACATAAAACTAATATGACATTTAACGTAAAACATAAAACTAATAGAATGGTACTTAAAGCTAAATATAAATGACAAATACTATACAGCAAAATAGGAAGGGACACCATTAAGTCACGCCTTTATAATTATAAATATTTAAGTAGATAAACTATAAATATTTACAATGGCAAATTGTCAAATAACGTAAATAAAACAATATTGATTTAACCAATAACAGTTAAATCAAACACTATTACCTTTTTTTTATAAATCACTTAGCTTCTTCCCTTCTTTTTCGCACCTATACCTACCGGTTCGGTGTCACAGACATTAATATCACACCTGTCCAACTAGAGAAAATTACTCAACAAAAAGACGAATCGGTCTCATGTCAACTAAAAGTCCAAGGACGATCCGACACTCGAAAAAGGACTAAGGAGAATTTCAATTTTATTTGATACAAATGCGGGAAATCATTCTTCCATTCTTATTCTCTACATGCGGAAAAACTCTGTCAACTTGATATATGGGCCTCATATCTTTTCTCGATGTTAGGATACTAACTATTTAGTTATAGACGAATTTATCACAAGTGAAAGAGAGAAAAATTGCGACAGCTGAAAGGGTCATAGCTTCATTAGAATCGTCTTTTCGCCAAAGTACAAAGGTCAAGCGGGTATCTGGAATATAAATGTTTTATTATTTTTAATATATACGATCAAATACTATATGATAAACGGTTCTCAAACTTATAATACAGAAAAGAAGAAGAAAGTCAATATACACATATAATGTTAATTGTCTATGTAAAAAGGTTTATATTTATAATCATATTTTGACTGTAAGTTAAAAATATAAGTTGTATAAAACTATGTTATCATTTATATTCTTCCTCCACATCACACTAATTTGGTGACGAGGTAAATGGTAAAGTGATTGTGTATATTTAAGGATTTCGTTTATGTACATATTTTTAGTGTAGACATTGCTTAAATTGTACCGTTCCCGTCATAAAAAACTGGTACAACTCTTATAGCCGAAAATCGTGTTTTTTAAGTTGTGTAAGGGAGAGCGCCCACCAAAGTGGCGTGGCAGTGGCAAGTAGCAAGTAGCACGCGTCTAGCATAATGTAGCCAATCCTAACGAATGATTAGAATGAATGACGTTACTGTCATTTTGGTGTAAACTGAATCATTCGTTTTCATTGGTTACATTATGCTAGACGCGTGCTACTTGCTACTTGCCACTGCCACGCCACTTTGGTGGGCGCTCGCCCTAAGTTGAGCTTGTCACATTTGTCATTCTAATTTCGAAGGCAACAATGCCAGTTCAACGAAAATATTATATCAAACCAGCTAAAAGCAGAGCTGTGCGACGGGTCGTAAGTTTTTAGTATACTAAAAACTAAAACAATATCGACCATTCTCGATCAGTCAGTATACATTTATTTAAACATACATCTTAAAAAATTCTATTAATTTTGAAATTTTCCATTCTCTCAGTACCCATACATTGATTCGTGTTTTATTATAATTTATAAAAATATTTCAATTCAAAAATAATGATAGATAATAAATCTAGACATGACTTTAAATTTATGTTTAATTTCAAATCGAGAGGTGTGATTGGTTTCTCGTAAAGTGTCGCACAAAACTGTATTGAGTTGTGGAATACTACAGTAAATAAAAAGTGTCGGATTTAAATATATGTATTACAATTCGAAAAATTGATATTTTGTCATAGCTCCATTATTATTAATCACTTCTTGTAATAATCTGGGAACTGAGTTAATTAAATTTAGTGACAAATTTTCATCTTCGGCCAAGCTTTCCCAGGTTTCTTTAATGATGGTCCATAAATGATCTCTGTTTTGGGGAACTACATTTAATTTTTGTATTTTGTTGATCATAAGTCCCCAAACATTCTCTATTGGACTAATATATGGACTTTTAGGGTCATGGAAGAGCTTCAATGCTATTTTCCATAAGGTAATCCAGTACATGGTGGGCTGTGTGGATTGAACAGTTATCATGCTGGAAAATAAAATTATTATTGGGAAAAATTTCCCTAATCGATGGCAACATCACATTATCTAATAATATAAGAAATACAGTATAAAAAATGACTGTAAAAACCCGTGTACTGTACAATAACAAAATAATATGCTACTGTAAAATATATTTAGCCTACACTGCCAAAAAATTCTGTCACCTGGTCTGTTTTCCTTTCCCTTTCTACGGAACTGACCAGACCTTGTGCTGAAGACGCATAAAATCTTCCACAGTACTCCTATCGTGTTACTGGTGGATGAAGAATCGATTCAGTACTTTTTCCGCATCCAATGCCCGCTGAGGGGTCGGAGCTTGTTCTAACTATGCTTCCACTTCCGGGTCACTGTTTTTTTCTTCTTCTACATAAACTTCTCGTAGGATGTCCTCGTCAGAAAGTCCAGATGTTGTAGCTACATTTTCATCAACTTCTTTAAAATCTGTTAGCTCTTCCAGTCCGTGGGTGATAGTAAGTTCAAACTGTCTGCTCAAAGACCCAAACATCTAATGGCAGGTAATCTTTTTCATTAGTGAATCCTTGATCTTCCAGCCATCTTGCATATTTAAAGGAATGTTTTTGTATTGCTCGTCACCCTGTCCCAGGATTTACTAATTATTAGGATGGCGTCAAGAATGTTTAGTTTAAGATCGCAATTGTTCTCAACCAAGTCCATGAGCTGAAGGACACTCGTTGTGTTTCCTGGCAGAAAACAAAGTTCAATGTTTTGAAGGTCGCATACTACAGGATGAGCAGGAGGATTGTCTACAAGCAGAAGATTTTTTTTCCTTTAAGCTCGATATCACACTTTCTTATCGCTTTTTCAAAAATTTCCGAAGTCATCCACGCACTCTTGTTTGCTTTATAGGTCACCGATAGATTTTTTATGTTTTTAAAGCAACGTGAGTTTCTCGATTTCCCTATACAATTTTCGCTTCACCGAACCTGTCATGTTTTTTTTTGGCATAGACTTTTAGTCATTCAGCCAGACTCAACATGGTAAAAAAATAGTTGTCTGAGTTTATATTAATAAATATACAAAACAAAGAACAGGTAAACAGGGTCACTCTCTTCTCGCCTAGGGGCCCATCAAGGCATTTTTTTTAAGACATACAACACTAGGCCACGGTAAGAGGGGAATTTGACAATTGGGTTAGAAACAAAGGTTACGTTATTAACTAATGCATAATTATTTACATGGTTATTTTACTATCCTTTAAAAACATAACTAAGGAATCATACACTGCTCTCGAGTCTAGTGATAATAAGTACTGAAGGTTCCAAGGGGCTAATATATTGTATTTATGTAAGTTATTTATTAATCTGGATGAAATTATAGTATTTCTGGGGCAACTGAAAAATATATGATCTAGGTTTCCTTCTTCTGTACAAAATTCACATCGATCATTATCTAAAACCTTGAGTTTAAATAAATGTTTGGGGTAACAAGCATGTCCAAATCTCAGTCTAATGATCGTGGTAACATATTTTCTAGGTACATTAAAAGACTTATACCAAGGTGTTTTAGGAATATCTGTTTGAAGAGAAGTGTATCTATTTGGGCTAACAATGGAATATTCCTTCCATATATTATCCCACCTTTGGTATAATCTTAATTTTAAGGAAGCCAGAAAGTCGCAAGCCGTGATTTTATACGAAGTTTCTCTACCAGATAAAATACTTTCCTTTGCTAATTGGTCCACATGTTCATTATTTTCCAAACCTATATGTGCTTTAATCCAAACAAAGAGCACATTTTTGCCCCTTGTTACTAACTTTTGTTTGATATCCTTAATTTTGTAAATATAAGGGCAACTGTACGTATTTGGCAATCCCGGTTTCCCAATAGAGGTCAAAACTGATAAAGAATCTGATAATATCACTATATGATCCGAGCTACTTTCTGTTGCATAAAGTAAGGCCTCATATATTGCAAGAGCTTCCGCTGTAAAAATAGAGGTCTGGGAGTTTAACTTAAATGTGTGTTCTATTCGTTCCAACGGGACAAAAAAAGCGCATCCAGTGCCGTTTGATGATTTGGAAGCATCGGTATATATAACGACGGAGTTTTTGAATTCTGATAATATTGAGTGAATAATCCGTCTGTTTATGTGTATATTGTCACTATATTTTGGTACCATGATATCTGTATTTGAACAATATGTTGCATATGAAATGTTTTGAAGTGTATACGTAGCTTTATCTATCTCTTTTAATGCTTCCATATTATGTTGCAGAGCTTCGCAGACTAAAGGCGATTTCTTTTTTTCTCAGTATTTAGTAGACAAATCATAGCAATTCAGAGTAAAGATCTTTGTGTATAAGGATTGATTTTTTATATATGTCTTTACCAGAAATTTTTCGGACAGAGTTCGTCTGATATTCAAAGGCGGTTCCAAGGCTTCCAAATACAAGGGTTGAATTGGTGTGGACTTCATAGCACGTAAACATGTACGTAAAGCTGAATTGTGTATTACGTTAATTTTATTTAGCAATACATTACTGGCTGATCCATAAAATATGCTTCCGTAATCAAAAATGGAGCGGATATACGCTCTGTAGAATAATAAATTTACATCTACATCAGCATCCCACCACGTTTTATTAATCGATTTAAGAAATTTATTCCCTTGTTGCATTTGTTTAACATATCCTCAATATGATCCTTCCAAGTCAAATGTTTGTCAAGTGTCATCCCTAAATATTTGACTATACTTTTTAGTGGATATTGATGCTCTCCTAACTTAATTATTTGATCGTTAGGTTTATAATGTCTAGTAAAAATGCAAACCTGAGATTTATTGCAAGATAATTCAAAATTGTTTTTATGGAGCCATTCTTGAAGTAGCTGAGAGATACTATCCAAGTTTTAAATTGCTTTTTCATATTCTTTGTGTTCTGTGTAAATGCAGAAACCTGTCATGTTAGTTGCCACTAAAACTGTAATGCGTTTAGAGAGCTATCCACCAACGCACTGTTCCGATTTAAATTTTAAAGTTTTGTTTGGTGTCGTTTTAAAAAACAACTCAGTCTCATCAGCATTGAAAATGTCGTCTGACGCATATCGTGCCTTCAGTCCAGGCCACACATTTTCTAGCCCATCATCGGTTACGTTTTCGTTAACATCGCGAGCCTCTTCGTTAATATGCCGTTGTTGATAAAACTCAGCTTTTGTCCTGACCACAGGCCCAGAAAGTGGAATATGATACATACGCTGCTGCTGGAACACTGAAGTAGAGCGCGAACTAAATCTTCGTGTTGAGGTTTCCACAAATTCTTCCTGCTACCGCCCTACATCTCCGCTTCAAGCTACTTTTTCTGTCCTTCAATATCGTAGCCACAGATGACTAAGACAGCCCTGTATGGCTAACAACATATGATTGCTTTTCACCTTTCTCTATTGCTTGAGTTATCGATAACTTTTCCTCCACCGAGAGCACTTTACGCTTTTTCGAAAACATGTTGACTGTTGACACACTGGGATACAACTCAAACTGGAAATGAAAAGTCGTCAACAGATGACAACATATTTGTGATAACTAGACTTCGGCAAATATGCACATTGCATATTTTGCATATTGTGCATATTTTATGCAAATATTTCATATTTTGGCATATTTGTATAAAAGTTTGCATAAAGTGCATAAAAGTTCAGATTTTTATACTGTATTTGAAAATTTTTAAACATACCAATTTATTTCAATTCTTGTATAAAATTTTGTAGTCATTTTAATCAAGAAATGATCTAAGTACGTAATCTCTACAGGTACAAAACATTTACAATTTCAAAGAAGATCAATTTAAGTAGCCCTCAACATTCTTAGAAAGTCTCGGTCACTGAGGCATTCAGTTATTGGATAATCGCTAAGGGTTCGCTCATTTGCATTTTATGATCTAATCCCCAAATCTATCTACAATTTATTGTATCTTAACAGCAGGTAAACGGCTAATAGTTTTGTTCCTAATTTAGGGATTTTCCAAAATCTCCCAGTTTATTGAATTAGGTACCTAAACATTTCTAATTTGATGCTCAGATTTGTAAATCATTTTTGTTTTGATATTCAAAGCGTAAACACTCGTTGTGCGTAACAAAAAGGAAGATTGTGATTTTATAATGCCTAAAACAACCAGTGCTTCAACTTGGATTAAACCTTATAAAGAGCTGTCTATGGATATGGGAAAAATCTACTGTTCAGTCTGTGGCAAAATTGTAAGTATCTAATATTTTCTATTAAATATCTAATATTTCATACATACAGGGTGTTTCCAAATGACACTTACAACGTTTGACTGTAGATACTTCTCGAAAAATTGAACAAAACGATATAGTTAATGAGGGGTCAAACTTATTTACTTTTCGAGATACAGGGTGTTAAAATTAAAAAAAATTAAATTCTTTTAGTTAATAACAACAATAACTTTAAAACCAATAAACGTATTTACTTGAAATTTAGTACTCGTAGGTTGTTTTTAAATGAAAAATAGCTTCCTTTAGTGAGAAAAAATTGTCCATGGTACAATACAATGGTGTGTATTTAGAAAAATTTTTCACCTTTACTTTTTTTTATGAAGTCAGCTATTCTAAAACACAATTATTTTTATTGTAATTGAATTAACAAAAAAAAACTTTTGTTGAATTTTAAAATAAGTTATATGATGTACTAATGGTTAGTAACAAAAACTAATTTGTGGATTAATACTGCATTTAAAACACTTAGCGAGTGTTTTTTTTTCCAAACCAGTTATTTGATTAACCAAAAACACCTTGTATATTTTTATATTTTAAAGGTTGGGTTAAAATAAAGGTTTTTATTTTTATTTATAGATAGCATGTGAGAAGAAATTTCAGATAGACCAACATGTGAGAACTGCTTCACACATTGCAAAAAAAGGAAAAATAGGAGGAAAACATCAAACTTCAATGGCTAAATGTTTCCAATCTACTTCAAAAAAATTAGATGAGCAAGAAACTTTTAATGAAGACTTGTGTCGCGCATTAGTGTCTGCAAACATACCGCTTTCAAAATTAGCAAATGTAAATTTTAGTTCGTTTCTAAAAAAATATTGCAAACTTAATGTTCCAAGTGATCGGTCTCTAAGAAGAAATAATGTGAACGGGCTATACTCGTCGGTGTTAATTAATATTAAGGAAGAAATTGCAGATAATTATTTTTACATATCTGTAGACGAAACCACTGATTCCTCAGGAAAGTATATTGCTCATTTATTGATTGGTGTTCTTAAAGAAGATACCTTACCAAAATCTCATCTTATTTCATGCCAGCAACTTGAGAAAACAAATGCTTTAACAATTTCGCGTTTTATACAAGAAACATTAGCAACTTTTTTTCTTCCGACAACTATTCCTTCTAATAAATTACTGCTTATTTTATCGGATGCTGCTCCTTATATGGTGAAAGCAGGACAAAATTTAAAAATATTTTTCCCAGATTTAATACATGTTACTTGTGTAGCGCATGGATTAAACAGAGTTGCAGAGGAAATACGAAAAAAGTTTCCTCTTGTAAATACCATGATATCCAGTGTCAAAAAAGTATTTCTTAAATCTCCTATAAGAATTCAACTTTATAAAGAAATGCTACCTAACATTCCTCTTCCACCACAACCTATTTTAACGCGATGGGGAACATGGTTAGAAGCAGCTAATTTTTATGCAGATCATTTTGTTAAAATAAAGAACATAATTGATACGTTAACAGATGAAAGTTCCCAATCTCTTTTGGATTCTAAACAAACTTTTCAGAGTAACTTGCTTCAACAAGAACTTTCATTTATAAAATCAAATTTTAGTTTTGTTCAAAAAACAATTACTCAGTTAGAATCACCAAAACTGTCATTGTTCGAAAGTACAGCATTAATAAAAGAATTTGCGTCATGTTGTCGGAACGTTAGAGGTAATATTGGAAAAGATATTTTAAAAAAATTTGAAGCTACTATGGAAAAAAATAAAGGTTACCATATTCTTTCTGAAGTAGTCAGTGTTCTAGCTGGAAATATTTCGGAAACAATTAATTTAGAACCAAATGTTTTGGTTAGTTTGAAAAATGCTCCCGTTACATCAGTTGATGTTGAACGAAGTTTTTCCATATATAAATATATGTGTACTCAGACAGAAGCCACAAGTTTTTGTTAGAAAATTTTGAACACCACTTGGTCATTTATTGTTACCATAATTCTAAATAAGTTTATTCATACTTAAAAATGATGTAGTTACTTAAAATAAATGTAAATCTTAATGAATAGTAGGAAATATTTAGTTATGTACACTTTTTTTTTAAATAAAATTGTTACTATTTTACGATTTTTTTATTTATTTGTATGCATATTTTGTAAAATATTTGCATATTTTCGGGTGAACACGTGCATATTTATGCGCATATTTTCTACATTTTTATTTGCATATTTGCCGAAGTCTAGTGATAACAGTTAGGCACGCCTCCCGAACAACAAAAGCGAGACACCTCTGATAAGAATGAGTAGAATGGGTGGCCTTATGCCTTAAGCGCAAAACAAAAAAACCGCCGGACAATGACCATGCCACGCATGACGCGCGACTCAGGTTAACACAATAACACAATAGCACATTTATCATCGACTCTTGAACGCTTAAAAGTCATCGCTATAAAGAGAGAACAATAACGGCATAGAGAAAGAAATAATACATTGTCCTTATGACGAACCAACCAACGTTTACTATACTATTTTCATCATTATAGAGGAATTATCGTTATAAGGAATATAGGGAATCGTTATAAGGAGAGACTACTGTGGTATGATTTTTTATACATTACTATTTTAATACTGATTATCCGTGAATCACACATAAATAGGAGGCCTTCATATTAAAATACTAATGTTAAGTAAAGAGCCTTTCCCCAAAACCAAACAGCAAAATCAGTCTCCTAATAGTTTTATAATTTTTTGTGAAAATTTATAAAAGCCATTTTTTTAATTTTTACATATTACGCTTCCTTTGTGAAATCGAAACGGTAATAAATTCCAGTCGTAGTTTTCTCTTTTTATGTTTTTTTTTTGAAATTTTTGGTGAAATCCAGCATAGCAAAAAAAATCAAAGTGCAATAGGACAAATATGCAAATGTACAGCACGTTTTTCATATTTAGCCAGTTGCTTCTGTTAACAAAAACGCATTTAGTACGAAGGTGCGGCAATCCATCGGACACAAAAACGATAAAAAATTATTTATATTGTAGAGCGATTCGTGCCGTGGCATTTATATAAGATTTTTCCCACATTCATAGAATATAGACTCATAATTCACGGTAAAACACTGCGGGGTTATTTCAGCAATTTTATTTCATCCCGGACATTTATTTGAAAATACATTAATAGGATTTATTTGTTTGCACAAAGGAATTCAATTTGGAAAGATAAATCGGGGTGTAAAATCATCGCATTGCATTTTTACTTTTTCTTTACTTAGTGTTTAAAATTAAAGTAGATGATAGTAGTAGCTAGGTGGAAACACGTGCCTCGAATTGAAGAAAAGAAATCCCAGGGCTTTGTGCATTATAAGAAAACACTTAGAAGTGTTTATTACATTTATCATTAAAACAATTAATTGTTTTTTGGTAACAGTGATGAACTTGTCTTCTTACAGTTCCAAGTCACAATCCACAGGGTGATCAACAAATAATGTTACATATGTCAGATATGTAACCGAGGCTGACGCTCAATCGGATCACAACCCAGTGGTGGGTAAACTGGGAATCAAACTAAAACGTATAGAAGGGAAGCCTAACAAAATCAAGATAAACATTAGGAAATTAAAGGATCCCAACATTAAACAACAAGTACAGGAATCCTTAAGAAGAAACATTGGAAACTTGAGTGAACCCGCACAAGACGCAGTTGCTAAATGGAAGAAATAAAAAGAGCTGTTGAAATGACAAACAAGACACTTCTGTTACAGGAGCGCGTAAAGAAGAAAGAATGGATGACGGATGAAATCCTTGATATGATGGAAGAAAGAAGACAACACAAATGCAAAAATCAAGTGAAGTATCAAGAAACAAGTCACAATATAAAAACAAAGATAAAGGAAGCGAAGGAACGCTGGCTGAAGGAGAAATGCGATGAAATCGAAGAGTGCGACAGAAGATATGACTACCACAACATGCACAAAAAGATCAAAGAATTAACAACTAAAAAGAAAACCAATAATCCCCACCCGACACTAATAGACGCAGACGGTAACCTTATATCAGACGACTTGAAGCTCATTGACACATGGAAAGATTACGTAGAACGACTTTTTAACGATAAACGCAGAGCGACAGTGGACCAAGATGACGACATGACTGGACCCGAAATACTAAGGTCTGAAGTGGAAAAAGCCATTTCATCGCTAAAAAACGACAAAACACCAGGTCCCGACAACATACAGGGCGAGATCATAAAACTCCTATGCGAAACGGATGACCACTTCCTCGATTTTCTGACAGGCCTTTTTAACACCTTTTACGACAAAGGGGAGATTCCGGAGGAATGGCTTCGATCGACCTTTGTAGCCATACCTAAAACACCAAGTGCAAAACACTGTGATCAACACCGCTTAATAAGCTTGATAAATCACATTACCAAAGTTTTCACCAAAATCATACACAATAGAATATATAACAAATGCGAAGCAAATATATCGGAGTCACAGTTCGGATTCCGAAGCGCATTGGGCACAAGAGAGGCGATCTTCAGTCTGCAAGTTTTAATTCAAAGATGCAGAGACATGCACAAGGACGTCCACTTGTGCTTCATCGACTTCTCCAAGGCGTTTGACAAGGTCAAACATGATAAACTCATGGAAATGCTCAGGAAGATGCATATTGATGGCAAGGATCTGCGCATAATAACCAGTCTCTATTGGAACCAAAGTGCTGAGATAAAGATGGGCAACTTACACAGTGGGAAGATAGATATTAAAAAGGGTGTACGACAGGGATGCGTCCTCTCGCCGCTCCTGTTCAATATATACTCTGAACAAATCTTCAGAGAAGCACTGGGAGAAGTTTCGGAGGGTATCAAAGTAAACGGAGAGGTAATCAATAATATTAGATATGCTGACGACACAGTTATTATCGCAAATGACTGCAACGAGCTTCAAAGACTCATGCAAAGCATACACACAGCAAGTCAAGAATATGGTTTAGAACTCAATACAACCAAAACTAAATGCATGCTCATCAGCAGAACACAACAACCTCCGATGCAATTGACATTCTTCTTCTTCTTCAGATGCAAATCCACTAATGGATGTTAGCGATCACATTTTCCATTAACTCTCTATTTCTTGCAATATGTATCAGAGATTGTATGTCGTTAATCCCTGTCCATTGCCTTATGTTTCGGAGCCAGGACATTTTCTTGCGTCCCATTCCTCTCTTGCCTTCAATTTTACCCTCGATTATAAGTTGGAGGAACTGGTATTTTTCATTTCGCATGATGTGACCTAGATACGCCGTTTTCCTTTTCTTGATGGTTTCGAAAAGTTGGCGTTCTTGGTTTATTCTTTTAAGGACATCTATATTTGTGATTTTCGCTGTCCATGGTATTTTTAGGATACGGCGATAAAGCCACATTTCGAAAGCTTCCAATCTGTTTATATCCCTCGTTTTGAGTGTCCAGCCCTCTACGCCATATAGCAGCACTGACCATACGTAGCACTTAGTAAACCTTAGTCTCAGTTGAAGATCGAACTCAGAACAGGTCAGTACCTTCTTGAATTTTACGAAAGCTATTTGACATTAAACAACCGAAAAATAGAACAAGTGGAGACATACACATACCTTGGAACCACAGTCAACACAAAATGGGACCAGTCAACAGAAATAAGATCACGAATTGAAAAAGCGCGAAACGCGTTCAACAATATGAAAAAGTGGTTCACAAGCAAAATCTCAATGGAACTAAAATTAAGACTGGTCAAGTGTTATGTCTTCCCGGTCTTGTTCTATGGAGCAGAGGCATGGACCACAACGGAAGCCACCCTGAAGAAACTAGAATCCTTTGAGCTGTGGATATATCGCCGTATTCTTCGGATATCCTGGACAGACCACATCACTAACGTGGAAGTAATGCAGAGAATAGGCAAAAGCAAAGAAATAATCTTCACCGTAAAGAAACGGAAGCTTGAGTACTTCGGACATGTCATGAGGCATACTAAGTACCGGCTGCTACAGTTAATAGTCCAAGGAAGAATCGACAGTAGGAGGGGACCGGGAAGAAGACGACACTCATGGATGCATAACCTGCGACAATGGTTCGGACTAACATCGACCGAACTGTTCAGAGGTGCCGTAAACAAAGTCAAAATAGCCTTGTTAATAGCCAACGTTCGAAACGGATAGGGCAAAGGAAGATGTTAGATTAGTACAAACAAATTTTTGGCGGCTTTCGAATATCAAGCATGTGAAGAATAGCCATTATGCCAGCAGAAGACCAGAGCGGGCGATAACGGGTAAGGAATGCACTACAGGCGGGCGCCTTCATTTGAAGGTCGCCATGATATACTTTTTTTCTGCTAGTGTTATACAAAATAGTACAATCGAAAAATTAATGTTTTACATGTGGTTTCAATTTCAGTCATAAAAGGCTAATCTGTATTTGTTATTTTTGTGTCCCACATGTCTTCTTCTTCGCGTGCCATATCAGAATTATCCGATGTTGGCGATCACAATTGCGAAGGCTTCTCGATCTTCTGCAACATGAAATAATTGTCCTGCATTTGATATCTGAGTCCATTCACGAATGTTTTTAACCAAAAACCTTGTTTTCTTCCTACACCTCTACGGCCCCCTATTTTGCATCATTGGATCAGCTGTAATATTTTATATCGACTTCTCTTACTAGATGTCCAGATAAGACATGTTTCAATGTTTAACAGTCTTTAGCGTTCTCTATCTTTGTTGACGCTGTGTTAGTACTTTTTCATTAGTTTTCTTGCTGTCTAAGTTATCTTTAACATTCGTCTATGAACCCACATTTTCAAGGCTTCAATTTTGTTCATGATACTTTTAGCGTTCACACTTCTGCACTATACAAAAGTTTGGACCAAACATAGCACTTAACCATTCTTTGTCTTTGTTCTAAACTGAGATAGTTATTGCAAAGAAATGTCTTCATTTTCATAAACGTAGTTTTAGTCATTGCTATTCTACGTTTTATTTCTATGTCTGGATCTAGTTGGTCCGTTATCACAGTTCCCAAATATGTCATTTTGTGAACTTTCTTAACTTAGACTCCGTTTAATTGAAGCTTTGCATCGGGATGTGGGTCACGACTAAACACTAAAAATTTGGTTTTGTTTTAGTTTATTTTAATAGCCATTTCCTCTCCTACCTTGTGAATACGATCAAGCAGAATATAAAGACCTTCAATATTATCTGATAGAATTATTGCATCGTCTGCATATCTAATTACATTAAGTAGTTCCCCATTGATTTTTATTCCATATGGTTGTTTTTCAAGTGCCGTTTTTAAATAACTGGTCCGAGTAAACATTGAACAATGTTGGCGACAAAATGCAACCTTGTCTGACTCCTCGTTGTATAGAGATTTCATTGGTGTAGTTATCTACAATTTTTACAATAGCAATTTAATTCCAGTACAAATTTTTAATGATACGAATATCCTTGTCATCTATTCCGATATTTTTCAGTATTACATTAATTCTACATGCTGTACTTTATCGAATGCCTTTTCAAAGTCCACGAAACATGCAAATACATCTTTTCTTTAGCCACGGCATTTTTGTAATCTGATGTTAAGCGCAAAAAGTGCCTCACTGGTACCCATAGCATTTTTAAAACCAAATTGGGTATCTTCATGATCTTCTTCGCATTTTAAACCGTGAGAGAAAAGCGGTACACTCCTAATATTGCGACACATATACTCAAAATATACGATCAAACAAATAATAATATAATTGAATAAAAAATGCCTGTAAGAGAAACACAAAAATATAAATTCAAATTATATAAAAAAATATAAAAGAAATAAAAACAAAATTAACATTAACAAAATTATTTTTAGGTATATTGGTTAAAGTAAATGTACTATACCAAATTTTATTGAACAGTTAAATGGCATGATTATTGCGCAACTTATTATTAATTACAAACAAAAAATATCTCTTTGAAAAATAGTTATAAATAATTTAGTATCCTTAAGAATTAGAAAAAGGCAAGGAACATTATAATTATATCTACGTCAATATTTGGCAAGCAAGTGAATTTTATGCCTTGAGGATACCTAAACATGAAGTTACTAGGTTTTTGATCGTGATCACTTCAAATCTAAGAATAGAATTTATCAGAAATATAATCTACATATAAAATAAATTGTACGTTATTTATACGTATATATTATCCTGTATTTTTATACTCAGTCAAACTAAACCTCCATAAATAAGAAGGTACACTGAACTGGAGTCATAAATCAACTTCTAAAGATTTCGTTATCACAGTTTAGTCAATAAAACTTATACTCACGAAACAGGTGTATTCAGATAATGGTATTACGCCCTCAATAAGGCACTTGACTTCGGTCCGTACAACAGGTAGTTGGGATGACACGCCCACAATAAATTGCGGTCTTCCTAACGTAATCCCTTAGATTGTCTTAGGCCGACGAAAAGAGGCAGCTAGACCGGAGTAGTACAGGTAGTTGAGATAAAATGAAGATGACTGATGATCGAGGTGAACGAACGTAGCGGTGAATGTGTGAATAGTGTACACGTATGAACGGTGTAAACTATGAACGGTGTAAACTATGAAGGTGTAGAATATGAACGGTGTAGAATATGAACGGTGTAAATCTGAACGGCAAACAGAAGTGACTTCAATTGGAAGACGTCTGTTTGACAAAAGAGAAAATAATTAATATAAGACACACTGTGTAAAGATAAATAAGGGTGAATTGAAAATCCACTTACCGCCGATTGTCGAAGATAAGACCGCTTGCCACAGGAACCAACTTGGAAATGAACATCGGATTGTGAACTTAGAAGGGCTTAGACAAGCGAAGGTTGAAAATAGGGAGGGGATATTGGCTGAAGGATGCCACGCGAAATTGACATTAAATAGCCGGGCTACTGGGGTTCATTTTCATAGCTTTTACCAATGGAAAGTAAACTTTCTACGAAAAACAACTCTTCTGTTTTTCTGAGAAGGTAGCTCGGAGATTTCACAATAAGGCCTTTTTCCTTTGTTATTAGGAAAGATTTTTATGTACCAAAACAAGATAAAAAGAAGAAGGAGCATTTGGCGAAGTTATTTCTTTGTTAAAAAAAAGGCGTAACGAATCGCTCGGTAGTGTCGGTTATTTGAGGAAGATATGCAGGCATGGCGGCGTGAAAATAATTTACTAAAGGGAATAATTTAAAGAAATTATGAACATGCTTCAATTTGCGTCTAATTCTGTTGTAAAGTATCCTTGAATCGATATTCTGAACATTTTCTTGAATTGCGTTTTTTAGGTATTGCGACAAAGATGGATTTGAGCCAATCTGTGGGAATCACTACGGTGGTATATATTGAATTAAAAAGTCTTACTACTACTTTTATGTTATCATTCTCTATTAGTTTCAGCAACTCAGTTGGTGTATCATCTTTACCATAAGCTTTTCTAATTTTAACATTATTTATATCGTGTTCTACCTCACATTTTATAATTTCTGAGCCGTCAGTACAACAAACAAAATGTCTGCAATCATAACACACGTAGCGACTTTTTCTGTCTCTTGTTCTGGGACACACTACACATCTACGTTGTACTTTCTGACGTTTAGGCAACGGTTCATCATAATCTGCAGTCTTATACAGGTTTTCTCGGCAACTGAGGCTTTCTATTCTCTACTAAGATATTTCAAGTATTTTCGACGCTTCAGTGTATATTCATTATTGTTGATCTTTAGATTACTTGGGAGTTAATTTCACACATATTCAAGAGCGCATAGAATAGCGTTAACGGCCACCTTTTGCTGTTTCGGGAAACGTCGTATGTACCTGATAACTGGTCAACGGTGTCAACCCCTCCTTTAGTAACATTGTAGAATGTAACTATTTCTGGCTTTTTAGTGTTTCCCGAAGATGAGTCTATTCTGTCATCATGGTGTCGTGTTGATAACAACAGAACATTTTTCTACTAAGGTTGAATTTTTTTGGGAACCAAAATGTAGAATACTCTTCTCGATTTTTTGTGTTGAGCATTGTGGAAGAAATATGCTTCTTGTTTTTTCGGACAGTACCCACAGAGGTTTATTGGTGTTCTTTATGAAGTTGTTGCATTATTGGATAATTAGTGAACCAATTATCGAATGTGATATTTCGTTTGCTGCCACACACTGGTGAAATCAATCGTAAAACATCATCTGTAGGCTTCGTAATTAGTTTGAAAGGATCATCCGGTTAAGAACCACAACAAATTTTCAAGTTTGTAGTATAATAACATCTTGAATAGTCTAAAGCAAAGATTTTGATTCAACAACGAGCCGGTTTATTTGGAATGTATTGCCGAAAAGGGCACCTACTAGGAAATGCCTCCAGTTTTTGATCAACAGTGAATACATGCCAGGTGTATAGGCAGACTAAAAATTGTCGACTACTCTTTCGAAAATACCTCTTATTGGGGCTAATTTATCGATTTTGATTCTATCTACGAACGTAGCTCCATTGTCAAACCGCAAGCACCTTAGCAGAAATTGAAAGCTAGTTTTCTTGAATATTGGCATTTCTGTGCCGTCATTTGCCCAGAAATCTTCAAGGTTTCGCTCGGACGATCAATGAATTCTCTGCTAAATAATCCAAATACAGCCTTGATTTCTTGCTCGGAGGTCTCTTTTACTACGTATTGGTGATCATCGTTGTAATGTTCACTTACTGAATTGATTTTCTTATTGGTATGTTTTACAATATCAGCAATGAGTATGTCATCTATGAAAAGCTTCCAACAATAAATTACAGTTTTAGTTTCTTTAGCGTGTCGTTTTACTCCAGCAATTGAGAAAATATATTTTCGGCTCTCATGCGAACCAATTGTATTTCTACCTTTTTAGCCCATTTCCATTCCATAGCCACATCACCTCCATTCTCTTGTTCACTTTCATCTTTGTCGCCATCTTGTTCTGTGTCTGTGTCATGAGAACTTTAACTAACATTGTCGAGCTGCATTTTGTCTTCGGAATCAGGAATAGCATCATTTTCATCACTCTGTACCTCTTCCCAGAATCTTAGCAACCTTGCTTGCTCTTGTTTATAGCTACACATATTCATAACAAATTTTGAGTACAACAATCAGAGTAAAAAACAAAAAAATCACGTGAAGTTCGGAAAAAATGTCCAGGTATCAACAATGATTAACTGACTGACGTCAGAGGCGTGGTGAGGTGTATCACAGCCACCGAGCAAAAAGACAAAAGGGGGCATGTAAAGGTAGTGGGGGCAAAATTATTGTTAGACAGAAGTGCCATCTTGAGAGGCCAAATTAAACAAGGAAAGAGAGTCTTTCCTTGTTTAAGAAATCAAATTTAGTTGGGTTATGTTATTATTTGTCCCAACTGTCACATGAAATCTTATTTATATTGAAGTTTTTTAACAATTGTTTCACATTTTAGACTGTTATCGTTAATATTTAATTAAAACTTTCTCGTCTAAGACACATTCTGAAAACTATTTTATAGCTACTGTTAATAAGTGTCGGAAAATTTAAATTTGGCGCATTCGCATTTCCGGATATGTCCGCCATCAGAGGCCACTTTTTTGGTCTCCTTTTCATAACGATTAGATTCCCTCTTTTGTCTTTTTGCTCGATGATCACAGCCCACCACATCAACGCAGGGTTAAAAAAGAAAACACAGAGAAACGATGTTTCATTTGAATATTAGTCCAAAAAACGATTGATTAATTTGTGTAGCTATTTTAATGAATTTGTAATTTTAATTATGCGGATTAGCGCATATGATATATGATTTGAATATGATCACTAGACTTCGGCAAATATGCATATTGCATATTTTGCATATTGTGCATATTTTATGCAAATATTTCATATTTTGGCATATTTGTATAAAAGTTTGCATAAAGTGCATAAAAGTTCAGATTTTTATACTGTATTTGAAAATTTTTAAACATACCAATTTATTTCAATTCTTGTATAAAATTTTGTAGTCATTTTAATCAAGAAATGATCTAAGTACGTAATCTCTACAGGTACAAAACATTTACAATTTCAAAGAAGATCAATTTAAGTAGCCCTCAACATTCTTAGAAAGTCTCGGTCACTGAGGCATTCAGTTATTGGATAATCGCTAAGGGTTCGCTCATTTGCATTTTATGATCTAATCCCCAAATCTATCTACAATTTATTGTATCTTAACAGCAGGTAAACGGCTAATAGTTTTGTTCCTAATTTAGGGATTTTCCAAAATCTCCCAGTTTATTGAATTAGGTACCTAAACATTTCTAATTTGATGCTCAGATTTGTAAATCATTTTTGTTTTGATATTCAAAGCGTAAACACTCGTTGTGCGTAACAAAAAGGAAGATTGTGATTTTATAATGCCTAAAACAACCAGTGCTTCAACTTGGATTAAACCTTATAAAGAGCTGTCTATGGATATGGGAAAAATCTACTGTTCAGTCTGTGGCAAAATTGTAAGTATCTAATATTTTCTATTAAATATCTAATATTTCATACATACAGGGTGTTTCCAAATGACACTTACAACGTTTGACTGTAGATACTTCTCGAAAAATTGAACAAAACGATATAGTTAATGAGGGGTCAAACTTATTTACTTTTCGAGATACAGGGTGTTAAAATTAAAAAAAATTAAATTCTTTTAGTTAATAACAACAATAACTTTAAAACCAATAAACGTATTTACTTGAAATTTAGTACTCGTAGGTTGTTTTTAAATGAAAAATAGCTTCCTTTAGTGAGAAAAAATTGTCCATGGTACAATACAATGGTGTGTATTTAGAAAAATTTTTCACCTTTACTTTTTTTTATGAAGTCAGCTATTCTAAAACACAATTATTTTTATTGTAATTGAATTAACAAAAAAAAACTTTTGTTGAATTTTAAAATAAGTTATATGATGTACTAATGGTTAGTAACAAAAACTAATTTGTGGATTAATACTGCATTTAAAACACTTAGCGAGTGTTTTTTTTTCAAACCAGTTATTTGATTAACCAAAAACACCTTGTATATTTTTATATTTTAAAGGTTGGGTTAAAATAAAGGTTTTTATTTTTATTTATAGATAGCATGTGAGAAGAAATTTCAGATAGACCAACATGTGAGAACTGCTTCACACATTGCAAAAAAAGGAAAAATAGGAGGAAAACATCAAACTTCAATGGCTAAATGTTTCCAATCTACTTCAAAAAAATTAGATGAGCAAGAAACTTTTAATGAAGACTTGTGTCGCGCATTAGTGTCTGCAAACATACCGCTTTCAAAATTAGCAAATGTAAATTTTAGTTCGTTTCTAAAAAAATATTGCAAACTTAATGTTCCAAGTGATCGGTCTCTAAGAAGAAATAATGTGAACGGGCTATACTCGTCGGTGTTAATTAATATTAAGGAAGAAATTGCAGATAATTATTTTTACATATCTGTAGACGAAACCACTGATTCCTCAGGAAAGTATATTGCTCATTTATTGATTGGTGTTCTTAAAGAAGATACCTTACCAAAATCTCATCTTATTTCATGCCAGCAACTTGAGAAAACAAATGCTTTAACAATTTCGCGTTTTATACAAGAAACATTAGCAACTTTTTTTCTTCCGACAACTATTCCTTCTAATAAATTACTGCTTATTTTATCGGATGCTGCTCCTTATATGGTGAAAGCAGGACAAAATTTAAAAATATTTTTCCCAGATTTAATACATGTTACTTGTGTAGCGCATGGATTAAACAGAGTTGCAGAGGAAATACGAAAAAAGTTTCCTCTTGTAAATACCATGATATCCAGTGTCAAAAAAGTATTTCTTAAATCTCCTATAAGAATTCAACTTTATAAAGAAATGCTACCTAACATTCCTCTTCCACCACAACCTATTTTAACGTGATGGGGAACATGGTTAGAAACAGCAATTTTTATGCAGATCATTTTGTTAAAATAAAGAACATAATTGATACGTTAACAGATGAAAGTTTCCAATCTCTTTTGGATTCTAAACAAACTATTCAGAGTAACTTGCTTCAACAAGAACTGTCATTTATAAAATCAAATTTTAGTTTTATAGTTTATTCGTCTTCCGGGTTTGGACCGTGTCATTTGTGAGTGACCCAAAAGTGGGTTCATCATCAAGTGAGATGAACCCACTTTTGGGTCACTCACAAATGACACGGTCCAAACCCGAAAGATGAATAAACTATAATTCTGACTCTGGCAGTGAAAGCCTACGATTTCATTTAAATTTTAGTTTTGTTCAAAAAACAATTACTCAGTTGGAATCACCAAAACTGTCATTGTTCGAAAGTACAGCATTAATAAAAGAATTTGCGTCATGTTGTCGGAACGTTAGAGGTAATATTGGAAAAGATATTTTAAAAAAATTTGAAGCTACTATGGAAAAAATAAAGGTTACCATATTCTTTCTGAAGTAGTCAGTGTTCTAGCTGGAAATATTTCGGAAACAATTAATTTAGAACCAGATGTTTTGGTTAGTTTGAAAAATTTATATATGGAAAAGTTTTTCCATATATAAATATATGTACTCAGACAGAAGCCACAAGTTTTTGTTAAAAAATTTTGAATACCACTTGGTCATTTATTGTTACCATAATTCTAAATAAGTTTATTCATATTTAAAAATGATGTAGTTACTTAAAATAAATGTAAATCTTAATGAATAGTAGGAAATATTTAGTTATGTACACTTTTTTTTTAAATAAAATTGTTACTATTTTACGATTTTTTTATTTATTTGTATGCATATTTTGTAAAATATTTGCATATTTCCGGGTAAACACGTGCATATTTATGCGCATATTTTCTACATTTTTATTTGCATATTTGCCGAAGCCTAAATAACAAAACTATTTGGTTTAATTTATTTTCCTATTGTCCATCCTTTCCTCAAATGCAATTGCTTAAAGAATACTTTGAAGCCACTTATTATAATTAACGATAAAAGGAGCTCTGAGATCAAATTTGAATTAAAATTAAATTATTTGTTTTTGCAAAATCAAGCCTAAGGCATATTAAATCAATTAAACATATTATAGAAGGTGAAAATTTGCACATCATACTAACATGTATATATCCATAACATGTTCTAAATGTTTGGTATATATTTTTCAGGCAATCTTTGTCTTAACGTGATATTTGAACTTTTGAATTATAAATAATATATCCCTGTTAATATCCTCTAGTTGTATATAGAATCCTTTGTTTTTTACCAAAGAAATTTGAGCATATTGTGCTCCATTATGGCTCTTTTGTCCACCTAATTAACCACACCATTAATCTACTCGATGAATAATCACTTTATGACACGTAACTGATCGCGGTTTGTTATTCTCACCTACTTTCAATACCCACTAATCAATTAAGTAATATATCTCGATCATATACTTAATTTCGTCAGGGGCCAAAAATAGCTAATAATTAATTTGTGACTTTACGAGGCAAAGATATTAAATTAATTTGACATGTCATTAACCTTAATTTGATAATTTTAGGTTAATTAAAGACGAATTTGATATGATTGGTGTATTGTTTTTAATCGTTAGATATTTATATATTTACACAATGGAATTGTGTTAGATACATACTTTCTATAGTATTTTCTTTAATATCCTGCTATAAATCTTTCGACTGCAGATATCGTTAGAGTGCTGGAGAGTGGAATAAATTTGCCTTATAGGGTAGCTCAATTAACCTTGATAAAGTAATATCTTTTTATCTTTGACTCATTAAGTAGCTACAGAATGTAAATCTGACAGCAATTCTTTCGATTTGGTCTTTTACTAACTAAAATTGATTCAATGACAGAAATCTTTTGGTCTGTAATACCCTATATGTTAATTTTTTCGGGGAAAACTAAAAAATTCGCGTATTTTCTTTAAAGATAGAGATACCAGCACCAGTAAGCATCTAAACATTCCGTATATGCATTTGGCACCTAGGACTTTTCTATTGGTCCTTTGCGGCACGCGGCCATGTTTCAACCAATAGGCGGCGAGGTGCCAAACACGTATACGGAATGTTACGATGGTGCCAAATTCATATACGGAATGTTAAATATTCGTAGACCCAAAAAGACGACTTTTCATTAAAATTAGAAAAGCAGAGTAATTTTAAAATAGTTGTTAATATATTAAACAAAAGTAAATCAGTGCAATAAAACAAAATATATTTAAATAAATAATATAAAATTTTAAAGTTTTAAAATGTAATATTTATAAGAAATTCAATGTCCTTCGAAATATTGTGACGCCTTTTAAACCTTTTTTTTGGAGGTTGAACTTTAGGTGGTTGTCCAAATGGTAATCTATTTGACCCTGTAGTAACTTCCCACTTTCTTCGACTGATTGAACTTGGTTGCACTCTGATATTGGCCTTGTATTCAAATTGCTTTGCCGAGGAACTTTCTGCCATGTTTAAAAAACTTTCCCCGTTTTGGTTTTAATATGGGATAATCTTTCGTGCAATAACTTTAACGTTAATAAATCAGTTCCAAATGTAACATTTTTATCTATAGCGTATTAATAAAATCTGCGAAAGAAAATTCTTATTGTTTAGCTATTTCATTTTTGTTTAAAATAATAACATCTTCTCTAACAATATTTTCATCAACAGAAAGATATAATTAAATTATCTCAAAATTTATACAAAGTTCCTAGTAAACAAATGAATTATTCACCTGCAAAATTGGAAGATTGGGTGCATTTTGTAAGTACTAAGCTGAGACTGTACACTTTTTTAATAATTTGTATCTCCTTGCAACGTTCCAGTAACGTTCTTCTTCTTCACTGGCTTTACAACTCGGGGTGAGTGTTCGTCGCATCCACTATCGCCCTCCATCCTCTACGATCTTGCGCTTCTATTTCCCATTGTTGTACCCCAATTCTAGATAAATCGGCTTCAACATCATCCTTCCATCTTTTTCTCGGTCGGTCTACTGATCTTCTACCATCTGGTCTTTCAAAAAACACTGTCTTTGACACTCTGTCATCTTCTGATCGTACCACGTGACCTGCTCATCTTATTCGGTTTGCCTTGATATGTCTAACTATGTTTTCAGTTCCATACAGAGTCACCAATTCAGCATTGCGGCGTCTTCTCCAATCCCCTGTGAATTCATCTCTTTGAGGGCCAAATATTATTCTGGGGAATAATATCCTTTTTTCAAATACTAGAAGCTTATTGATTTCCGCTGGTTAAGAGTCCATGTTTCACTGCCATATGTGATAATTGGGCGAATAATCGACTTGTACAGTGTTAATTTAGATTTTCTTTTTAGCAGCTTCGATTTTAATAATGCTGAAAGGGAGTATAATGCTGGCCCAGATGGGCTGGCCATGTTTATAGGCTCCCTAATAACCGCCTTACCAAGTTAATCTGGGAATAATCTTCCCTCGTAAACCTCTAGTCGGGACCAAGTCCCGACAGGGAGAAGGCCCTTGGGACGTCCACGAATGCGATGAAGAGATAATATATGGTCAGATTTGAGAACAATGGGGCTACCCACTGACTTAAACATCATGGACGACCGTTCGAGATGGAAGTAGGTTGTGCAGTCAGCCAAGACCCACCCCGGGTTGTAGTGCCACCAGAAGAAGAAGAGTATAATGCTCTATTTCCCGTAGCTATCCTTGCTGAGACCTCTTTTTCTATGTGGTTGTCAGCTGTGATTATCGTTCCCGGGTATTTAAACTCCTTTACTACTTCGAAATTGTGATCATTACTACTAATGTTCTGCCTTACAGTTGATAATTCTGAATATTAATACAAAGTAGATAAATTAGCTTTTGTTAAAAAAGTTCAACTTTACTCATTTTCATTTTATAGAGGGCTTTCAGGATCCAGTTAATGTGTTACAGAACCATTATATAAATATATATATATATATATATATATATATTATATATATATATATATATATATATATATATATCCATTATATATATATATATATATATATATATATATATATATATATCGTTATGATATGTAAAATCGAGAAAAATATTGGTTTGCTTAAAATATTTCAAAAGTTCAATAACATTAAAATAATTCAGATAAGTCAAACAATAAGCTACAAACATTTCGAAGAATGAAAGTCTTTTAATTTTGGATTACCTGTATTTAACAAAACGTAAGATATGCATAAATTATTTTCTTTGTTAAAATATATTTGTATGACGTGAATAAGCTGAAGTGAAATCCTAGACAAATGAAGTGGTTTTTCCAAATAAATGTTGTGCGTAATTAGGACAATAGAATAGATTTTAGAAAGATATGTTTTTGTTAGTTTTTAAGAATTGTAGAAAAATATTATTTTGTAAATAAGTTTTAGGAAATTTTATAATTGTAGGTAAAAATTTGTGTGTTATCGAAATGAAAAATGGGAGATGTATGACGAGTTTTGATTGGATGAGATTGGAAAAGGTGGGAGGTTTGTTGAGAATGAGAAGTGTTAGTTAGTTTTGGAAGAAAAAGGATAGTCAGTTGGTTTCCAAGGGTGAAAGGCGAACGGCCGTTGTTCTCGGGTAGTTTCCCAGAGGTAGGAAGCAGTAGTAGTGAAAGAAGCAGTAGCAGAGAGTCATTTTTCACTTAGGCCAACGAGAGATTCAGTTTATTGAGAGAAGAAGAAGCTAGCATAATTTGAACGATTCGTGCATTTGAAGGAGATCATTAAGGACGATAAACTTGCAATAATTTGTTGTAAGATTGCTGATTACTAGGGAGCGGCTAGAGTAAATAGTATAGTCTACAAGGAACAAGGATTTGGACCACTCATCATCAGAGAGAGATAGTTTTGTTTTCTGCAGTTTTTCTTTTATTGATAACACAATTTTTACACTTAATTTAGAAAGGATATAAATATTTTGATTAGGAGATTTAGAATAATATTTGGATTTTGAGATTTCAACTAATATTGTTTGTACCATTAATTTTGAAGGTTCACGTACGTAGAACAAAATTTTGAGAATCATTATATGAGATTTTGTTTATTGAAAACATTTGAGTGTGAATTTTATTTCATTATTTTTATTTCAATATATAGTGTTATATCATATGTGTTTTTTATTATTCCGGTATTCTTTGGACCTTACCTTTCACATGTAATAGCATAGATATTGAAGCACGAATTTAACCCTGAGATAAGAGAATTAAAAAGTGTGGTAGAGTCATAATCATATCATTTAAATAATTTTAATTAATTAATTATTTGATTAGCCAATTAATTGCTTGGCGCACCAAGACTTTAAATATCACAATAATATATTAATACCAGCATTGATAACCGTGATGAAAATAATGTTAGAGAAGATATTCTTTTAAACAAAAATGAAAACAGCTGAACAAACAAATCTCTTTTTTGCAGATTACGCTACAAAATAAAATGTTACAATTGCAACTGATTTATCAATTTTAAAATTATCAGGCAAAAGATTATTCCATATTAAAACAAAAACAGCTTGGGAAAGTTTTTTAAACGTGGCAGAAAGTTCCTCGGCAAAGCAATTTGAATACAAGGCCAATATATGAGTACAACCAACTTCAAACAGTCGCAGAAAGTTACTACAGGGTCAAATAGATTACTATTTGGACACCCACCTAAAGTTCAACCTAAGAAAAGAAAAGATTCAAAAGACTTTACAATCTTTTATCTAACATCGCAGCAAATAAAACAAATGCAACTAAAAATGGCAAAGGACATTTAATTTCGTATAAATATAACGTATTAAACATTTAAAAATTTTTATTATTTATTTAAATAATGTATTTTGTTTTATTTCCTATTGCACTGATTTACTCTTTTTAATAATACGTTAACAAATATTTTAAAATTACTCTTCTTTTCTGATTTTGCTGAAAAGTCGTATTTTTTGATCTGCGAAGATTTAACATTCCGTATATGAATTCAGCACCAAAGTAACATTCCATATACGTGTTTGGCACCTCGCCGCCTATTGGTTGAAACATGGCCGCGTGCCGCAAAGGACCAATAGAAATGTACTAGGTGCCAAATACATCGCACTGCCAGAATACAAGTGGCGCATCTCAAAAACTGTTGTTTTAGAGAAATAGCTGTTAAGGTTTGCTCCTTTTTTTCTGAATTAATTACAGAACTGCTGTATAATCCAGCTCCTTCTTTATTATTGGGTTGCTTGACAAAAATATTTACTTTTAATGTGATACCCTCCCGCAAGACTTAACATAATATTTTTTTGGAAAATAATTAATAATTAACAGCATTATCAATAATTTTTTAGAGTTATGCCTCTTGTACTTTTCTCACTTATACACTTGTTTTACATTATGCCTTTTGTTTCTCTATACTAACAATGAAGGAGTCAGCAAATAAATAATGTTTTTATTTAACGGTGAGAAGGGAATATAAAATATCAACCATCAACCTAATTAATAAAAAATATTTTATTAAATGGAATTTTTTAAAAACTTTACTTACGCAGTACATGATAAAATTTTTCACATAATAGTTTTCAGTCTTACAAATTCAGTAACAAAAATATTTTCTTTCTATATGGCAGGTAATAACAATACCATAAACTAAATTAACTGGAATAAGTAACAAATCAAACTTAATAAAGACAAAATCAAAAAACTTAAATGAAACATAAATTTTACTCTTAAGATAATAAAACAAACATCAGAAACAAATTTTTAAATAAATGAGAAGTTACAAACTATCAAAAAAATTAAAATAAACTTGTGGAATTACATGTTTGTTAAATAATTTCATCAGCTCCTTTTTCTTTTTTTCTGAAATTGTGGGCTTTTTACGGTAAGCTGGAGTCAAATGGACCTGTGGGATAGAATCGCTGTTCCTTGACTGCCTATCTGAATGCTTAAATTGGATAGTACCAAAAGCTTCATCTTCTTTATAAGAAGTTTTGTACTGAAATGAATCTAAGTTAGACTTTGTAACTTTAATTATTTTGATGTCAGTGAAGTGAATTGTAGATTTCTGAGTATTAGTGGTAAAATTGTTTCCTAGCAGATTGGTAAAAGAATGAAAATTGTAAAAATCTTTGTGACACAACTCAGTTACATCAAAAAAAAGGAGAACTCTTTTTTGAATCCTTGATAATTTGTGCGTATTGGGCTGGAATATAAATGGGGCCTCTCACAAGTGACTTTTTTACTTGTTTTTCAATTATTGAGTGAATAGCGTCCCCTCATTTTGTGTATGGCCCTTTATTAAAAATTTATGGGTTATACTTCTTAATCTAGGGATGACACGAAGAGCGTAGTTATAGAGGCCAATTATGTATTTGTTTTTGTTCTGACCTGGGCAATTGTCAGAATAGAAAATAACATCAAAATCCGTTTGCTTCTCCTCTGCCTTTTTCTTCAGGAACATCAACAGACATGAGGCCAATTCATTCGTTCCCCTATTTGCTTCCCCTTCATGCCAAAGGTAGCAGTAAGCCTTCATATTGTTCAGTTCACATATTGTAAAATTATATGTCGCAACTTTACTAATATAGTAAAAGACGGAAATGTCTCCTCGTGGAATTGGCAGAACAGCTTGCAGATCATAAACTGCTACTACAAGCTCTTCTGAAGCCCTTTTTTATCACAGTCTTTTTCAGTCCTGGATAAATTCTTTTCCTGTAGATGTTGATGGTATCTCACATCTTGTTCCCTTTGTTCTGGAGTCTTATTTTTATAAGCTTCACAGTCTTCACATTGGTCTTTCTTCGGAAAAAATAGGGAAATGTTGAACTCCGTGTTAAAAATGTGCCGAAACATAGAGTATTTGACAAACATTTTACCTTCTTGTTCACATTGAGATTTATAGTCTCTGTACAAATCTACGATAGTCTTACTACCATCAATAAATTCCCTTGTTGTTTGTTGACGAAGGTAATGGCTTTCAATACGAGGGATATTTTGAATAAAGTTCCCAGCTTCCAATTTCAAAGCAGGATCCAATTTTTTTGGATTAACTCCAACTTTCCCTCTCAGATCAGGTTGTATAGCCCAATAGCCCAAAAATTTTTAAAAGTAATGTGACGTTCAGCATCAGTTATTTTCGTGTTACATTGAAGTCTGCAATTCGCACTAGATGGGGGTTTCATGGTTCTCGCAGCGACCATCTTATTTTTGCGTGAAATGTACTCTTGACCTGTATTTCTTTTTTCTTTTCAAACTTGATTTTCCATTTCGTTGTTTTTTTTATACCTTTTTAAATTTTGGGCGTGGTGGTTCTTCTCGCTCTCTGCTGTCGTCTGATGAATCAGTGTATTCAACTAGTGGTTTAATCAATACTTCTTTCGACTTTCTGTAAAAGAACACGCTTTAAAAAAACAGCTAAAAAAATAAAAAAATATTACAAGAAATTGTAACAAAATATTTCGAAATGGACCTGTAAAACTATGCTTTCACTTCGAAATCACGGATCACACTGAGAAATTTGACATACGCCTCTCGTATCCCCCACCTGTTAACTTGCTTACGATTTTAATACAGCGATTTTCGCTTCTCTAGCAGTAAATATTGGGACTATAAAAGAGCCCATTTTAGTATCAGGTAGATCTTATTTTAAGGGATGTCACTATGAGGTTAACTAAAAAAGTTAGATTTTTGAGTTGCGCCACTTGTATTCTCGCAGTGCGACATATACGGAATGTTTAGATGCCACCGGTAACCATAGGTAATTAAAACCCATTTGATGCGTCCTTTATATTATAATACAGGTTTTTAGAATTCACAGCAAAAAGAAAGCTCAGAGAAAATTCTGTTCTGGAAAGTTTAGAGATGGGTTCATGTCGTCCAAATTCAGAGTTTTAATCTGATTTTTTATTTGAAACAAAGATTCTGGTGGTTCTGGTTCGAGACTGTGAGAAAATCCTGATAGTCTTGACTATCAATTAAACTACTCTGAGAAGATATTTCAGAAAGCTTTGGAAGGCACCTCGAATGGTATACTTATAAACGGGCAATGTATAAATAACCTGCGATATGCTGATGACACTGTCATACTGGCAGATAATGCTGAAGCCCTGCAACGCTTAATGGACCGAGTAACGACAGCCTGTAGAGAATTTGGAATGAAATTGAATACAAAGAAGACAAAAACGATGGTCATCAGCAAGCACCAAAACAGAAGGGTGAAGGTCAATGTCGACGGAACAGATCTGGAAAGAGTAACAAGAACAACGTACCTTGGAAGTAATCTTGATGAAACTTGGGACCACTCACTAGAGATAAGAATACGCCTGGAAAAGGCACGTACAATGTTTTACAAAATGCAAAAAGTTCTATGCAACCGCCATCTGGCATCTCATTGAGAACTAGAATACTTAAGTGCTATGTTTTCTCCACCTTGCTCTATGGTGTTGAAGCCTGGACAATGACAGAAGCAACACAAAAAAGAATCCAAGCATTCGAAATCTGGTGTTACCGTAAAATGCTCAGAATATCCTACATGAGCCATACGACAAATGCGGAAGTCTTGCGGAGGATGAATAAGGAAAGAGAGCTTATGCTTATAATAAAAGAACGGAAAACACAATATTTTGGTCACATCATAAGAAATCAAAAGTATGAACTGCTCCAACTTATAATCGAAGGCAAAGTCAATAGCAAAAGTGGACCAGGAAGAAGACGCAACTCTTGGCTTAAAAACCTACGGCAATGGACAAACATGACCTTCATAGAACTATTTAGGGCTGCTACAAATAAGATTAATAAAAAATAAGAATAAAATAAGATTAAATGGGCAAATGTAATGGCCAACGTCCTTAAAAATAAATCACCGTAAGAAGAATCAATTAAATCGGTTGATTAATCGAATTACCATTAATGAAAATCTTTGTACTGGTA
This sequence comes from Diabrotica balteata, assembly GCA_918026665.1. Classification (NCBI taxonomy): domain Eukaryota; kingdom Metazoa; phylum Arthropoda; class Insecta; order Coleoptera; family Chrysomelidae; genus Diabrotica; species Diabrotica balteata. The sequence continues at coordinate 84,895,932 of OU898284.1, forward strand.
GCTTTCATTTGGAGCTGGGGTATAGTTATTAACATAGTCAGGTTCACAATTAACGAAGTGTGCTCTGTGCCTATCGTTCGAAAAACTAGGATTCTTATGGATTACAGAAGGGCGTACTTGTGAGTTATTTTCTTTGTTGGTCGTTGGGTCTATTGTTTTGAAAATTATTATTTGAACTGAGAGTTGGTCTCTTAAAGGCATTATTTTGAGTGTTATTGAAGTTTTTATTGTCATTAAAGTTTCTGGAATTGTTAAAATTATGAGAGTTGTTGAAATTCTGCGAGTTATTTTGGGAATTTTGCCAAGAACGACATTCACTGTTCGAGTGGCAAATACGTCCACAAAATCATCTAGTTGGTTGAAGGACTGATCTTCTGATGGGTTGATTGTTTTTATTAGATTTTGGGGGATTGGGTTGATTGATTTTCTGTATTTTGAAATAAAATAATTGTAACTCTCGTCTGATGCGGACCTGAACTTCAAGAAAGTCTTTTGGATTACTAGCACGAATAATATAAGCGATACTAAGATCAAAGCTTGTCAATAAGGTATTGAGCGCTATTCATTCGAATAATACAATTTAGGCCTGTTTCTTCCCAAAGAGGTTAGATTTCTGTATGTCAGCATGCATTTCTGCATTAAGGACTTGATTGCGAAATATACGAGCCGATTCATTCGGAAGATATTTGACTGTCTGTAAATCTTTTGTCAAAGAAGATAGGCCTGTGGTGTCTTCAAAATGAGAATTAAGAAGCTGCTTGATAATGGATTTCTTAAACTTATAAGTTGTGCTTCTGTTCTAATAAAAAGTATTTTTTTTTATATAAAAATTATCGTTTAATAAAATGAAAATAAAAAAAATCATCGGTTTACAGAATAACCTACAAAAATTTATAATTACCAAAGTAATCAGCAAAAATATTTAAATTAGGCATACACTTATTGATTGAAAGAATAATTAACATTAGAATACCGAAGAGTATATAATAATAAAGGTATAAAACAAAAATTAGATAGGAGGTGGTTCAATGTTGGACTTACTATTCAGGAAGTAACATAACTATTCTCCAGAGGCTAAGAAAAGACAAAGAAATTGTTAACACCATAAAAAACAAAAAAACTGGCTTACTTCGACCACATGATGCGTAAGGATAAATACCAACTTCTACAGTTGATTCTACAGGGCAAGATTGAGGGTAAGAGAGGCCTTGGACGTAGACGTATATCCTAAGCCAATTTCCTAAGATTGGCCAGGCAGGATATATGTCTATCGTCCTGTTTCGAGCAAAATGGCCTATTTCGAGCTGCTGTGAATAGAATAAGATGGGTCAATGTGGTCGCCAACATCTTTAGAAGATAGGCACATTTCTAGAAGAAAAAGTATCTGAGAGTCCACGATTCAATTCCGTACAACAGTATAAGAAATACAGAGTGGCCAAAAGTCTGGAAACGGCTAATTATCTCGTAAAATGCTAATCATAATTGTACAAAATTTGAGGTACACCTATTTTGGGATACGGAGATTCCATATTTGATATTTACAATGTTGCCAGATTTGCCGTTTTTCTTATATTATTAGTAACTTTGGTTTTTCAAATACATCACCCTGTATATTCAGTCATTATTGGAATCTCTCACTCAATACGAGTTCAACCATGTGTAACACTTATGATTTTATGTAATCTGGAAGGTCATAAATACATAAAACCAAGTCTGGCAACGCCTAAATTGTTTCAATAAATTTTTTAATACTAACTATTTTCAAATACATTAAAACGTAACAATTGATAGTTTAGAACATTTTTTAACATAGTAGTTACGTTATTAAGTGTTCAAAATGTGCTCAATTTGTGAGTTGACAGCACCCTAATCGATGGTAGAAGGCGTCTACCACATTTCTCCATGATTGTCTAGAAATTATTCGAGATTCATTGATAATTCGTTGCCTTAGCTCTGCAAGACTTGCTGGTTAAGTTTTGTAAACTGAATTTTTCAAGTATCCCTAATAAAAATAATCTTTAGGATTGAAATCGGGTGAACGTGGAGGCCATTCAATTCTACCTTGTCTACCAATTTATCGTCCAGGAAATATCTCATCTAAATATCGCCGAACATTTACACCAACTATCTGACGTTAAATTTCTTTCGACAAAAAATGACCCAATTGAATAAGTAACTACTATATCTGACCATACATTTAATTTTTGTGGTCTTTGAGTATGGTTTTCACGCATTCAGTCTTCAGTGTGAATTTACGTCACACCAGTACCTTAAATTGTGTCGATTTACACTTCCACACAGTGTAAAAGTTGCTTCATCGGAAAAACATATTCTGTTAACGAAATTTTAATAATTTTCAATTTTATCCATCATTACCTCAGTAAACTCTAATCTACGACCAAAGTCATCTTCACTTAATTCTTGCAATAAGTTAATTTTGTATGATTTAAATTTATTTTTACGTAATAAACGTAAGACTGAAGAATGACCTACATCATGTACTTGTGCAACCCTGCCTGGGGATGTATGTGGATCTTCAACAAAACTTTGCTTATATCTGAAGTTTTGTTGTCATTGATAACTCGTTTCGGTCAACCTGATCGGTATCTATCTTTTACTTCTCCAGATTCCTCAAATCGCCTTACAGTTTTTTGTACCGTCGTCTTTATGAATAGGAGAACGGTTTAGAGAACGGCATTTTAGAGAAGCAATTTAAATTGCAGAACTTTTTGAACCACAACTACTGTCAATTTTAGTTCATAATTTTAAATGGTGAACAAATGTCAAAATCACAGCATTCTCCATTTAAATATTTAAATTTATTAAAATCTACATATTTTGCACTGTTTTATGTATTTAAGATCTTTCAGACTACATAAAATCAAGTGAACATATGGTTGAACTCGTATTGAATAGCTGAACTCGTGTGAAATTCACACTGAATGCGTGAAAACCATACTCAAAGACCACAAAAATTAAATGTATGGTCAGTTATAGTAGGTACTTATTTAATTGGGCCATTTTTTATCGAAAGAAATTTAACGTCAGATAGTTGGTGTAAATTTTCGGCGTTATTTAGATGAGATATTTCCCGGACGATAAATTGGTAGACAAGGTAGAATTGAATGGCCTCCACGTTCACCCGATCTCAATCCTAAAGATTATTTTTATTAGAGATACTTGAAAAATTCAGTTTACAAAACTTAACCAGCAAGTCTTGCATAGCTAAGGCAATGAATTATCGATGAATCTCGAATAATTTCTAGACAATCATGGAGAAATGTGGTAGACGCATTCTACCATCGATTAGAGTGCTGTCAACTCACAAATGGAGCACATTTTGAACACTTAATAACGTAACTATTATGTTAAAAAATATTCTAAACTATCAATTGTTACGTTTTAATGTATTTGAAAATAGTTAGTATTAAAAAATGTATTGAAACAATTTAGGCGTTGCCAGACTTCTGTTTTATGTATTTAAGACCTTCCAGACTACATAAAATCATAAGTGTTACATATGGTTGAACTCGTATTTAATAGGAGATTCCAATAATGACTGAATATACAGGGTGATGCATTTGAAAAACCAAAGTTACTAGTAATATAAGAGAAACTGAAAATCTGGCAACATTGCAAATACCAAATATGGAATCTCCGTATCCCAAAATAGGCGTATCTTAAATTTTGTATAATTATGTCTAGTAATTTACGAGACAATTAGCTGTTTCCAGACTTTTGGGCCACTCTGTATATAACATCGTGTAACCTGATTTTTATGTGTACTGACGAATCATGGCATTTGAATAGCTTAGCCATTTTTTGAAATGCAGATCTTACTTCCTCTATCCTACTACCAAGATAGGTGTATGTTTTTACTTCTTCTATTGGTTGACCATTCACACTGATTCTTCCAATTTGTTGTTCGAGGTTAGATATTTTGGAATAAGAAATCTTAAATTATTTAATTTTCGTATTTGTACAGATTCAAATATAGTTATAAGGATCGAATTGTATTCTAATGACTCTTTGTCCGATTCTTCTCGATCGACGATGGTAATACAATAAAATGTAAAAATTATAGTTTTATTGGCAGCTACTAATAATACCATTCTAATTGTTGGTTGGGCATTTTTCTACAATAGACTGCGCTCAAATGACCTCAAATTCCTAATTTATAATTTCACAAATAATGTATACCTCAGCGCAGAGGTTAATGATTCTATCATACTAACACACTTTAAATTATGAGGTTACAATACAATTTAATCTAGGCCGTTATTGCTATTAACACTTAGGAAGTTCAATTGGAAAATTTATTATTCGGCAATTTATTAAGTTGCAGGTTGAATGGACTCTAATTATTAAAATATTACTAGATATGTTTACAATTTTTCAATTATACACAGTTAAACTATAAAAGGTTCAGAAGTTAAGAATAATGTGAGATTACAAATTAAGGGATTTATTTGTGATTGAATAGTATTTGTGATTGTTTTCCACGTGTTTTATGTTTCTTTTTGCACATTATGCTTTCAGTATGCCTGTTGTTTTTGACACGAATAGCGGGTAGGAACTCCTTTTAAATAGTCCTATCAGGGAAAGTGAATCAAACCCTGCCTTCCGCAGATTCTAGGTGTTTCCAGACCCGGGAAACTAGTACCTGTTTAGGGTCCCTTGTCCAGGGTCACGGATAAAGCCGACAACGGCATCCAGGGCGGAGAAGAAGATCTTCACAACGGTCTGGAAGGCGGAGGTGGCAGCCCAATGGTTTTAGGGCTAGTATAAAATCGAGGGGAAGATTGATCTCTGAAGTCCAGAAAGACAGTCAAACTAACGGATGAAAACCTTAAGACAAATTTTCTGGCCCTCCAGGTTAGGGGTTGGATCGTTGAGCTAGCTCCTTAATATATAGAAAAAACTGCTGCTAAAAATCCCAAACCAAGCCTCGGAAATATAGACGGATCTAAACGTAGACGAAAACGGCTACGAAAAAGGACCATGATGGTACATGGAATGTACAAGGAATAAGGGGTAAAACTGAAGAGATCATTAAAGAAGTAAAACAACTTGGCCTCAACATAGTGACCCTCACTAAAACAAAGAAGAAGGGCGTTGGATCAGTAATGATAGGAGACTACATACACCTGTATAGCGGCGTACCAAAGGAAAAAAAGAGCTAAGAGAGGAGTATCCGTAATTATTAACAAAAAATTTAAAAGGAAAATTACCAGCTGGACTGCAGTAGACGAAAATATCTTGCAAGTAAATATGACCTTACACCATAAAAAAAACAACAATACTAGCAATCTATGCCCCTCAGAGGATGAGAATGCAACCACAAAAGACGAATTCTTTGCAAAATTAAACGAAGTTATTAATAGAGTTGGAAATAACCGAGAAATATTTTTATTAGGCGATTTTAATGGAAGAACAGGAAACAAGCGCCACAACAATGTAATTGGACCTTATGGAGAAGACGTCGTAAATGATAACGGAGAAAGACTTATCAATCTCTGTGAAAGTAATAGACTCAAAATAACTAACGGATATTACTGTCACAAAAACATACACAAATATACATGGTTTCAACCAACAAGGAATTTTAAGTCTATAATAGATTACGTGATAGTTAAACAAAATTCACAAATACTCATTAGAGATATTAGAGCTATGAGAGGAGCAGTATGCGGATCAGATCACCACATGGTCAGGGCAAAAATTGTTTTCCCATATAGATTAAAGGACAGTGTCTCATCAAGCCAAGACGAACAACTTTTAGAAAGAATTGATCTTCCTCAATACAATCTGTCCAGTTTAATTCATGAGAGCACCCGCACACTATATAAGACTCGAATGGACTCCAAACTTGACGAAACACTAACAAATACCAAATGCATATATGAGAACATAATATCAAGTATTCATCAAACAGCACAGGAGGTCTTAGGAATCAAACAAAATAAAATTAGTAACAAGCTTTGGTGGAATGAAGACGTCGAAAATGCGGTAACAGAAAAGAAAAGATTATACCATAAGTGGTTGAATACAAAAGATGACGCAGACAAAGACCGATACAATGAAATAAAGAAGAAAACTAGAAAGATAATTATGACCTCCAAAAATGAGATATGGGACAGAAGGTGCAGAGAGATAGAATCTTATATTGGAGGACGACAATGCACTGAGGCGTGAAAGTTTATAAACTCTGTTAAGAAGCCGACTAACGAGAAAGTGATTCTAAATCCCATAAATCCCGAGGATTGGACACATTATTACAAACATCTATTAAATAAGAACAGAGACGAATTTAAAGAAGATAAGAATTCATCAAGAATCTAAATTCTGGGAGAGCATATTACCATAGATATCAACATAGTTCAAAAAGCTATAGCAGGGATAAAGAATGGGAAAGCAAGTGGACCAGAGGAAGTAACTACGGAATTAATAAAGAATGGTTCAGAGAAATTACACAGAATGATCACGGTGATATTTAACGAATATATTAATGGACATCCAACACCAGATGAATGGAAAACAGCATATATGACCCCAATATAAAAAAGGTGACAGGAGAAATTGTAAAAACCATAGAGGGATATCGGTCACAAGTTCAATGAGTTGACTATACGGTCGAATACTACGGGACCTGATAGAGGAAGATTATCAATCGTCTCAAGACGAATAACAAGGAGGATTTAGAGCAGGTCATTCATGTACAGATAAAATCTTCTGTCTTAAACAAATTATAGAAAAGAAAATTGTAACAAATAGAGAGTTACATATGACTTTTGTAGATCTTGAGAAGGCATATGACACAGTCCCGCTAAATAAACTATGGGAAGTCCTGGGTACATCAAACATACATCAAACATTGGTTAGTGCTCTCAAAGCTCTATATTATGGTTTAAACTCCCAAATGAAATTCGGAAACCTCTTAGCTGAAAAATTTGCATTTACTAAGGGTCTCAGACAAGGATGTTGTATCTCTCCGACTCTATTTAAGATTTATATCTCTGCAGCTCTGAAACAATGGAAAAGGAAAGTCAAAGGAATGGGTATACAATTGAACGGTCAGGATTACATATATACTTTACGAATAACAAGGAGGATTTAGAGCAGGTCGTTCATGTACAGATAAAATCTTCTGTCTTAAACAAATTATAGAAAAGAAAATTGTAACAAATAGAGAGTTACATATGACTTTTGTAGATCTTGAGAAGGCATATGACACAGTCCCGCTAAATAAACTATGGGAAGTCCTGGGTACATCAAACATACATCAAACATTGGTTAGTGCTCTCAAAGCTCTATATTATGGTTTCAAACTCCCAAATGAAATTCGGAAACCTCTTAGCTGAAAAATTTGCATTTACTAAGGGTCTCAGACAAGGATGTTGTATCTCTCCGACTCTATTTAAGATTTATATCTCTGCAGCTCTGAAACAATGGAAAAGGAAAGTCAAAGGAATGGGTATACAATTGAACGGTCAGGATTACATATATACTTTACAGTTTGCAGATGATCAGGTGGTGATCTCAAATGACAAAGATGACATGGAATACATGCTTAGAAAACTAATTAAAGAATACCAGAAATGGGGATTAAATATCAATTTAGAAAAGACAAAATACCTCTCAATTGGAGCTGAAGCAGAACAACTCGATATCGATGACAATTAAAAAATAAATCCATGCAACGAATATAAATACCTGGGCTCATCTTCGACCGTAGTAGAAAAGACGAACGAGAAATAGAACATCGAATTGTACGAGCACGAAGAGCTATAGCATGTTTGAACGGAGTTCTATGGAGTAAAGAAATATCAAAGAAAAGAAAATGGAACATCTATGAGACAAGATCGATGAGAATATCAAGAGCCGACAGAATACGGAATGAAGTGATAAAACAACAAATTGGTATAGAGGGCACTATAGTTGAGGATATTGAGAGAAAACAGCTCATATGGTATGGGCATGTGAGCCGAATGGGGGACGAAAAATTGCCTAAAAAAACGATGATGTGGCAACCCCCAGAGCAGGGAAACGAGGAAGACCACCACAGAGCTGGAATACAGTGGCGTTTGGGAGTCGGACAACGTCCTAAGACGTTATAAAACCGAATATATATATATATATATATATATATATATATATATATATATATATATATATATATACGTAAAATATGTTTTTTGACATGATTAAAAAACTATCAGTTTGAAGAAAAATATAATTTTTTTATCTTTTTGGCAATTTTGAATATTGTTACAAATATTACTTTTTCTCGCAATTGATAATAATTTTCAAATGAGCCGTCCGACCCTTTGCCAGCGTTAAAAAACCCTTATATTGTTAGTATGATTTACATGTTAGTAAGTACTTAACAGAATTTTATGGTTACTTTATTTCTGTCAAATGTATTTTCTTTTTTCTACTGATTCACTTGTGTCCACTGGAGTGTAGCTCTTGTTCCATTTTCTTAGAAAACTATTTTTATTTCTTATTTTCCGGTTGCCACCATAATCATATCAACCATATATCTTATTACTGATGAAACAAATCAACGAAATTGAATTGTTCCTATATCGAGTTTATCTTTGATGTATCCTTTCTTTAATAAATAATTATTCGCAATATTGTTTATCAAGATAACCCAAACGTCATTATTTTTAGATTTAGAACTAACAATTTCGAGATTAGTCTTATTGCATCCTGCTCGAGATAAGAAATAAGAAATGTAGTTGGTAATCGGAATTCTTCATCAGTGGAAATGATAAAAGCCATCCTCTCTGAATTAACTGCGGATGTGTATAAGAAAAAGAGAACATTAATGAGACAGCAGTATCAGTCTAATAAAAAGTAAACAACTCGTTTGATGCAACTTTATAAAATTGCGATATTAGGAAGTCTTTCATTATTAAGTTGGTTTTTGTTGTTTTGGTATACATTAATGTATAATTTAGTATCAATAAATTGTATTTTATGATCAATAAATTATATTTTCACCAGTTTTGTTGTTAATTAATCAGATCGTAAATTAGGAAGATTTTGGGAAATTCTTTTATTCCATTTCCTAATTATTATTATTTATAATATTCTAGGATAATAATTTTAGCTTCACATCTGTCAAAGATTGTATTTAAAAACAGTTCTAAAGTCTTTTTTTATAAGATTCCGATCTGTTGTGAAGTGCAGAAGCTTAGCGATTTTGTTTTTTTGCTTTATATTTTAGATTAACTCTGATATTTTATCAACTGTACTGTAAGTAGAAATTTTTTATAAAATTGTTTGTTAAACGCCGTGCCCCGTCATGTCCGCAGGCAAAAATGGCATCTCTGGGAAGGATCCACCAGATCCTGGTGTAGAGGACATTGAATTTACAGATGGGAATGACATAATTATACCTACAAATGCTTTGCATATTAATTCTCAGGTTAACTACTCAACTGATATTAAAAACAGTATTGATACCGAAAACTTGCCATCGACTTCAGCTAAAACAAATATTAAAAAAAGTCAGGAATTTAATTCATCTAATCGATTTAGTTCTAATGATAATGGTTCTTTTTTTATATTTGTTCAACATATCAATTTAAATATAGGTCGTAGTTAGAGAAACTACTTTCGTTATCTAATTATGATAAAAATATTATTGAAATTGTTAGTGTAGGTAAAAACCGTATTAAAATCCAAGTAGATTCAGGTTCTGTTGCTATTAGTTGGTTACTGAAGATTTTTTGAGAAAAATAATCTAATAGCAGCATATATTCCAAATTATTTAACAGAAAAAAAGATATCGTTCGTGGAGTGGATACTACTTTAAGTGAGAATACACTGCTTAACACTATAAAGTCTAACATTCCTACTAACCCTAGAACACTAACCTTAATTTCCACTCCCAACCATTCGTGATATTTACGATTTTTTTTTCAACTCCAAAAAAGTAAAACAAAAAATTAAGATATTTTAATTAATTTATTAAAGGAACAAAGGAACATTTTTATATCTAAATTGTACAAAAAAATTTCAAAATTTATGCATCTACGTCACAGGTAACGCAACAACGAGCACGGTGTTCTGCGCAAAATGCTCGTTTGCAGTGATTGCAATGAAGTGACGTCATTCTCTTTTTTTGGAGGGACAGATGTAACATGTAGTACGTTTGTTAGAAGGTTGATTGTCCTCAGTAACTTCCAAAGGAATTTTAATTAAATCACTAATCAGAAGCTTCACCGAGCGTTGCAAAGTCGGCATCGCAAAACGCTTTTCAAGCCATAATCTTGTGAGTTCTTGATGGAGATTTAACATAAAAGCCTTTCTTGTTATTGGCTCCTGATTATTTCTTGATAAATTATGATTATATATAATCCAAGAGTTTATACACGCTATGTTGATCATACCATAGAATATACACAGCGGCCATCTTCGAGTTTTTCGGGAGCAACTTCGATGGCCACACATTTGGTCAAAAGTGTCCACACCACCCTTTGTTTGGTTATAGTGCAATATTATTTCGGGTTTTTTAGTAGTTGGACAAACAACTGAGCCTTCGTGCATTGTTGACAATACTAGAACGGTTTTGTTCTTTTTGGATTTATAGGACACTAACGTCTTCTCTCGGTCAAAGCAAAATTTTGAATTTCCGATTTCTCTGTTTTTAAGATTAATCATTTCAGGAGGTATCTCTCGTTTATTTTGCCGCAAAGTACCAATAATTGTAAGGTTGTAAGGAGGCTTCAAAAGAGTATCAGCAAGGTTCACTGAAGTGAACCAATTGTCCATTGTGACGTTTCGGTAACTTCCGTAAATAGTTTCAGTCAACTTTTTAACATAGTATTCTCCTAGAGATTCCCCATTTGTGTGCGTATGTTTGCCGAGATAAGGGTCTGCGTTCAACATGTACTTGGTACCCGCGTCGCAAGTCATCACAATTTTAATTCCGTACTTGGCCGGCTTATTCGGGATATACATCCTGAAAGGGCACCGGCCCCTAAAAGCTAATAACTGCTCGTCAATAGTTATATAGCTACCTGGTCGATAAGACTCTTTACAATTAAAAATAAATTCATCCCATATTTCTCGAATAGGGGTAAACCTATCTAAATTTCTTCTTTCAGTTCTTGTGGCTATATTATCGAACCTAAGATTATGTAGAAGAAAATCAAATCTTTCGCAGCTCATTGTTGCTCTATAAACGGAGCCAGACATTTTGGAATCAAACATCTCTCTACTGTGAAGATGATTATCTTTTTGTGCTCCAGAAAATATAAGTAGTCCAACAAGAGCATTTAATTCATCCCTTGTTACGAGAGAATTAGTATGTTTAGCAACTTTAAAATTTTTAGATTTTAGGCTGATTTGAGTATTGGTGTGCAACAGAATTTTTTCGTACATAGAATCATTCATCAAACACTGAAATACATCTAATGGTGTATTAGCATCTTTCAAAGGAATTTCAAAGCACCATTTTTTTGGGAATAAAATTATCGCGTTTTTTTTAAATCAATCAATATCTGTCGAATTTTAAACGATTTGCGGAAAAATAGTATGTTTACCTCGTAGGAAAAGCCACATTCCTGGACTCTGTGTTGCTAAGTCTCGGCTTGCGCCTCGACTTAGCAATCTTCACAGTCGTCCAGGAATGTTAAGCTTTTCCTACCCGGTAAACAATGTACTATTAACGGATTTTTACCCACATATTTAATAGCTACATTCATGTATACCTAGTAAGTATTAAACACATTTTACATTAACCTTGGTCAAAATTTTAATTTCGTGTTCTTTTTAATTAAGTGGTTATATACTTTTGAAATAGAAAATGACAGAGAAATATACGCTAAATGGAATAGAGAAGTTAAAAAAGACGTGGATAAGGCGAAAAATATAAACTGGGAGGCTAAGTGTGATTAACTGGATAGATTTATGGGTGGAACAAAAGTGGCGCAAGCTTGGAAAACATTAAAACAGTTTAGGAAAAATGAGAAAAATGAAGACAACATTTCTCTCATAAAGTTAAATGAATGGGAAGAATATTATACGAAACTGCTGAAAGAGGATAGAGTAGAGTACAGATGGGAAAAGATAAGGGAATTAATAGACAACAGAGACGAAAGACAGGAAATCCCTATAATAACATTATCTGAATTGACGGAAACCTTAAGAGAGGTTAAAAACGGAAAAGCCGCAGGGCCTGGAGACATTCCCATAGAGCTGGTTAAATATGGGCCGACTGCACTTTTAGAATTAATAGTAGACCTTTTCAATAAATGTATGTGTGGAGACCAGGAAATTCCTAAAGATTGGAATAAATCTTATATAAGCTCCATATATAAGAGAGGGAATAAAAGAGACTGTTCCAATTATAGAGGTATTAGTGTGACGAGCTCTGTGGGCCGGTTGTACGGCAGAATATTAAAGAAGAGGGTTGAAAGACAGATACAAGATATTGAAGAACAAAGCGGCTTTCGTACCGGGAGATCCTGCCTTGATAATATATTTATCCTACGACAAATAATTGAAAAGCGTGTCGAAAGAAGTAGAGAGACCCATTTGGTATTTATAGACCTTGAGAAAGCATATGATAGTGTCCCGTTAAAGAAAATGTTTGAGGTCCTCAAAAGGTCCGGATTGGATTCGACGTATATCCGAGCGATATATAAATTGTACGAAAATGCAGTTAGTTGTGTAAAAATTGGAACCAGAACCTCAAATGAATTTAAAGTCACTAAAGGCCTAAAGCAAGGATGCTGTTTGTCACCGACACTCTTTAAAATTTACGTCCAAGAAGCATTGAGGAATTGGAGAAATAAATGTAGATTTATGGGCATCGAAGTGGGACAAGAAACTCTGTATACATTGTTGTTTGCAGATGATCAGGTGGTGGTTGCAACCGATGAGGAAGATATAAATTATATGAATCGAAAATTATTTGAGGAATATGCCAAATGGGGGCTTACTGTAAACATAAGCAAAACAGAATATTTAAAAATTGGAGGAAATACCACAGATCTGAGGCTTGAAAACGCAGTCATAAAAGGCTGCAACCAGTATAAATATCTAGGAAGCATCATATCAGCAGATGGCAGAGTTAAGATAGATGTACAAAACCGAATAACCCAAGGAAAAAAATGCATCCGAATACTGAATTCATTACTGTGGTCTAATAAAATAAAGATGCATACCAAACTTCGCGTATACAGAGCAATTGTAGAACCAATTACCACATATGGTGCCGAATGTTGGACGATGACAAAGAATGAACGAGATAAAGTAGACGTTGTGGAAATGGATTATCTTAGAAGGTCATGTCGAGTATCGAGAATGGAAAGAATCAGGAATGAGGAAATACGAAACCGTACAGGAATTAGAGATACTCTTTCAGATAGAATACAAGGAAGGCAATTACAATGGTATGGTCACGTGATGAGAATGGAGGAGGAGCGGTGGCCAAAGAAAGCCTTAATGTATGTTCCGCCAGAAAGAAGGAAAAGGGGAAGACCACCAAATTCCTGGAGAAGAGAAATTACAAAAACAATGCAATCTAGAGGCTTAGAAGAGGGAGATTGGGGAGATAGGAAAAGATGGAGGCTGAAATGCGGGAAGCGGCAATCGCCGTAGGACCCCCGTTATATGATGATGATGATGGTTATATACTTTTTAGGACACTGATGATGGAATATGGATTCCGAAAACGTTTTGTGTAACATAGCCCGAATCGGGTTTTTAAATATGTATCTTTTATAAAGGATTTTTAACAAATTTTCTTACCAAATAATAAATTCCGAAAGCAAACCGAGATCTGCCAGCAAAAACACCAATTTTAGTAAAGCGAAGGGACCACCAACGTAAATGCAAAATGGGAACAGACCATAGAAATTGAGGCGAGAATAGAACGAGCTAGAGCAGCATTTAGCAATATGAAAAAGCTTCTCATAAGCAAGGATTTGTCTCTTCCCCTAAAACTACGTATAGTTAAATGCTACATTTGTCCGATCTTGCTGTATGGAGTGGAGGCATGGACGCTGACGGAGACGCTAACGAGAAAACTAGAAGCATTCGAAATGTGGGTGTACCGACGCATTCTTCGTATATCCTGGACCAAACATGTCACCAACATAGAGGTACTCCAAAGAATCGGAAAGGAGAAAGAAATCGTGAATACAATTAAACAAAGAAAGCTTGAATATCTAGGCCACATATTGAGACACGATAAGTACTGTCTGCTACAATTGATTGTCCAGGGAAAAATAGACAGTAAGCGAGGGCCAGGTAGGAGAAGACACTCGTGGCTCCAAAATCTGCGGAAGTGGTTCGGGCTCACATCGGTCGAACTATTCGAAAGCGCCGCAAACAAGATCAAAATTGCCATGTTAATAGCCAACGTTCGCAACGGACAGGGCACTTGAAGAAGAAGAGAAGAAGAAGGGACCATGTGGTAATACATCGTATTTAAATAGAACATACTAGACTGGATACGCACAAACACCTACTAAGGAAGGAACTCCCTAGAATATGCTACACCTGTGACACCAATATATCTGTAGACCACATTGTTTTAGACTGTCCATTATATCAAATGAAAACACAAGCTACTGAACAACCAAGTGATAGTTTAATTGAATTTTATTTTATTTTTTTTTTTTTTTATTAGAAAAAAGATGTCGCATCCACCAAAAGGTTATTAGCGACGGAACAAAATATAAATAACAAAGTTAGACACCTACAGATTGTACAAAATGTTTATGGATTTAAGATAATTCACTATATTTTCATAGGAACAGTTTTGACCTAGAGCCTGTGGTAGAGCGTTTGGGATCTTGTAGCGCTGTCTTTCTTGGTCATATTTACTACAAATTATTAAAAAGTGTTCGACTGTTAATCGGACGTTACACTGATCACATATAGGTGGATTATTCTTTGTGAAAAGGTAGGAGTGCGTTAATCTGGTATGTCCTAGACGTAAACGCGCAACCGCAATTTGTTCCCGTCTATTGCGCGACGATGGAAACCACTGAGACACATTATTTTTAATTTTATTTAGATTGGAATTAGTTCGAGACCACTCATTTCGCCACAAACACAACACTTTATTTTTAAAATAAGCTTTTAAGTCACTGGAGACACACTTGTCTATCGGCTCCGACAAATCACTTAAAATAGCCTCTCGTGCAATCCTGTCAGCTTCTTCATTTCCTGTTATTCCAACGTGTGAGGGAACCCATAAAAATTGGACGCTTCTTCCATGTTCATGAGCTTGGGAAAGCTGGTGTTTTAGCAACTTTTCAAAAGGATGTTTCGGAAAAATGTGTTTTAATGAGTTTAGAGAGCTAAGGGAATCTGTTATGATAAGGGCTTTAGTGAGTGTAAGCTCGTTAAGAAGTTTCACAGCACGGTATATGGCGTAGAGTTCAGCTGAATATGTGCTGCATGCTGAGGGTAAACGGAAAAGAAGATTGTTTTCTGAAGAAACGATTGATGCCCCCACTCCGTCTTCGGATTTAGATGCATCTGTATAGATTTTATGGTAGTCGGGGTACTTATTTATGAGGGCCTTAAACTTGGACCGAATCAGAGAATGATGTGTATTAGATTTATCTATATACTCTAGAGATGCGTCACAAGTTGGTATATCGATCAGCCAAGGCTCGGGGTATTTAATATCTGAGGAGAAAACCTCCGGAAAATTAATGTTTAGATTTTGAAGAATGGATTTAATTCTTTCGTAATATGGTTTTTTAGTATAGCGAATATCTTGGAATACGTTTACATATTTATTTGTAAAAGTATTTTGATATATTGGCTTTGAAATATTTCCAGCGACTGAGGCTGCATGTGATAGAGCGAGGTACATGCGGCGGTGATGTAGCGATGGTTCTCCTAAAAGAGCATAAATGCTGGATACAGGTGTAGTTGGGAAAGCCCCTAAGATTAGTCTAAGACTTTTATTATGAATAATATCTAATGATTTCAGTAGAGATTTATTAGCAGTGGAATAGGCAATTGCTCCATAATCTAGCTTAGAACGTATTAAAGATTTATACAGGAGGAGTAGAGTGGATTGGTCTGAGCCCCAGTTTTTATTACAGAGAGATCTTAATACGTTTATTCTTTTATTACAGGAAAGGATGAGTTGTGAGATGTGATTTTTCCATGTTAACTTTGAATCGAAGATTAAACCCAAGAATTTGTGGTGATCTCTAAACTCCAGCTGTTTCTCATACATTCTTAGGTTAGGAGGTTGTGGCAAGGAGCTTGAAGAGAATACGACTCCTATTGATTTTTCTATTGAAAATTGAAAACCTGTAAAGTTGGACCAATTTTCGAGAGTATCTAAAAAGTTTTGAAGAATTGATGATATTGAGGAAATATTTTTACCTTTAATAGATACCACTAGGTCATCAGCGTATAAACGAGCCTGTAAGGGTGCTTGAATGTTTTTAATGATGTCGTTTATTGCTACCAGAAATAGTGTTGGACTGAGTATGGATCCTTGGGGTGTACCATTTTCCAAACTATAAATATTTGAAGAGATATTATTTATTTTTACTTGAAAAGATCTGTTATTTAAAAAGTTTTGGATGAAAGCAAGGCAGTGACCTTGAATATTCCATTTATAAAGTTGTCTTAAAATGTTGTATTTCCAAGCTTTATTAAATGCACGTTCTAAGTCAAAAAATATAGCAACACATTTTTGGTTTGTAGCAAGAGCTTCATGTATTTCACTTTCTAAATCTAAAATGTTGTCTGTGGATGACCGATCTTTTCTAAAGCCATTTTGCTCTGAGATTAAGAAATTGGAATTTTCTAAAACCCATGAGAGTCTGGAGTTAACAATATTTTCTAGTAATTTGCAGGTTGTCGATGTCAGAGATATGGGTCGATATGATTCTGGGTCATATTTAGGTTTATTAGATTTTAGGAGAGGAATGACTATTGCATTTGACCAAATAGCTGGCCATTGGTGGTGAAGCCAAATTCTGTTGAATACGTTTAAGAGATACGTTATGGCTGAAACAGGGAGATGTTTCAGAAATGCTGAAGGAATATCATCAGGCCCAGGACTAGAGTCCTTCAAGTTAAGAATAGATGAGTTTATCTCTTGAAAAGTGATGGGATGGTTTAATGAATTATTTTGTGCTTCAAACAGATAAATGGGATTTTGTTCGGCGAATTCTTTGGCTTTGAGAAAATTGGTGGTATACTGTTGATTCGATGAGTGGCTTTGATAGATTCTTCCAAAAATGTTTGCAATATCGCTGCTCGATGTTATGAAATTATTATTTTCTTTTAGCCCCGTGAAATTATATGAAGTATGTAAACCAGAAATTTTCCTTACTTTGTTCCAGACATCAGAGAGGGGGGTATTGCTATTAATTTCCGATACGTATTTGTTCCATGAATATTTTTTAGCCGTTTTGACAGTTAGCTGTGCCCTTGCTTTAAGCATTTTGAATTTTAATTTATTTTCGGATGTTTTATGTTTTTTGTATCGGTTTAGGGCTGATTTACTTTCACGGATTGCTGTCGCACAACGGTCATTCCACCATGGTACAGGACATCGGCCTTTAACAGATTTAGATTTACCAATAAATTTGTGGGCGGCGCTTAAGATAAGTTGATTAAACTGCTCTACTTTCGAGTTAACATCGTCTGTTATATGCAAACTGGAAATGTTATTATCGATATATTGGGAGAACTTTTGCCAATTTGCATTTTTTATTCTCCACTTAGATATGAATATGGGTCCTGATGAGGGATAATTATGGTTTCTAATTAGGATTGGAAAATGGTCACTACCATATGTATAGGTTTGAGCATCCCAACTGAGGCAATGAGCTAAATTTGGGTCGCAGAGAGTTAAATCAATGCATGAGGAATATCCTGTTGAAATATTGAATCTTGTAGGGCTACCATCATTAAGAAAATTTATATTAAGTTGATCTAAGATATCGGCAATACTTGAACCTCTGACAGACGTGTGATCTGAACCCCATATTATGTTGTGAGCATTAAAGTCGCCTAGAATTATACGAGGACGTGGCAGTTGCTCTAATAACCTGCAAAGGCTATCAGAACTTACTTGTTTGTCACAAGGAAGGTAAACATTGCAAATAGATACTAAACTGGTAGATATGATTCTGATAGCAACGGCCTCCAAATCACTGACTATTGGAATTTGTATCGCCTCGATGGATTTGTTTACTAGTATTGCTACACCACCGCTTGCACGACTTGCATCTGTACGGTCTTTGCGGAAACAAGTAAAATTTTTTGAATTGTACAACTGATTGGTCTTTAAGTTTGTCTCCTGTAGACAAATAATATCTGGAGAATATTCGGATAAAAGAAGCTGTAGCATAGGGAGGCGATGGAAAAATCCATCAATGTTCCATTGAAGTATTGAGTTGAATGCTGTTAACAGATTCGGAGTTAGATGATACTGAACAATTGTCTACAGAAGAGTCACTATCTAAGTCAGAAATATCTTTCCCTAAATGGTTGATTAGTTTTTTTTGAAGTTTTGTAAACTTGCTTTTTGTAGATCTATCATTTGCATATTGATAGCTGCTTTTTAAAAGATGGATTAAACCAGCCATATCAGTTGTGAATTCTTTAACGACGCTAATAGTGTCGGGGGAGCCTTGGACATTATCAATCAATAAGGACAATTGGTGGAAATTTAAAACGAATGGTGGGGTATGATTATCAATGAAATTTTCAAGAGTTTCCCGTGTAGATGGAACTTGAGATGAGCGCGGTTTTTTTTGTTTAGAGGGTTTGGGTTTTGCAAACAGATTTTCTGATGAAATTGCTGAGTCTGAGGGAGGCGTGTCGATCTCACCAATACTGCGTTTTATGGAAGAAGTTGCGTTTTCGCAATTGCTATTAGAGTTTTCACGTAGATGCTGTGGCTTTATTACATTTGGAAGTACTGGAGCAAATTCATTGGTACTGACAGAAGTCGAGCTTGAAGTTTTATTTGTAAGATTGGTTGAAATGGTTGTTTCAAAAAATTGTGATGATGTATCAGTTTTATTAGAATTTTCTGCAGTTGTATCTAATGGAAAAGGAGCTGATACATTGGAAAATATTGCTTCCGAAGCTTGTGAAAACGGTATTGCCGCTGAATGAGGTTGATTAAAAGTGTTGCTATGAGTAGGAGTATTAGTAATTTCTTCGTCATGGAGATTTGTAGGTGTAGGTGATATGCTCGGATTTGATAATGGATAACTTGATGACTGCTGGGTGTTTGGTACCTTGTGTAGTATACTTGTTGACGCTGTTTGATTTGGTACTTCATTGTTTGACTCAATATGAGTTGATTCCGTTATTGAACTGTTTTTGCATTGGGATGATATGTGCCCTGTATTTTTGCAAATAAAGCAGGTGAGTGTACCTTGTGACAAAAATATGCGGTAAGGTGTTTGGTCGAAATTTATTAGAATAGAATCTGGAATTGGTGATGTTATAGGGCTTATATAAACTTGCCTCCGAAAGCTCAATATGTGACTATATTCGGGAAGGGTCGAGCTAATTTTCAGAAATGTTATTGGAGAAATAAGCTTTAAACCGATATTCTGTAATTCTTCAACTAATACTTGATGAGGAATTGACGGGCAGACTCCAGACAGGACTAGTCTTTCTGCTGGAGAGACAAGTCTTCTTGCTGTTACCACTTCGCCGAGTACTTCTATAGAGCCATATTGTGTCATGAAGTTATCTACTACGGTCTTGTTTGCCAAATACATGCAGATTCTATTATGAGATAATCTAGATGAAAAAATAATATTTTTTGGGTTGATGATTGTACCCAAAGGAATGAGATAATCCTGCAGTTTAGCATTATCGATACAACTAAATACAATTGCTTGGTTCTTACTAGGAAAAGAATGTGAAGCGGCTGAAGCATAACTGTTTGTGATATTCGATCGTTGATTTACTGGACTGGTTAGATCGGAAGATGTGTTTACATTGTGTGAAGTCATTTTGAGGTGCGGTGGCAAAGCCTTACTCCGACTCTGGTAAGTGAAAAACCAGTCGCATGCTACTATAAGCTACTTATAGCAGCTAACCTCACAAAATGATTGTACGGTAGTTTATATTTATTATTTGACTTTTTCTTTTCACAATAATAAAATAATAATTACGTATAGATGACTTACGTAGTAATATCTAGTAGATAAACACTTTAATTTTAAAAAACTATTTAATAAAACCACTTGTTTTTATTAAAAACTAGGAGTACGATATCGATACAACTTAACCGTACCTTGCCAGGGCCGTCCTTGAATTTTATTGTAAAGCTATAAATATCATTATTTAGTTTAATGCTATCTTGTGGTGCCTATCCATAACGGATAGGCACCACAAAAAGAAGGGTTAATTTATTGTTACCAACTAAATTTTCATTGTTTAATTGGTAAGAGAGACTGAGCTAGGCGAAGTATAGATGATAAGCTCCCATGATTGATTAGGGTATTATTTTATAAAAGTATTTCAATTGTCTTTGGTAGTCCTGTCGTTACATATTGGCACCCAAGGCCTGTTTACAAGTTGAAGGATGTCATATCGTTACAAGGTACAGATGTTCTCCGCCAATCTTCGCTGTGACTTGGTTACTATAAGGTTAAATATGTTCAAATTTTTAAAATAGTTAAGTAAATATCATGGAATACAATACAAAATAAAATTTGAATTTTATAGTTTATTTATCTCACGTTCAAGTACAATTAAAAAATGTATATCAATATACGTAACCTAAAAATGTTTACTGAAAAAATGGAATGTAACAGTGTAAAAATATAAAAATACACAAAATCTAATTAAAATTATACTCAGAACTTTGTTCACTATAATTAATAATATATAAAATTACACACCCGCACATTGAAAATACAATTACAGTCATAATATGCAAGAAATTGAATACATGGGTTGTTTGTGTATAGCACCACTTGTTAATTACTTATACAATCTCGATTTAAACAAAACTGTATATTATTTACGGCCATATTATAGTGAAAACTAATGAGATTAAAAAGTAATTACAACTTTTAATTTAAAAACAATAATGGTCACTTAACGGGAGAAACAATTTATCAAAAACTCTAAAGACAAGGCAGCTGGAATAAATGAAATATCAGTAGAACTGTAAAACTAGTGGAAGAGGATAAGTTGGAAGTATTTTCAGAGGGCCGAGGACCATGATCAGTACACCTTTTCTTATCGTATGGTAGTGCCATTATGATTGAACTAGGGAATAATAATGGGGTGGTTTCCCGTTGCCTTCCCCATCGCAGTATCACAACCATTTAAACTACTCCAGTCATGCTTGTGATAGTTCAGTTTCAAGCCAATCCAGGATTATTTCCCTTGCGCCTTGAGCTGGTACTGATGACTGCTGCTGCCTTCATCACATATAATGATTCTATATAATCCATAATGTCAAGGGATTGCCACTTCTGCCATAAACACGCTGTGTTTTCCCTGCTGTGGCTGTTGTTGTGGATTCCATCCGTGACCCTGGATAAGGGATCCTAAGCAGGTACTAGTTTCCTAAGAAACACCTGAAATCTGCGGTGTTTCTACTTCTAGAAGTACCCTACTTCTCTCATTAATAAATACCTTTTTTCAACAAGTTTTGGGTCTTCTATTGATGATTTACCTGATGGTGATCAACTAAGGATGATTTCTTAATAATATTATGAACAACAGTACTCTACTTTCTCCTAACATTGCAACTTCCACCACCCATTACTCTTCACTACCCTATTTCCCATATGTTACTAAAAAGCTTATCAAATTGTACAAACAGAACAATATCCCGGTTAAGATTGCTGTCAATAATGCTAAGACTGTCAGGAACTTGTTTTCTAAAACTAAAACACCTCTTTCTTTTTTGGAACAAGTGAATGTAGTCTATCACATACCCTGTTATATTGGTCAGACGGGCCGTTCCTTAAAGGACGCCTTACTTCACATCGTAGTGACATTAAACTGTCTAAACATACCTGTGCCCTTGCACAACATGCAATCAACACCAAACATGCTGTGAATTTTGATGATGTTAGAATTCTCTGTAGAGAACGTAACCTTAATAAGAGACAGTTTATGGAGATGTGTCATATTTTGAAACAACCTAATGCATTAAATAAGAGAACTGATATCAGCAACTTAAGCCAAATTTACCATGCACTAATACTACAAAATTGATTTTTCCTTATTCTACTTTTAATGATTGGTTTCGACTTCAGTTTCTTTTATTATATCATAATTTAAGCATTATTTCGGAAATTGGACAAGTGTCCCAGTTTATACTCAGCTAGATAGTTATATATTTTTTCTGACGTTTTTATACTTCATTTCGCATGTTATTGTCAAGAACCCTGTCAAACAGTCAAGAACCCTGAGCCGTACCGTTTTTAATATAATATTTCAAAATTTTTTTTTTTTTCTTGGCTTGGACAATTGTCATTCAGCCAGTATCCATCAACATAAGTTTTGTTAAAGAATTTAAATACAGTGGAACCTCGATTATCCGTCAGGGCACCGGACCAAGGGTATGACGGATAATCGAAAAGACGGTTAACAGAACATTAAAAAAAAATCATAGTATAACTCTCAAATTTTATTTGTATGTTTTATTGACAATATAAGAGGGATTTATGTTAGTACAGTCGAATCAATTTGATTTAAATTATTCTGAAATCTTTGTTTGTTTTATTGTTACTTCACATTTTGCAACGACTGAATTTCTTAATCGACGTAAAATCGTTAAATCTACCTTATTTGCTTCTTTTGGCCGAGAATACCACTTGATGAATTGTTATGCGTGCGATGCAGCTCCTCTAGCTTCTTAGCAATCTTGTGAGTTGTAATAGCATCATCAACATCGCCACCATCAAAGTCGGCTTCTGAATCAGTTTCCTCCGTCTCCACGGATAAGTTGATTCAAGCCATAATTTATTCCAAGCTCTTTTCAGCGTTACTTCCCGAAACATCAGCCCAAGCGTGCACAGCATTATCGACTGCGTGTTTTAAATTGTTTGCTTTCCAGCATTCTGGCAAAGAATATTACTCTTCCATAACTAGGTTTTGAATACATTTTTTCCTGTATCTTCTTTTGAATGTGTTAATGACCGAATGATCCATTGGTTGTATCAATGATGTATTCGCAGGCAGAAAAGAGTACGTGATATTTTTATCGTCACTCCGCAGCATACCGGCTTTAGGATGGGCAGGTGCATTGTCCAAAATGAGAATCGTCTTTGGTGGAAAATTTTTTTGCAAACAAAATGAATTGATGACTAAATTTTTACTTATGTTGTCAATATAACTTATGTATGGACCCTGACGGTTAACAGAGGTGACGGTTAATAGAGAGACGGATAATCGAGGTTCCACTGTATGTCAATTAGTGAAACATGATTAATATAATAATAATAACAGCTAAGCTAATGTACATACTATGTTAATAAATACTATATCATACCTTTATTATAATTTAGTTATTGAGAGACGCCATCAGAAATTCATAGTGTATACATCTTACAAATAAAAAAAATATAAAAATAAAGATATCTACCTACTATGTTAATAACTACAACTATGGTAATACATATTTTTTTTTTCACTACGTTAGGACATAAACCCGATTCAACATCTCGGAGGAATTTCAAAATTGACAATTACATTTTTTGATAGATTTTATAATTAATCATTGTTGTCAAACGTTAAATTATAAAAAAAATTAATATAAAATTACATAAATTGGGAATCTTTCGGAGTTCTGTGAGTCTGTTTTTTTGCTTTTGTATTTATTAGATTATTGTTTGCCTTATTTTGATGTTTTTGCATTTTTTAAAGGTACGATTATTTACTTAATTGTTTCTCATATTAGATGTATTGCTAATAACACTCTTTTAGATGAACTGATAATGCTCATGAAACAGTGGGCGAAACGTCTTCATTAAATAGATAAAGTAGCACAACTCTTGTCTTTTTTATCTCCAAATTGACCGAAAACATCCCATATATATATATATATATATATATATATATAATATATAATATATATATATATATATATATAATATATATATATATATTAAATATATATAATATATATATATATATATATATATATATATATTAAATATATATAATATATATATATATATATATATATATATATATATATATATATATATATATACATATATATCTTGTTATGATTGTTTATTTTGACTTTAATCTTAGTTTATTGAGCCAATAAAATTAATACAACTTATTTGTTATCAAATGTAAAATAAACTCCTTATGGGGTGTATTCTGTAACATTTCCGTTAAATTTAAGAGGCCTCTAAAATTAACTTTTAATGATCCTCTTAAAGTTTTAGGTAACATTGACATTCTATAAAGAAATATTATAGAGGACCGCTAAAATATATTTTTTTAGAGAAATCCTCTAAAAAGTTTTCGATAAGATACGGAAACGTCGCACGTTAATGGTGTTAAACTACTTATAAGGTAAAAATTGACCAAAAACTAAAAGTTGGAGGCCAAAAACTTAAGAAAGAAGACGAAATTGACAGTCTGCTTGACTTGTTATTTTATTATTATTGAAAATATATTTCAGTTTATTTGTGTTCGAGTTGATTTTATTTTCGTTTTAATAAAATTTTATTATGTCTCGTGCTCCACGAACAACAAAATCTCAAAAAGAGTTTTTGATAAGTTTTTTTAAAAGAAAATAAAATTCTAACAGGAATAAAATTAATCCTAAATGAATGGGAAAAGTCCATGTGTTATGGGAAAGGATTGATCATATTATATCGGATTATCTCTTGATGTAATCTGAATTCAGCTCTACAAAAAGAATAAAAAATTTTAATTTTGTTATAGATGTAACACACGGATTATAAAGTAAACTGAGAGTTACCTTTCATTATTATTTATTAATTGATCAACTAAAGCTTCACCAAATATATTATAAAAAGCTATTTGTCTTTTTTAATTGTTTATCTTCAGTATGATATATAAATAACAAACTAATAATCATATAAACCTAACCAAACAAAAATAATCAAATGATATTTAACGGGCACTAAAAATAAGAGGACAAGTTTTGACATCCTCCAAAATATTCTGTTTTAGCGGGAGTTTTAAACGGTTTAGGTTATGATTTTAACGGATGCATAAGTTACAGAATACAAAAATAATTTTAGCGGACGCTAAAATTTTAGAGGCCTCTAAAATTTAGAGGCCTCTATAATTTAACGGAATGGTTACAGAATACACCCCTATATTACCTGTGTTCGATGGATTCAAAAATTTTCTAGTTGTCCTTTATCGGGATAGAGAAGAAGGATAATAATAAAAGAAAATATTATATTACAAAAAAATTACGTTTCTTTATTTTATATGAACGAATAAAACAATTATCAAATTCTGCCGTTATCTTATCAATCAGCATACAAGAAAATAAATGAAATTTTTATAATAATAAGATTTTAAATCTACATACATTTATATTAAGTGAAAACCAATTTTACTTAAATTTTCCTTTACTTGAAACAAGAAACAACAAAACTTTAAACTTTTGATTAGCCTAACAAAACCTCAGTTCTTAAATTTGAATGCTAATGACCATGATGTCAAACAGATCCTTCACAGATATAAATTTCAATTGTACAAAACACTTACAGCTTATTTTCTTATTGAGTTGTATGTTGGAACATACCCAAAAAGTCCAGTCTCCTCAACGATGTGATCTCTCCTTTTTGGCACCTCGGCTCCTTCCTAACGTCTCTGCAAACCTCCTGCACTAACCAAAAACACCTGATTCACTTCTCCAAAAAACTCAGCTGCTTATTTATGACACAAGGACTTCCTTTTGTCAACTTGATGCCGTAAAACTACTTTCACATATCTTCACAAAATGCCCACGGTAGATACAAGGACCTCTTTTAATCTACTTGTTATCTCCTTCTGCAAAACTATTCAATTCTTTTCACAATGCCGGTATCCAACTCACGAACCACACCCTATCTTGAGACAAACGACTGTTTCCTTCGATGACCAAATTATAACTAACTTCTCCGGTTCTCCTGATCGGCTCACAAATTCCCATTCAAAAACGACCGTCCAATCAAAAGCTCAAATTGTGTTTACCATGATTTTGGAAAAGCCTAATTTCGGTTTCAGAGAAAAACTAAATAGCTTACTTTAAAATTGGTTTTGTCAATACACAATTTATACATATTTCAAAAGATTAGAATATGGTCATTTAATACTCGATTATACAAACAATGAAAAGATTAACTTACAGGTAAAATGTCTTCTAATTCTAAACAAAGGTTTTTTGATAATTTTGTTGGAAACGGAAAAGGTCGTTTGCAAACAAATTTCTATTCTTATCTACACTAAATCTTATCTTAAATTACTATATACAATTTGTTTATACTGATATCTTAAAATTTTATTTCGATGGATCTTTTTATTTATTTTTCTTTGGTTGGGAAAGAAGAAACATAACAATATATATATATATATATATATATAAATATATATATATATAATATATATATATATATATATATATATATATATATTGTTAGGCTATTTAAATTGTATTCTATTGCTTATTTAGAAAAGATCTTGTCTATATTTATTAAATGATCTAATCTCCAATTAATCACAATAAATCAGCATTAATTAATTACAATCTCAGGCTATTTAACTTGTACTATTTACCTTTGATCGTGGATTCAAAATATTTTCCAATTGGCTTCCTAATTGGGATAGGTAATATGACCTGAATAAAATACACAGAATTTCAACTGAACTATATGTGAGATGTCCTTTATTTTAATGAAATTTTATATAACAATCAATCCTGTAATATTTGCAATATAATACTTTAAATATATGAGAAGTTGTTTTCTATCATGGACCCAAATGTTATTTTACATTGATTTTTAATATGTGTTATAACTAAGCTCTCTTTCTAATTTTTTTCTTTAAATGATCGCAAAATTAACTGTCTCTATTATTTATTCAATTTATTTAATTAATAAATGAAAACCACACTCCTGCTCTAATGAAAATTGACTGACCTTTCGTTCTCTGCCGTTGCAATTCTATGACCACGCCATAAAAAAAAACCTTTCTCTGCTTCTGCTCCTATTGTGGTCCAGATGACGTACACCTTTCTCCTATCTGTCCTTGTATCTGCAACCCAACAACTCGTGTAATTCTATGCAGCCTCCTTTTGAACCAATCTCCGCGCCTGTTTATAACTTCAAATGTTTCCGGCTTCGTCTGATATTAATATTCTTATACCCTTTGGTTTTTCTATCTCTCTGTACCCCGTTCCTCACACTGATCAGCTTTTACACAGCAAATAAACACACCCGGTAAATTACGTCTTCGGGACTTCAAAACAAACACAAACCACAAAGCTCCTTCCTTCTTGGGCGACGAAAACTGACTAACTAACTTTTTTTCTCTCTCCTATCTCATAGCCACAACCACTACCTCCTTGCATTCAAAAATTGACCAATCAAAATCATCCACCTCTGTGACGTATATCGTTACCAACCAACTCTCTTTATAAAACGTCATTCGGGTAATTCCAGAAAACAACATTCTTTAATTATTCTAACTAAATCTATCTGCTTTACAAATATTTCTTACTAATAGCTACAAACGATACCTGTTTCTCAATTCAATGTCTTTTGTTAATAAACTTTTACCGATATAATCTTTCGGGGAGAAAAACCACCGCAAATCCCGGTCTATTGTTTAAACACTGTCTATATACACTTTATTTCCGGGTAAATCCATGCCACAATAACCGACTTATTTAAATTTCTTATCGATAATATTTGAAAGTCTTGTCTCTGAGGCCTAATGAACAATTCTTCGAACAACTTAAAATACATATTTTGTCTTATACAGGATGTTTGAAAATTTATATGCCCGTGTCTTTATGAAATATCAATAATTTTAATTTTTATTTAAGTAATAAAATTTGTATATCGGTTTTTTATTGCTAATGGACATTCAAAAGTACAACAATATATATATATATATAATATATATATATATATATATATATATATATATTATATATATATATATATCTATATATATATATATATATATATTATATATATAATATATATATATATATATATATATATATATATATATATATATATATATATATATATATATTATATATACATAAAGATTTTATATTCTTCCCTTCAAATTTTTAAGCAAAATAAAATTAGCTATTTTTTACTGAAAAACAGTTTTTGATAATATAAACATAAAACAGGTGAACATAAAAAATAATTAAGTAAAAGAACCTTAACAGTGAAACAAGTACCGCAATTGAATTTGTCATTACTTATACTAACAGAATATTATAAACAATACTGGGTTATTTCGAAGTTTCCTTAAGGTCGATGTTATCTGACTCCACTGATTAGTTTCCTCGTTAGGTTAGTTTTATAATCAGTGATTTTCCCTGGAAACTTGACCGTAAATTTGTATATGAAACACAATATTTTACTGAAAGGAGACAGAGAAGCTTATTATATAAATTTCCGCTTCGTTGCCGTATTTTGATTTGGTTTGAATCGTATTTGTAATTCTATAACCAAGAAACCCTCGTAATGCAAGACGATGCGGAACTATTTTATTGAGCTCAAAATAAAACTATTTTCCTTTACGTACACGTCCATATTCGTATAATAATAAACTCATACATTTAAATAGTAATATTATGTTGCAGTGGTTAAATATTCGATATTCGTGTTATCAAAATATTAAAATACAAAAATGTTATAATAAAATAATGAATAATCCAACTTTAAATCATGAATGTGTTGCTTGTGTGAGTCCATTTCAAATAGGTAAAAGAAATAATAAATAAGACTTACTCACAATCAGTTTAATTTAACTATCTAGACGACCAGTTTCGCTTTCTACAATATGCAAAGCATCTTCAGGTCTGTCGATACAAAGTTAATTAAATGCTGAAATAATAAGACCCATATTAGGGTGTTGTCTTATAAAGATAAACAAAGATAAATGATATAAATTACGGTAATTATGCCAATATTACATGTCTGTGGTTTTTAAAAAAATGAATAAACTGTTTAAGCAGACAAAGTAGTAAGACCCACAAATTGGTATGAAAATAGTCTATTGAATTGTAATAAATTGTAAATAAACAAAACATTACTTACATGCCGGTCCTCTATTAATGGTTGAAAGAACATAGTTCAAACTATCCTGTATTACTGAATGGAAAACTTCAGTTTTTAATATTTTAATTACTAATACTAATTTTTAATACACTACTATTGCTATGGATAAAATAGAATATAATAACAAAACCATAGTATTCTTAAATAATCAAAATATTGAAACTTTACACAAAGATCTGACAGAAAAATATCAAAAACAAATTAAGCTAGCGTTAGAAAATTCAAAATCAATACTAAATCCAATAGAACAAAAATACCTTAATATCATGAACCCACAGCCTCCTAAATTACACTCTTTCATTTAACTGCACAAACCGGATCACCCAATAAGACCTGTAGTTTCTTTTTATACAGCTCCGTCATATAAACTTTCAAAAAAACTGTTAAAGATTATTTTAGAACACACTAAATTTTCACCTAAATTTACCATAGAAAAATACAATAGAACCAGTTAATAAAATACAACATTTTCAAGTACCTAACAACTCCAGATTAATTTCATTTGACGTCTTCTTCTTCGGGTTCCTTCTCCTAGCGGAGGTTGGAAATCATCATCGCTATTTTAACTTTGTTGGCCGCATTTCTGAATAATTCTAATGAGCTGCAGCCGAACCACTCTCTCAAATTTCTTAGCCAGGACATTTTGCGTCGTCCTGGGTTTCTCTTCCCTTGTATCTTCCCTTGCATAATCAACCTCAGTAATACGTACTTCTCACCCCTCATTAAATGTCCCAGATATTGAATCTTTCTAATTTTAACAGTTTTTATGACTTCACATTCTTTCTTCATTCTTTGTAACACCTCTATATTAGTTACTTTTTCAATCCACGATATTTTATGCATTCTCCTGTAGCACCACATCTCAAAGGAGTTTAATTTTTTGATTTCAGACTGCTTTATTGTCCACGCTTCCATGCCATATAGTAAAGTAGAGAAGACGTAACAACGTAGCATTCTTGTGCGAATCTCTAGATTAAGGTTACGGTTGCAAAGTAATTTCTTCAATTTTATGAACGTGTTTCTTGCCATTTCTATTCTAGATCTGATCTCCTTTACTTGATCTCCATCTTCGGTTAGCCACGTTCCTAAATATTTATATGTTTTTACTCTTTCTATCGTTGTATTATTGATGATCAGGTTATTTACATTTTGTGGTTTTTTTGAGAATATCATTGATTTCGTTTTCTTGAGATTCATTTGCAGTCCGTAACTTTCACATGCATTGTATACATGTTGTATTATGTACTGTAGATCTTCCATGTCACTTGCAAATATGACAGTATCGTCGGCATATCTAATATTATTAATGCTATTTCCGTTGACATAAATACCTTCCACGATATTCAATAAAGCCTCTTGAAAATCACTTCACTGTAGACGTTGAATAAGAGTGGTGAAAGGATACACCCTTGTCGAACTCCTCTAAGTATACTTACTTCCTCTGTCAGTTCTCCTTCGACTCTTACTCTTGCTTTCTGGTTTTGATACAGATTCGATATAATTTGTAGATCTCTACTATCAATTGACGTAGAAAATCTTTTTCCTAGTATCCCTCCTACAGAAACTTTAATTCTAGTAAAAAACCTTTTAGACCAAAATAGTACAAATCCAATAATTACATCTGAAATTTTACATCTTCTTGAAGTTTGCATAAACCAGGACTACTTTAAATTTAATAATAAAATATATACAAATAACAGTGCAGGACTTATAATGGGTAATCCTCTAAGCCCATTGCTATCAGATATTTTTATGGATCATCTAGAGACAAAGATTTCAAAACATCCCGTATTCAAACAGTTTTTATATTGGTGGAGATACGTAGACGACGTACTGGTATGTTTCACAGGAACTAACAGGCAACTCGACCAATTTTTATCGTATATTAATTCACTTCATAGTCATATTGAATTTACAATAGAAACAGAACAAAATCAATACATAAATTTTTTAGATTTAAAAATTAGCAGACTTCAAAACAAACATGACTTCTCCATATTTCATAAACCTACCCATACTGACACGACTATACACAATTCATCATCCCATCCAACACAACATAAACTGGCAGCTTACCATAGTATGTTACATAGATTAACAGAAATTCCGATGTCAAAATACAACTTTGAGACAGAATTAAATATAATTAAGCAAATAGCAGTAAACAACGGATACAACGAACAAACAATTAATAAAATGTTAAATCAAAAACTACACAAGAAAGCCCTGAAATTAGTATTTCCACCACCAGAGAAAAAACCCAGTACCTTCTGCTCAATTACATATACAGGCAAAATAACAACAAAAAATTGCCAAACACATAAAAAAGAAAGGGATAACACCAGCTTTCCGAACAAATAACAACCTACGCAAATATATTAAAAATAAACAAGAGCCAAAATAAAAAACACTTAAATAGTGGTATGTATAGTATTTATAAAGTCAGTTGAAACATCCAAAAACCTGCTTGCCGACGAACAATAAAAGAATAATATCATATTACCAGACATGGGCGCTTCATTTATTTTTATAATCAAATATATATTAATGTAGAACAGAAAAAGGACAATTTTAATTTACTTAAAGCTGTCGTAAAGTACATAAGTGTATAAAAATTTTTTAAACATATCATATTAAGCAACAAAAATAATTTATAATTAAATGGCAATAGGCTATATTGACAGTATAATGATTTAATTATACTTCGTAAAATAATAAACATTTTTGCTGTACAGCACTGGCATGCATCGGCAGCGTTTCTTATCTGTACCCTTCGCCACCGGCTAGAAGGGGACCTCCAAGTAGCGTGTTAAATATTGGTGATTTTGAATAACATATCAATGTCCAATATTTATTTGATGGGATGTATCTTTCTTCCATCTATTTCCTACGAAGTACGGGGATTGTTCAAATACGTTTGAAAGATTGACGCGTGTTATTTATACTTTAACTTGATTACCGGTAAATGTAATATTGAACTGCCCTTATAAATCGAGTCGGAGAGAAATGTTTCAACTGACTTTATAAATACTATACAAACTTCAATATGGCGACTGCCCAAAAACTTACATCGGTCAAACTGGTAGAAACTTTGATAAACGAATAGCAGAACATAAAAGGGCTTTCAAGAATAGAAAAACAGATTCGACATACGCACTTCACCTTCTAGATCATAATCATTCTTTTAATGACAAATTTAAAATTCTTCACATTCAAAATAAAGGCCTTAAGCTATCTTTGTTAGAATCTATGGAAATCAACAAATTAAAAAACACAGATATAATTCTGAATGACCAACTTGAGACAAACAGTTCTCCCCTCCTCAACCTATTTCATTAGAGACTACAAATTTGTAAACCCAAGCCAAAAATAGATTACTTGAGAAAGGCAATCAGCCGAAACAGCTGTAGTGATAAGATTTAAAATAAATTTTGTGGAAGTTTGGCAAACAAAGTTTTCAGTGTTTTATTGTTACAATATTTAATTGTTTGACAATAAACGGGGAAGTTTCTTGAGGAGATAGATTTTATCCAATGAAGTAGAAAATAGGTGTAATGTGATTGTTTGTTAAATGAGAGTTATGTTCTATATTATTTAATTCGTCAAAAGTTATTTATATTAATTCAAGAGATATATTTATAAAATATGTGTTATTTATTGAGATTTTATTAAGGTGACAGTTGTATGACAATGAATGAAATCGAAATGAGATGTACAATTGTGTGGGTGTGCAATTATTTCAACTTGTAATTATCAATTTCTTTATTAAAGTTTAATTGACTTTCTATTATGGCAAATGATTGTAAAGTCCAGTTTATAAAATTATTAAAACTAAAACAATTAAGGACACTTAGGGACAAACAAACAACTAAAGAAAAACCAAAAATAAAGCAAAGTTGGATGACTGATAAGATCCTTCTTCTCATGGACAACGGAGAATAATGAAAGGAAAAAACGAACAAAGGTATAAACAACTACAGAAAGAAATTAAAATAGAAATCAGAATAGCAAAAGAAGATTTTTATAAAAGAAAATGTGAAGAAATAGAGCAATTGCAGGCAAAACATGATATTTTTAATGTACATAAAAAAGTGAAAGAACTTGCAGGTACACAAAAACGTAAGCAGCCAAATACCCTGTATAATGTCAACGGAAACATAATAACAGAACTAGAAGAACAGTTGAAGACATGGAAAAACTATATTGAAGAACTCTTTGCAGATGATAGACAGCAATCTGAGCTAAGTAACATACAAGGAGACGAAGGTCCAGAAATAACGGAAGAGGAAGTAATGTACGCACTAAAAAGAATGAAAAATGGTAAAGCCCCAGGTCCAGATGAAATACCAACGGAAATCCTTAAACTAATAGAAAAAGACTCGATTCGCATTTTAGTTGAACTTTTCAATAGCATTTATACATCAGGAAAAATACCACAAGAATGGCTTTTATCCACCTTTGTTATTATACCAAAAAAGATAAATGCCAAACAATGTAGTGATTACCGTACAATCAGTCTGATGAGCCATGTACTGAAAATATTCCTGAAAATTATACACTCTAGAGTACACACAAAACTGGAACTGGACATCAATAATACCCAGTTTGGATTCCGAAATGGACTCGGAACAAGAGAGGCGTTGTTTGCACTGAACGTTATGTCTCAAAGATGTCTTGACATAAATCAAGATGTATTCATGTGTTTCATAGATTACAACAAGGCCTTTGATAAAGTGCGGCATGATCACCTAATCAGACTCCTGACAGAAAAGAATTTAGATAAACGAGACATCCGACTAATAGCAAATATGTACTACAATCAGAAAGCAGTAGTGAGAGTAGAGAATAATACCACTGAAGAAATTGAAATAAAGCGAGGTGTGAGACAAGGGTGTATACTGTCACCAACCCTGTTTAATCTCTATTCCGAAGACGTAATGAATAGAACACTCTCTGAGCAATCCGTAGGTATTAAAATAAATGGTGTTAGATTAAACAATCTGAGATTTGCCGACGACACCGTTCTGATCGCAGAAACACTTGAAGAGCTACAGACATTGGTGAATAAGATAGCAGACTGCAGCGAAGAATATGGACTATCTTTGAACATAAAGAAAACGAAATTTATGGTAATATCGAAATCAACACAAAATGTCCAAAATTTATATTTACACAATGAAATTATCGATCGAGTTAGCAAATACAAATATTTAGGCACTTTTATAAATGAAGACAACGATAGCTCAGCGGAAATCAAAATAAGAATAGAAAAAGCCAGATCCATATTCACTAAAATGAAGAGAGTGTTCTGCGGAAGAGATTTGAGCCTTGAAATGAAACTTCGCCTGATGAGATGTTACGTACTTTCTGTGCTGTTTTACGGAATGGAGTCATGGACGTTAAAAAAGATTGATACCAAAAAATTAGAGGCATTTGAACTGTGGATGTATCGCAGAATCCTGAGAATATCATGGACCGAGAGAGTCACAAATGTCGAGGTCTTGAGAAGAATGAACAAAGAAAAGGAAGTCATATTTACAATCAAAAAACGAAAACTGCAATACTTGGGCCACATTACAAGAGGCGAAAGATATGAACTGCTTCGAATAATTATGCAAGGGAAAATAGCAGGAAAAAGGTCCATAGGAAGAAGACGAAACTCCTGGCTAAAGAATCTACGGGAATGGTATAGTTGTAGCAACAACGAATTGTTTCGGTCAGCAGTTTCGAAAATACGTATAGCCCTGATGATCGCCAACCTTCGGAACGAAGATGGCACTTGAAGAAGAAGGGACAAACAGAGCACAATTAAAAAGGACGAAACAGACATTAAATTTTAAAAAAGGGGACTTAAAAGCACTACATCTCTGACTTGGAGACAATGAGTTTTTTTGTTGTCTATTAGATTTTAGAGGTAAATTTGACAAGCTAATGTAGGTTAAAGTGTGACAGTTCTTCTTCTATTTCTCAGTACTGTAAGTTAAGTTAACCAGTTTTTTTAAGTAAGCAGATATTAATGAATGTCTCTAAAATTTTTAAATATAAAAAGTAAGTTAATATGTTTAATATTGGCATACTTTTAACAATCATTAAATAATTAAATTTAAATGTAACAATCTGAATAATTGAAATAAATTTTCTATTATAACTAACTCAATTTAGTCAAAATTACAGAACAAACTTAAGTGATTATTTGGTAATTAAATATGTACAGTTGTAATCAAAATCTATAATAAAGTTACAAAATTTCTTGAGAAACTATTGTTGGTGCGAATGAGTTATCTGTCATGGTATGTGTAAATATTTTATTTTAGTTCTAATATGTTAGTATGGAGACTAGAACAATAAGTAGATAAATTGTTGATGGTAAATTAATTGATAAATTCAAGAAATTGACTGAATTATTACTAAGTCAATAATTAGTTGGTTATTCTAATATCTGACAGTTGAAATCGGAAATTGGTTGAAAAATCAGGTAAACGATTCTCTATTTAAACCGGTGCAAAGCAAATTTATTCGTATTTTAAGTTTTCATGTACCATGAAAACATATATATTCTCAACACACGAGAACATTAGTAAGTTTGTATAATAATTTTTGTAACACTTTAACATTTTCAAATTTATTGCATGGTTACAAGTTTTATATTTCTATTTGACAATGTAAATTTACATATGATTAGCAAATATAAAGATTTATTTAGTTAATAATACTAGTCCGAACGACTCTTCCATGATGTGTTGTTATATCTCTTATAAATAAATATACCCATCGATACGAAGTAGGAGTCATCATCTCAAAAAAATGGAAAGATGCTGTAATAAACTTTACTCCATTCTCAGAGCGCGTGATGTTAATACAATTAAAAGATAATACGAACATGATAAACATCATACAAGTGTACTCTCCTACAGCAGACAAAAACGAAGAGGAAATAGAACAATTCTATAATATCTTAGAAGAGGTGATGAGAACAACAAAGAGACAACACATTAACATAGTAATGGGCGATCTGAACGCCAAGGTAGGTCAGGGTAAAGTTGGAGAAAATGTCGGTGAATTTGGCTTAGGTAATAGAAATAAAAGGGGTCATTGTTTAGTTCAGTTTTGTCAAAGCGAAGATTTAATAATAACTAATACATTCTTTAAACTACCCCCAAGGCGACTATATACGTGGACGTCACCTCAACATACACAAGAAAAAGTGGTCAGAAACCAAATAGATTACATATTGGTGACAAAAAGATACCGTAATGCCGTAAAATCTACTAAAACTTTCCCTGGAGCTGATATCGGTTCGGATCATAATCCAGTAGTATCTGTGATAGAAGCTAGACCAAAGAAAATAAGAAAAGCCATCATTCCAGCATTAGACTTAAGCCAGCTTAAAAATGAACATCTACGACAAACAGTGCGAGAAGAAATAAACACCAGCCTCAGTGTAGCAGAAAGCCAAATCCGCAGAACAGACAACATAGATGAAAAACTTAAGTATATAAATACGATAATAAGAACTACGGGAAAGAAACACCTAACCAAATCTGCAAAGAAACATAAGGTGTGGATGACACCAGACATTCTAGAACTAATGGATGAAAGACGTAAAATGAAGAATAATGCAGAAAAATACAAAGAGGTTGATAAGAACATAAAGCAAAGAATAAGAAATGCCAAAGAATCATGGATTACAGAACAATGTGTAGAAATGGAAAACTATGAAAGAAAGTATGACACGTTCAATATACATAAAAAAGTAAGAGAAATTACAGGAACCCAAAGAAGACGTCAAATAAGTTTGCTTAAGAACAAAGATGGAAAGATTATTATAGATTTAACAGAGAAAATTAATAGATGGAGTGAATACATAAGAGAATTATTTGAGGACAACAGAAATAACATTGTTCTGATATATGGCGAAACGGGACCTGAAATTCTAAAATGTGAAGTAGAAATGGCACTTAAAAATTCCAAAACTGGGAAGGCAAATGGACCGGATGAGGTTCCTACCGAATTGCTAAAGCTCTTGAATGATGAATCAATAGGTATAATATTGCACTTATTTAATACAATATACAATACTGGCATTATACCTCAAGAGTGGCTGTTGTCTACATTCGTTACACTGCCAAAGAAATCTAATGCTAAAGAATGTTCAGAACATCGAACAATATCTTTAATGAGCCACCTACTAAAGATATTTCTAAAAATCATCCACAACCGAGTTTATCAAAAGTTGGAGTCAGATATTAGTAATACACAGATGGGGTTCAGAAAAGGGCTTGGTGCTCGAGAAGCTCTCTTCGGTTTGAATGTTCTCACACAAAGATGCCTAGACGTTAATCAGGAGGTACATACGTGTTTTATCGATTTTGAAAAAGCGTTTGACAGAGTACGCCATGATAAGCTTAGAGAGATTCTTGAAAGGAAGGACATAGATAATAAAGATCTGCGAATAATTCTCAATCTATATTGGAATCAGAAAGCTAACATCAAAATAGAAACTGAAACATCACAAGCAATAGAAATACGTAGAGGAGTACGACAGGGTTGCATTTTGTCACCTCTGTTATTTAATGTATATAGTGAAAGCATCTGTCAGGAAGCCCTTTTACAAGCAAACGGAGGAATCGTAATTAATGGAGAGATTGTAAATAATATTCGATACGCGGACGACACTGTACTAGTTGCAAGAACAGTAGAAGAATTACAAAGATTACTTACAGACATAAATATTGCTTGCAACAATTATGGTATAAATATCAATATTAAAAAAACCAAGTATATGGTCTTCAGTAAAAACATGACACAACCAGCGTATATTAGTATAAACGGCACTCAAGTTGAAAAAGTATCAAACTACAAATACTTGGGAACTTTAATAAACGAAACTGGAGACCAAAACAGTGAAATAAAAAGACGTATCGAAATTGCCAGGGCCACCTTCATAAAGATGAGAAAATTCTTCTGCAACAGAAATATAAGCATCCCTCTACGATTAAGAATGCTGAGAGGCTATGTATTTAACACGCTATTATACGGTGTAGAGGCCTGGACTCTCAAACAGAACAACATGAAAAATATTGAAAGTTTCGAGATGTGGTGCTACCGTCGAATGCTGAAGATTAGTTGGGTTGAAAGAATAACAAACTGTGAAGTAATACGAAGAATAGGAAAAGACCCAGAGATTTTGTTAACGCTAAAGCGAAGAAAACTCGAATATTTTGGTCACCTGATGAGAGGACATGAGAGGACAATAGCCTTGATGATTTCCAATCTCCGATAGGAGTGGCACAAAAAGAAGAAGAATTAAAGATAAGCTTTCTGATACCCTCGATCATCGAGGCTTTCGCTTCTTCAAGGAATATTATTTTCTTTTGTTACAGACACAGAAGTGTCTGGATAGGAGGATTAAGAATATGTGTTTGTGGCTTAAAGTTGTGGTAGAAACTAGGGTTTGGATGTTTGTTAGTTCACAGTACTCGCTCAATTAAATGTTGTTGAGTGGTTATTAAGTTATGATTTTGCTGCGGTATTATTTGTAAGGTTTGTTACTGTTGCACCATTTA
Organism: Diabrotica balteata; assembly: GCA_918026665.1. Lineage (NCBI taxonomy): Eukaryota > Metazoa > Arthropoda > Insecta > Coleoptera > Chrysomelidae > Diabrotica > Diabrotica balteata. Next base: position 84,934,783 of record OU898284.1, read on the forward strand.
GATTGTAATTCCATGCAGTAATACTTATACAAGTTCCACAGATTATGTTGTTAAGAACGGCTATTAGATTAGCATTTTTGGCAAATGCAGGAACTATGCTCACTGATTCAGATGCCACAGATGAAGTTGATTTGAACATAAATTTTGGAAAGACACAATAAATGACAAATCTGTTACCAAGCAAAAATCAAAAAATTCAGCTGTAACGAAATAGCATTAATTCGAAAACACAAATACAAGGATAATAAAATCCAAGTTAACAATGAACCAAAGTGCTATACTCCAAAGAAAACATACTTTAGCATAGGTCGCATATGGAGCTCTATCAAATATCTTTAAGAGCAGCATGCCAAATTATTTGAAAAAAAAAGACAGTCGATTAATGTGTACTTCCAGTTACGATTTATGACGCCAAAATACTTTCCTTAACCCAGATCACAGTAACCAAACTAAGAGTGGCGAAACAAAGATAAAAACGGTCGTTACTTGCAGTTGACTAGTAGAGACAGAATTTGAAATGAGGCAATAAGAAGAATAGACGTCACAGATGTCATGGGTAAAGTAGAACTTGACTGATCATATGGCCAGAGTTAATGACAGGCGGTGGGCCTGAACAATAATAGTGTGGAGACCACGAGCTGACAGAAGAAGCAGACCACTTACACGATAGATAGACAACATCAGAAGAATCGCTGGAAATTGACAGCAAGAAGCTCAAGACAGAATTTAAAGAAATAAAGGGTTTCCCATATTCAACTTTGCATACAGAAGATTGTATAACTATGATATTGATTCTACAATTATAATATAATCCCACTTATTATGTAACGTAAAAATAAGACTACTAACAAAAACATTACTTACTTGAACCTTGGGCGGGGAAAGACATGATGAGTAACGAATATATAAGCACGCGAAGGCTTTTGATGAATTTTTGGAATAACTTAATAAATTAATTTGCACGAATCTATCGCATACTTATGCCCTCTACTCCGGCTTACAATCTCTACTAAACTTCCATCAGTGATAGAAAATTTCTAACATCAATGCCTACATGCACCATCTAGAAACACGCTTTGACGGGACAAGAAGCGCTTGCCTAAGCGGGCCTGCCTAAACACATACTTAACACCACCTAATACACACAAGACAACAAAAAATACTGCACAGATCAATATATCGATCGTGGTTTCAGTACACTCATTTTAACTTTTGGATACATTGAGTTCTTTTTCTTCGCGTGCCATATCAGAATTATCCGACGTTGGCGATCACCATTGCGAAGGCTTCTCGATCTTCTGCAATATGGAATAATTGTCCTGCATTTGGTATCTGAGTCCATTCACGAATGTTTTTTAACCAAGAAACTTGTTTTCTTCCTACACCTCTACGGCCCTCTATTTTGCCTTTAAGGATCAGTTGTAAAATTTTATATCGACTTCCCCTTACTATATGTCCCAGATAAGACATTTTTCGATGTTTAACAGTCTTTAGCAGTTCTCTGTCTTTGTTGACGCTCCTTAGTACTTCTTCATTAGTTTTTCTTGCTGTCCAAGGTATCTTCAGCATTCGTCTATGAACCCACATTTCAATGCTTCAATTTTGTTCATGATCGATACTTTTAGCGTCCACACTTCTGCACTATACAAAAGTACAGACCAAACATAGCACTTAACCATTCTTTGCCTTAGTTCTAAACTGAGATGGTTATTGCAAAGAAATGACTTCATTTTCATAAAAGTAGTTTTAGTCATTGCTATTCTAGTTTTATTTCTATGTCTGGATCTAGTTGGTCCGTTATCACAGTTCCCAAATATGTCATTTTGTGAACTTTCTCAACTTGGACTCCGTTCAATTGAAGCTTTGCATTGGGATGTGGGTCACGACTAAACACTAAAAATTTGGTTTTGTTTGAGTTTATTTTAATGCCTATTTCCTCTCCTACCTCGTGAATACGATCAAGCAGAATTTGAAGACCTTCAATATTATCTGATAGAATTACTGTATCGTCTGCATATCTAATCACATTAAGTAGTTCCCGTTGATTTTTATTCCATATGGTTGTCTCTCAAGTGCCTTTTTAAATAACTGGTCCGAGTAAACATTGAACAATGTTGGCGACAAAATGCAACCTTGTCTGACTCCTCGTTGTATGGGATTTCATCAGTGTAGTTATCTCCAATTTTTACGATAGCAGTTTGATTCCAGTACAAATTTTTAATGACACGAATATCCTTGTCATCTATTCCGATATTTTTCAGTATTTGCATTAATTTTACATGCTGTACTTTATCGAATGCCTTTTCGAAGTCTACGAAACATGCAAATACATATTTTCTTTGGTCACGGCATTTTTGTAATAGGATGTTAAGGAAAATTTGAGGGAAATTTTAAGAGTTTGGCTCAATAGGCTAATTAATCGATATTCTAAGCATTTTCTTGCATTGTGTTTTTAGGTATTGCGATAAAGATGGATTTGAGCCAATCTGCGGGAATCACTCCGGTGTTATATATTGAATTAAAAAGTCTTACTAATACTTTTATGGTATCATTCTCTATTAGTTTCAGCAACTCAGTTGGTGTATCATCTGGACCACAAGCTTTTCTAATTTTAGCATTATTTATAGCATGTTCTACTTCGCATTTCATAATTTCTGGGCCGTCAGTACAGTTTTGGTAGAATTCGGCAATATTATTCCTGTCATCTTTAAACAACTCTGATATATACAGCTGCCATTCTTTTCTTATTTCTTGCTCATTTACAATAATTTTGTCACTAGTGTCAACAAGTACAGAGGGGACTCGTTTTTTAAATATATTACTCATTTCTTTCATTTTTTGTGCACATTAAATAAGTCGTGTTTAGATATTAAATCCTCCATTTCGTCGCACCTTTCTCTTATCCATTTTTCTTTGGCTAATTTGATCTCCTTTTTTATTCTTCTCTGCAGGTGTCCATATTCTGTTACATTAGATTTTATCAGTAGACGTTGTTCCATTAATTTCAAGATGTCGTCTGTCATCCAGTTATTTTTCTGATTAAGTTTTTCTATAATCATTGTATGTGCAGATTTCGTTAACTTGGTTTTTAAATTCACTCCATAGTTCTTCTGGATCTTCTAGTTGTTCTCCGATGTTTTTTATTCTATTGTTAAATTCTTTTTTAATGTTATGTTTTATGTTTATATCGTCAAAGTTAAGTACATTGGTTTTTGGTTTTTGTAGCTGAATTCATTTTAATCTTAGTTTAATATCTGCTACAAGTGGTTGATGATCAGATCCAATATCTGCCCCAGGATATGTAGTGACTTTTTTGACGCATTCGGAAACGCTCATTTACTTTTATATAGTCTATTAGAATTCTTAAAGACTCAGGGTTATTGCCATCATCAAATGGGGCTTTCCAAGTGTATAGTCGTCGCTTGGGTAGTTTATAGCAGGTGTTTGCAATGATCATATCGTTTTCTTTACAGAATTCATACAATCTCTGTCCTTGATCGTTAGGTTGTCCTAAACCATAAGGACCTACAGTCTGACCTCGTCGACCTTCCCAATTTTTGCATTGAAGTCGCCTATAATATATAAAATTTCGTGTTTATTAAGTTTCTGTAAGATGTCTTGGATGTGATCATACAACTTCTCGACTTCATCGTTATATTTTCTATCTGCAGTCGGGGCATAGATTTGAAGTATGTTAGTTTTAAATGGTTGAGTATTTATTTGGAGTAATATTATTCTATCCGAGACTGGTACGAAATTGGTCACATGTTTACTCAGTTTTGCTGTTACTAATATACCTACACCATTTTTATGATACGGGTCTTCTGTGCTGTTACCGGAATAATATAATACACTTCCGTCCTTTTTACATGATCCTGACTCTAGTCATCTCATGTCGCTGATTCCCGCTGATTCCGCTGATACATTGAGTTACTGTGCTTATATTCTTCTTCTTACCCTAACGCTAAGGATCACAAGAGATCTGCAAAGGTCATAGACTAACGGTAGTCTCATTTTGCCATTAGAAGAATATGAAATACGTTCAGATGGACCGTCAGGGTCCACAGGACAATAGAAGATAATGCATAAACTCTAACTATTGACCAAAAATGGGGAAAAATTCAACATACCCTTGCGTAGTAGTTGGAAAAGTAACCCTCAAATCACTAACAAAACCTTGGATGACAGTAGAAATTCTTGAACGTATGAAGAATGAAGAAAACATAAAGCAAAAGATCTGAATAAATACAAAGAAATTCACAAAAACATCAGAAAGAAAATTCCAGAGGCAAAAGAGAGGTGGCTCTCCGATAGATACAAGGAAATAAGAGATCCGAATAAATAGTATGATAGCTTTAATTTTTATAAAGAAAATGAAAGAAATGACTAGTCCTAGACAAAGCACAAGAACAAATATCTTAAAACTGATAAAGGAAATATTATTACTGATATGAATAAAATAGTGTATGACTGGACCAATTACATAAAAGAAGCTATTTAATGATGAAAGAGAAGAAATATCATTAGAAACCACAGAGGATTCCGAACCACCAATATTACAGAAAGAAGTTATCTATGCCATCAAAATCACAAAAGAATGCAAAGCTGCCGGGCCAGATGGTTGAACTATTTAATCTAATATATCAGACTGCCACAATTCCCAGATAATGGCTTCAATCGATCTTTGTGGCAATACCCATAATGTCAAGTGTAATATCCTGCTTAGATCACAGAACAATAGCTTTAATGAGTTACACACTTAAAACATTTTTAAAAATAATACACAGCAGAATTGCTAAAACTCTTAATATAAATTAGTGACACACAATTTGGCCACACAACTCGGCTTGAATGCGCTGGCCCAGATATCCATGGATATGAATCAGAACATGAAGTACTAATGTTTTGTAGATTTTGAAAAGGCATTTGATAAGGTTAAGATAAAAAGCTTGTAGATATATTAAAAAGCAAATATATGGACCGTAATGATATGAAAATCATATTTAATCTATATTTAAATCAAACTGCCAAGATAAAAGTTGACAACTAGAACACCCAACATATCAAAATATAGAGAGGAGTCCGCCAGGGTTGTATGCTGTCACCACTACCCTTCAATGTCTACAGTGAAGCGGTATTTGAAGAAACGCTCTTAGATTCAATAGAAGGAATATCTATCAATAGGGAGGTTTTGAATAACTTGCGTTTTACAGACAATACAGCAATAATAACGACAACAACAATAATTTACAGCAGAACGAATTAGGACACGTACTGAAATAGCGAGTGCATCATTCGTTAAACTTAAAACGTTTCTTTGTTAGAAAGAAACGTTGTCTTAGAGTTTTGCCAGCAACACAATATGATAGCAACAAACACTTGGTTTAAGTTACCTCAACGTAGGTTATACACCTGGACTTCCCCGCTACACACAAAAGAAAGAATAATAAGAAATCAAATAGATTATGTTTTAATCAACCAACGATTTCGTAACTCCATTACAAGTACAAAAACATATCCTAGTGCTGATGCAAATTCCGACCACAACCCTGTAGTAGCAAATATTCGCACAAGAATTAAAGTAATAAAAAATGCAAAGCCGAAGAACAAACCTAATATGGAACTACTAAAACATGTACAGATTAAAGATAAAACCACTGTAAAACTAAATGAAAAACTCTCAGAAATAGACCGAACCCAAATAAATATCCAAAATATAAATACAACTTGGCAACAAATAAAATCCATCCTCGTCAATTCTGCAAGGGAAGAAATTCCAAATACACGATTAATGGCAAAAAAAGACTGGATGACACCAGCTATTCTAAAGATGATAGACGAAAGGAGGAAATACAAAAATAAGAACACAAGCGATTACAAACGATTAAATACAGAAATACGAAGGAAAATAAAAGAATCAAAAGAGAAATGGCTCGAAGAAAAATGTAAAGTAATAGAAGAATTAGAACATAGACATGATTACTTTAATATGTACAAGAAGGTGAAAGAATTTTCATTCATCCGCAAAAAACAACATTGCCCACTGGTAAATAACAACGGAGAGTTAATTCATAACACCAAAGATAAAATAGAAGAATGGGAAAAATTTTATACAACAGCTGTTCCAAGATGAAAGAATAGACATTACAATAAATAATGTTACTGAAAGCCCACCAATTCTAAAAGTCGAAGTGAAATATGCCATTAAACAATTAAAGACCAACAAAAGCCCTGGACCTGATGAAGTTTATCCTGAAATACTTAAATTGACCGAAAGTAATAACATTGATTTGTTAGTAATTTTGTTTAATACAATCTACGATACTGGGGAAATACCAGAGGAATGGTTAGAATCTATTTTTATTCCCATTCCAAAACAAGCTAACTCCAGGCGATGCGCAGATTTTAGATTAATAAGTCTTATGAGCCAAGTGCTTAAAATTCTATTAAAAATACTTCACAATAGGGTATACAAAAGGTGTGAAAAAGAAGTTGGATACGATCAATTTGGATTCAGAGCCGGAATGGGGACCAGAGAGGCCTTATTTTCATTACAAGTACTGCTGCAGAAGTGTTACGACCAACAAAAGAATGTCTTTCTATGTTTTGTAGACTTTGAAAAAGGCATTTGATCGCGTAAACCATAATAAAATGTTAAATTCCTTGCAGAACATCAACTTGGATAGTAAAGATCTCCGATTAATTAAGAACTTATATTGGAGGCAGAGTGCCAAGATTAGGATCGACGATCATACATCTAGAAATATTAGTATAAATAAAGGAGTAAGGCAAGGATGCATACTATCCCCTATGCTGTTCAATCTTTACTCGGAACTACTATTCAAGCAAGCCTTGGAAAACCTTTCCACAGGAATAAAAATTAATGGAGAACCAATATCTAGCATAAGATATGCAGATGACACTGTCCTACTGGCTGATACAGACACAAACTTACAGAGGGTTATAGACCACCTTAATGATGCTTGTCGAGAGTTTGGAATGAAGATCAACGAAAAAAAAAATAAAAGTAATGGTGATCCAAAGAAAACAGAATATCCCCTTACCTATAAAAATAAGTGGGAATATTTTAGAACAGGTAAACCAATACAAATACCTTGGCTGTTGGATTAATTGCAAGCTGGACCCAGAACAAGAAATTAAAGCGAGAATTGCTCAAGCTAGGGATAGTTTCTTTAAGATGCGCGTTCTATTCTGCGATACATATATAAATATTGAGATTAAAACTTGTAAAATGTTTTATCTGGTCTGTTCTTCTCTACGAAGCCGAAACGTGGACTTTAAAAATATGGAGCCTGAATAGAATCGAGGCATTTGAAATGTGGGTGTACCGTAGAATTTTAAAAATTCCTTGGACAGCACGAAAAACAAATGAAGAAGTACTAGCTAGACTCAATTTAGAAAAAGAACTATTGAGAACAGTCAAAAGAAGAAAAACCAGTTATTTAGGGCATTTATTGCGCAACGAGAAATACTACATCCCTCAGTGGATAATAAAAGGCAAAATAGAAGGAAAGCGAGGAATTGGAAGAAAAAAATTGTCCTGGTTACGTAATATCAGAAACTGGACAGGACTTGGATTTGAGGAACTCTTAAGAGCAGCTGAAGATAGACAAACGTTTGCCACCATAACCGCTAACCTCCATTGATGGAGACGGCACTTGAAGAAGAAAGTTTCTTTGTTGTCGGAATACAAGGTTATGACTAGTAAGAATGGTTTTGTGTTACGTATTCACTACTCATCTTCATGATTTGGAAGCATGAATATTAAAACAAGTGCATCTGAATAAGTTAGCCGCCTTTGAAAGTTGATGTTGCAGAAGAATCCTACAAATATCATGGACTCAAAGAATGTCAAACGCAGAAGGTACTAGAAGAGTAGAAATGAAGCGAATATATTGAGTATCTAAAGAGAAAATTTGAGTACTTAAGCCATGTTATGAGAGGACAAAGATTACTCATTATTGCAGCTTATTATGCAAGGCTAAAATTGCGAGAAAAGCGAAATGTGGAAAGAACAAGAATAGCGTGGCTTAAGAACTTGACGGAATGGTTTGAATGCAGTAGTGCAGAACTATTTAAAGCGGCAGTCAACATGGTTTGCATAGTCCATGATGATTTCCAACTTTCGATAGAAGACAGAACTTGAAGAAGAAGAAAGACGGTCCAAATAAGATAGGATCTTATTTGATGAAAGCGGGATACAATAAGCTGATAAAATATGATGAATTACTGATTCTTTAAACTAATAAATCAAATCAAAAAAGGTGTTAGACACGGCTGTGTCTTGTCGGGATCACTGTTTAATGCATACTCTGAGGAAATATTCAGAAAAAGCATTTGGCAAATGACCTACCCATATGTAAAATTAGATATGCTGATGATATAATACTAATAGGATAAAATATTACATATCTACAAAGAATTTTAGATGAAGTTGTTGTAGCGAGTGAAGTAGATCTTGGTCTGATAATAAATGGTGAGACGATCAACAATATAAGGTATGCTGACGATACAGTTCTCCTAACGGGAACGCTAGTAGAACTACAACATCATGTTCAAAGTCTCAATATATACTGTAACAGTTACGGCTTGAAAACTAATTTGAAAAAAATTAAATTTATGGTAATCACGAAATCAAAGAACATCAGAGCTAATCTTGTAATAGACAATACAACGATTGAGCGTGTGCCCTGTTATAAATATCTAGGTGCTTGGATCACAGACGATACTGATCAAACAAAAGAAATTAGATGTAGAATAGAAATCGCTAGACAGTCTTTAATAGAATGCGCAAACTCTTTTGCAATCGTGATATCAATATAAAGTTACGAATACGAATGTTGCGGTGTTATGTCTTTTCGACCCTGTTATATGAAGTTGAGGCTTGGACACTAAAACAGTTGACCATAAAAAACATCGAAGCTTTCGAGATGTGGTGATATAGGCGCATTCTCAGAATATCATGGATGACCGCGTCACTAACACGTAAGTACTCAAAACTTTAGACAAAAGATGCGAAATTCTAAATGAGATAAAAACTAGAAAGATGGAATACTTGGGGCACATTGTGAGAGGTGAAAAGTACGAACTTTTAAAAAACATCATGCAGGGCAAAATTAGGGCAAAAGAAGTGTGGGAAGAAGAAAAATATCGTGGCTTCGTAATCTACGTGAATGGTTTGGGTGTAGTTCGATTGAACTTTTTAGGCGCGCTGCTAACAAAGTCGCAGTGGCCATGATGATTTCCAATCTCCGCTAGGAGTGGCACAAGAAGAAGAAGAAGCGAGTGAAGAATTTGGTCTATCACTAAACATAGTTTCACAATTATAACTATTTAGGGGCAAACATTAATGAAACAAACGATTATATCAAAGAAATTAGAGTTATAATAGAAAAGGCTAGAAGTGCATGCAATAGTATGAAACAAATATTATGTTATAGACACCTTGGACTAAATCTTAGAAAACGAGTACTAAAGTGTTATGTATTTTCTGTTCTTTTGTATGATTTGAAGACATGAACTTTAAATTAACATTGTCTTAATAAATTGGAAGTATTTGAAATGAGGAAATATCAAAGAATGCTGAGAATCTCCTGGACGGACAGAATAACCAATGAGGAATTACTAAGAATAGAGAACAGCAGGGAAATACTGGATTCATACATAGGAAAATACTTATAACACGTGGTGACAGATACAGTGTGGAAACCACTTATGGAATAAAATTTTTTGTGTCCTTATTATAAAAAATTATCAAAAACTCTGGGACACGTTAACTTTTAAATTTAAATGTGCGCTTTTTAAACATAAGTTTCAATGTACAGGCTGATCCACGCAAGTCTGGAATAGTCCATAATCCTTATTTTTAATAAAACACCCTCTATATTTTTATGTTTTTAAAATACTTTTAACAACGTGATTTCAATGAACTATATCATGTAGGGTCTATAATGAATAATACAAAGTGAAATTTTGAAATTAATAATTTATCACGTGTTATGGTTTTACGTTTCTTGTATATTAAAACTAGGTTTTAATATACAAGAAATTAGCACTGTTTTGTTTGAATAAATAACATGACAATTACATATGACATTAACTAAAACTAAGATGACCAATGACAAACACAGTTCACAGACCACAGGACATTCACCCAACTTTATTTTTGAACAAAGTCTTTAAGGTAATCAGGAGTGTTTCTTTCCCCGGTACCTCTTTTAATAAAACTGCCTTTATTTTCTTCCTTTAAAACATTTTCAATATTACCATGATCTTCCAGAACGTTAAGAGAATATTTCTCCGAGAGACGGAGAAATATTTGGATTTTCCTCACATAGACTCAATCTAGGGCTTGGTGAGTCTTTGATAAACTGTTTATTAGAAACCGCAGATTCCGATCCACTAACACAGTCCAGTAGAGATGCATCTCCTTGTGGTGCAAGTTGTCCTAAGGCTACGGTTGTTTCTTTACCATCTTCACGTCTAAAAACAGCATAGTTTGGATTTGCTTCAATTAGCTGTACTTCTTCAACGAGAGATTTTTTTTTCATTTTTTTTTTTCATAAATACTTTTCCGGGGGTTATCAACCATGAAGGAAGCGCAGCTCCATTTATAGCTTTTCTGGAATAATGAAACATTCGCTCATGAGGGGTACTATTTGTAGATGTACACAAAAGAGAACGAACTGGATGAAGAGCTATCTCAACTATTTCTTCCCACTGTTCAGTTTCTAAATGTTTAGATTTTAAAGCCAGAGAAATAGTTTTCCATATAATTCCATTATATTTTTCTGTCTGGTCATTGCCTTCAGGATTGTAAGATGTTGTTCAGATTGTAGGTATTCCTTGTAAATGGAGAAATGTTTTGACTTCTTGAGACATAAATGCTCCCCCTTGATCTGAATGGATATAACTAGGCATTCCAAATAAAGAGAATAAGTTTGTATGACACTTCACAACGGTTTTCGCTGAAACATCTTGACATCGATATACAAAGGGGGATCGAGAATATTCGTCAACAATTGTTAGGATATATTTGTTATGAGATCTAGATGGAAGTGGTCCTTTAAAATCCAGAGACAATCTTTTAAAAGGCAAAGTAGCTTTAATTAATCTCCCTTGAGTTTTTAAAAACTTTGGTATTATTTCTGCACAGATAGGACAGCGATTGGTCATTTCACGGACGTCATCAATAGTATATGGTAAGTTACGTGTCTTTATCCAATGGACCATTCTGGTGATTCCTGGATGACACAAGGATTGATCTGGTTCAAATAGACTTGGTCGAGGATTTTATTGAGCAGCTCACTCGTGAGAAAGTATCTGGCACTACATTCTCAACTCCTGGTCGGTACTGAATATCGAAACTGTAGCATGATAATTCAAGGCGCTATCTGATAATCTTCTCATTTTTTATCTTACTAGTGTGGCGCATATTAAACATAAAAGAGACTGACTTTTGATCAGTTATAAGTCGAAAATGTTTACCTATCAAGAAATGTCTCCATTTTCTAAGAGCTTCTACAATTGCATAAGCCCCTTTTTCCACGGATGAATGATTTCTTTCACTTTTTGATAAGGTTCTTGAAAAGAAAGCAACAGGTCTTCCTCCTTGGGTAAGAGAAGCAGCAATACAAAAATCTAAAGCATCAGATTCAACGATAAAAGGAATCTTGTCATCAATCGTAGTAACGGCTGAAGAAATAATTTCAGATTTAAGAATTTGGAAAGCTTCAGCTGCTTGTTCTGTTAAAGGAAAAGTATTGCATGTGACTAGTTTTTGTATCTTTTCTGAAAATTGTGGGATAAATTTGGAATAATGTGCAAACATTCCGACAGCTCTCTTTAGTGATTGTGAATCGTTTGGTAAGGGTTACTTCTTTAATGGTTCAAGTCTTTCAGGATCAGGTTTTAAGGTCTGATTTTCTATTTGATAACCCAAAAGTTTGATTGAATTTAGTGTATAAGAACTTTTATTTTGATTTATTGTTGGATTGTATTTCTTCGCTATTTCCATAAATTTATTAAGATTTTGATTATGTTGTTGATTTAATCCACGTACTGTAATGTCATCAAGATATGCATATACACCTTTTAAATGTTCGGATTTAATAATACCATCGATAACCCTTTGAAAACAAGCCACTCCGTTGGTTACCCCAAAAGGTATCCGGCACAATTGGTATAGTTGGCCGTTGGCTTCAAAAGCAGTATATATTTTCTCTTCATTTTTGATTGGAATTTGATGGTATGCATTTTTAAGATCAATAGTACTGAAGACAGAATATCTTGCTACATTTTCCAACAATATCTTCAACATCTGGGAGAGGATAGGCATCTAATTAAGTAACTTTATTAATCGTTTGTGAATAATCTACCACCATTCGCTTTTTGTGTGTTTCACTTTTTGTAATAAGTACTTGTGCACGCCAAGGAGAGTTGCTTTCTTCTATGATTCCATTTAATAGCAGATACTGTATCTCGTCAGATATGAATTTTCTATCATCAGTTGAAAATTTTCTTGATTTAGTTGCCCTCGGTTTGCAATCATTTGATAGATTGGAGAATAATTTGGGTGGCTCTATATTTAAGTATGCCAAACTACAAATGTTATCTATACGATCAATAACTAAAGGCATTTTTGAGCCAGCAAAAGTGATTTCTAGAGAAGAATGTTGTTTAAGCAAGTAATGACCTATAACTTCATCAGCACATAAATCTTGAATTATTGATAATTTGACATTTTTATAGGAATGTTCGTTTATTTATAAATTAACAAAGCAGTGTCCTGAGATAGTCGTTCTGAGTTCTGTTGAAGCCACTATTATGCTGGCATGACTTCTAAATGTTTTCACGTTTATAGACAATGCATAATTCTTACTGATATATGACTCAGAACTACCTGTATCTATTAAACTTTTAGTTATATTTCCATTCACCTTTATCTCAGTAACACTTTTAGATAAGCATTGTGGGGCAGCAGCAAAATTTCTAACATTAGAACTAAATGTAGTGGTAGCTAAAACAGTAGCTGATACTAAATTGGGCATCTGAAGCCTATATACCTTGGAAAAATATCAACTTTCGAGCATTTCTTACAAACTTTGTCTGTAGCAGGGCATAGGCTACGAGGATGCCTTTCAGTTGGTCCACAAAAGTAACATTTCCAACTTTTCACAGCAGCAGTAGTATAATTAGTGAGCTCTCTGGTTTCGGAAGAAATTGCATTAATAATTTGTACAGGAGTTGTATAAGCCTCAGAGTGTTTTGAAGCTGACTCCAGAGACTGGGCTTTCACTATGACATCTTGCAGAGTAATAGTGTTGTTTTCTAGTAAACGTTATCTTATGTCAATAGAAAGAATACCATTAACAAAACAGTCTCTTATATAATCTGCTCTATTTTGGTCTGCAGAAACGGCTAGAAAATTACAGTCTTTGGAAAGCACTTAACGATGTTGAACGTATTGACCTATATTTCATTTTTGGGTTTAACAAAAGCTGCTTCGAGAATACTTTTGGTCTCAGAATACTTTCTACAATCAGAGATGAGTTCATAGATATTATTGCTCACGTAATTTACCAGTAGTTTGAATTTCTCCTCCTCTGAAAATCAATCACAGAGGAAATAAAGTTTTTAAAGGTGGCTTTTCAATGCATCCATTCTTGAGACAATCTAGGAGAGTAAGTATCTGCATCGAATCTCTCTGGTCGTAGTAGCTTATCCAATTTTGATATTTCTTGTATATTAAATTGTAATAAATGCAAAACCTTTATAAACTAGGTTTTAATATACAAAAATTAGCATTGTTTTGTTTGAATGAATAACATGACAATTACATATGACATTAACTAAAACTAAGATGACAAATGACAAACACAGTTCACAAACCACAGGATAGGCAAGGTATAGCGATAAGCTCCAATGGTTGATATGTCTCGGAGCGACTAGTTCACGTTCGAGACGCATCGCGCCCCGCCCCTTATTTTCCCCGTTGGCCCCTCCCTGACCTGGAAATCCCTAATCGCTACTTCAGAAAGTATAAAAATAGGCGATTTTCAGGTCCTTCAAGTCCGTCAAGTCAGTCCTTCACGGGCTCTCCGAGAGCTTGGTGCTCTCGGGGCTCTGCTTTCTTGTTTTTAGATTTTCCCATACTCTGTGGCTGAGATGTTATTCTACTGCAACCTGGTATTTTATTTCGACTTAACCTTTGTCATGTAAGAAATATCTTGCCTTTTTCAAGGCAAGATACCAGAAGAAAACATTTTCGAGTCCATACCTTGAAAATGGACTTAAGTAGAGGAGCTATCGTTGATGTTTTCGAAGCCCCTCTACAGAGCACACGGTGGTACAGAAGGTGGCAAGACCCTTTCCATTTACCCCGAGGTGACAATAAGGTATTATTTTTACAATAGTACTTCAATTCTCTTCGATAGTCTTATCGTTACGAGGGAAAGAAACAAGGAAAGCACAGCATAGGTAGAAGAAAAATGTCCTGTCTGAGAAACCTCAGAGAATGGTTTGGATGCAGCTTAACTTAACTCTTTGGGCTGTAGTGTTAAAACGTTAGAATAGCAGTGATGATTGCCAACCTCTGCCGTGGAAAATCTCACGTAAAGAAAGAAAGAAACTGGATTTTTTAATTAACAAGATTCAAAACTGTTTTTAGAAATTTATTTCATTTCCCTCTTTTATTTTTATACGTTAAAGATTGTAATTATGACAAAATATACAGAGAATGAGTATATTGATTGACTCTTAGTGTGTTTATTGTACAACAGAGATGAAGACCAAACGTTTTACGCCTCTATTCATATGAACCGTTTATAGCTTTTTTATTATCCTTGAAAAACATTGACACTGCTATTCGAGTACTTTTACAGGATAAACATGTTTCCCACATACGAGATTCGAAACTTAAGTATTAGATCATGGAAATGGCCAATAAAACGCAAAGAATACGGCGAGTGTGGTAAATGGAGCGGCCATCAAAACCCCATTTTCCATTTTAAAAATTGTTTGTTACAATGTTGTTTCTGAAAGCAACTAGTTGAAGATTAATTGTCTCAATAGATAAAAAGTGTGGTGGCGAAAGAAACTTAATTTATCATCGAGTGAAAAAACGTTCAAGTTTGGGATTCATGAAAATGTTAATGGCGGTATAACGGTTTGAAGTAGATTAATATGGTCTTTGTATATACGCGAAATAATAATTTAAAAACGATGAGAGCTTTTATTACATGTATATTTGAATGAGTTTATTATAAAGAAAATAAGACTAATATTATGTGACGTAAATAAAAAAATTACAGATGGCAATGCTGTTTTAAAGGCATCAAATATATCAGAATTGTAAAGTCGAACTATTTTCAAATATTCCATGAAGAATTTGTTTAATATTTTATTTAATAATTAAAAAGTTACAGTAGATTCGCTGGATATTTGCACCGTGTAATCATTCGTATTACAGGAAATAAACCAAAACATGTGAGCCAAACTTACATAAAAAAATGGCTAATATTTGGTTGTAATAGTATAATGGTAATAATTTGATGGCTTCGGTCACTACTTATATCATCGCCAGAGGATTTGTTATTTTTCATTGCTGAAAGTGCGGTTTTGATTTCGTATGGAGTTATAAGATTATAATACAGTTTTGGGCAGGGACTGATATTGCTTTTCGTCGGTACTCTCGTGATAAGAGAATTCAACAACCTCAAGGATTTTGGTTCTATCCTTAGTAATGTTTTCATTTTTTTTTTTATTCTGTACATATTTTTGTTGCCTATGTTGTTCGTATTTCGCCTTAGAACTTTTAAACCTTTGTTTTCTTGAAACATTTTAGTTATTTCTCTTGTATTGATTTCTATTACGTCTTTTTGGACTGACCCGTGGATATATTTATTTAATTTCTTTATTATTATGTAGTTGGAGCCGCATGTTTCCGTCAACAGTCTTCGTTTACCTATTAGCTCTTTGGTATACTTAGTTTTACTTTATGAGTCAGAGGGATAGGGCCATTGTTATGCCATATTTTGCTTAATCAGCAGCTTCTATGTCATCTTGCAAGTCCTGTATATATCTGGTTAGTGTATCGTTATACAGGTCGTTGTTTGCTGAGAAAATTCAGTTCCTTTTTCTTGTGTTTATGATCATCTTTGTTCTTTCCAATTTGATATTTAATACAATTTTAGCTCGGATTGATCTGGGGTCGCTTCCTGTTGAAAATTTGTTGAGTACTTCGATGTCTTTTGTTGTATTTTTCTATTTAACATTTCTCTCTTGTTCTTCTACATGTTTCCTTTGCATTTTTTCTGAGTTCTCCATATGCCCTTCTATTCAATCAAGAATCCCTTTGTAGACATTTTTTGTCTAGTTATGTTTTTGCTATTTTTTACTGGTTAGCAATCTTGGTCAAGCCATTCCTTGTTTCTTTTGCTTGAGGTTTCACCTAATGTTTCCTTTGCCATATTTGTAATTGTGGTTTGAATGACATGAATTATAGATTATAATAACAGAAGAAAGACTAGAAAATTTTACAAGGAAACAAGCAATACACCCAAGGATACATGACAAGACCAACAGTTTGCAAGGACAAAAATGAAGAAATTATCAGCGAGAAAAAGATTATAAAACAGGCTGCAGAAAAATACTTTGAAAAGAAATGCAAAAAGATCGAAGACCTTCAAAATAAATATGATCTGTTTAACCTACAAAAGAAAATTAAAGAACTGGCAGGACTAAGAAAACAAAATCCCACTCGTGCAGTTCTGGCTAGACACGGAACTACTATAACACATACGGACGAGAAAGTACAAAGATGGACAGAATATATCGACGATATGTTTGACGATGAAAGAGGAGAACTGGATCACATAGAACTTACGTCAGAAGAAATAGGTCCATATATATTACAAAAGAAGAAATATTACACGCATTAAAAACAATGAAGAATGTGAAAAGTGCTGGACCTGACATGCTCCCTACAGAAATCCTAAAATTTCTAGATGAGAAACCCATTGGTGTTTTAATGACACTCTTGAACCAAATTTATAGTTCCTGCGTATTACCCAGAGAGTGGTTAATGTCTATTTTTATTGGTCTCTCCAAAAAAAAATAACGAAAGAGAATGCAGCTACTACCGCCCCCATTAGCTTGATGTCTCATGTGCTAAAGTTACTACTTAATGTCATCTAACCGAATATATCACAAACTGGACATAGACGTTAATGATACACAACTAGGTTTTCGCAAAAGCCTAGAAACGTGTGATGCTCTTTTTTACTTAATATACTGATACAAAGATGCCTGGACGTCAATCAAGATAATGGACGCATATTATTATTGACTATAATAAAGCATTTGATTAAGTTTGATATAAACAATTAATAAATGTCCTGAAATCAAAGAAGATTGACTATAACGACCTCAGGATCATATCAAATTTATCTATAAACAGCGAGCAAAACTACTTGTTAACGAACAGCTGTCAGAAGAAATTAAAATTAGACGTATAGTAAGACAGGAATGCGTATCGTCGCCATTTCTTTTTAATGCCTACTCCGAAGAGATCCTGAAAAAACGCTCTTAAAGGTGAAATAGCTAGAGTAAAGGAAAATTAAGTTTGCACTAACACATTAGATATGCGGACGAAACTGTAATCTTAGCCGAAAATATTAAAGAACTTTAGACACTGGTGACCAGATTAGTGATGTATGGAAAAGAGTACGGTCTAACAGTGAATGTCAAGAAATTTATGAGGAAAATTAAAAAAAATAAGGAGAATCTTCTAATAAACGGAACCGACTTAGAACAAGTGGACGAACATACATATCTGGGGAACAATTGATTAACTCCACAAATGATTAAATTCAGATCAAAATCAAAATAAAAAAGACCAGAGCAAATTTTAACAAAATAAGAAGAGTGGTATGTACAAGGTATTTAAAAAAGGAACTAAGAGTTATGTCGGACATATTACACGCGGAGAGAAATACACCTTGCTCCAAGTGATTATGCAGGGAAAGATACAAGGAAAGATACAAGGAAAGAGAAGTACAGGGAGGCGTAGATGAAATAACTGTGCAATCTGAGGGATTGGTACGGATGTACATCAAATAAACTTTTCAGAGCAGCCGTCTGAAGTCCGAATAGCTACGATTATTGCCGACCTCCGCCGAGGAGATGGCACTTGAAGACTATGCAACTCACGTCTCTACTGATCAGAGTAGCGATATCTCTGCTGACACTTACTAGAACAATATTCAACTGCATACTTCAGTGGAACCTAAATGTGTATTACATCCATTTTAAATGAACTTAAATTACTCGCAGCTAAATTTAAACCATCTATATTATGTCTACAAGAGACTTACTTCAAAGAAGATAATTATCATAACGTAAGAAGCTATACTCTATATTTTTAAGTACTAAATGTCATACATTTAAGAACTGAGTTAGAGGCAACAGTAGTAGCTATAAATGGACCCCAAAATGTTAATATCTGTAATATTTATTCTCCTTCATCCATAAATAAAATAACTGAACTCTTCAATCAAGTACCGAGCCCTGTATTATTTTAAGGCGATTTTAATGCACTGGTAGCAATCTACACCAGCTCAGTTCAAAGTGTGTATGTTGAATCACGCAAACCATCCCTTCAACTCAGGAGAGTATACATTATTCTCATTTATACCTCAAGAGTATCAGCTAACCCAAAGGTACCTGTTAATAAAAAAACGTTTACCGATAGATTTCTACGCTAAGATACAATAATTCTACCCACTTTCATTATTTCAGAAGTCAGGCCAACCATGTTACCATGGATCATTGCTCTTCCTGATTTTAATATAAGCCTTTCTGCATTTAGGAAATGTGACACAAACCAGTCAAAATTTTCGAATTCAAACCACTAGAGATATTAAATGGTTTATAATGATTAAATCCTTATTGTCACAGACATATCCAGATCTGCAAACGGACTAGGAGCGGCTTTCATAACACAAATATATAACAGTTTCTATTAGCTCCCTTCCCAAAACCTCCATATTCTCCCTTGAACTCTTTTTTATCCACCAGGCATTAACGTTTGTTAGCACACATGACATCAGATACTCTAATCATTAGCGATTCCCTAACTGCATTAACAGCCACCAATTGTATCCCAAACATCCCGTCCTGCTTTTATTTAGGAAGGAACTTTTAATATAACAGCAAAATCAAAGATTAGTTCAATTCCTCTGGGTACCTTCACATTGCGAAATGCGTAGAATGACAAAAGCTGACATTTTTAGCAAAAAATGCAACTTGACAATCCGGCAACAGACATCAAAACTACCTTGTTCATACTTAATTGAAAGCAATATTTTAAAAACACAAATCAGTAGAACATTGAAAATAAATTGGAATAATTTAAACTCTACATTAAGAACTATCAAACAAAGTATGTTGCCATGCAAACTTTCTATACTAAAACAATTTTTAATTGAAGGTTATTACTTGACCAACACCGCAGTTTAACGAAACCCTTACGATAACTTTTAACTAAAATCATATTCCCACTTATCAATTTTGCAAAGTCGTATCAAAAAAAATTTATTTATTTATTTTAAACACATAAGTCATTAATTAAAAACTACGACCGATATAATATTAAATTATCATGTGTCTATTAACAGATATCTTATTCGCTCCGTGCATAACGCATGGTAGGGGTATCTTGAAATGATGCTAGCTGCGAAATATGACAAAATTGGACCTATATTTTACGCATAAATTTATATTAAAAAAGGATGCAAAAACATGTTGCGTATTTTTTTTTATTATTGAGTTAATGCCTCGACAACTAAAATCATTGGCATGGTACAGTCAGGTACCTAGTGTAGGTGTGTGTTGTGGTGTGTGTAGAGTAATTGTCTTGATACTTAGCAAAGTCGACGTCATTGTCTTTGCTAAGAGACGCTAATTGTATCCGAACGTCTGCGGTCCTTCTGGTGAGTACCGATCGCACAAGGATAGAAAATAATTTTCATCCATTAATTTTAATAAACGAAAATTTCTCCACTCAGATGAGAGTCGAAACTCGACGACCTTTAGGTTTATAAAGGTAGGCGCTCTTACGACTGAGCCACAGAGGGGGTTTTGTTGCGATATTTAAATAGTGAGTGTAGTTTCTATAGGTTTCCAAACGATACATATAAATTAGAGAAAAGAAAAAGATGGATTCGTGCTATTAAATATGAAAAAGTAGATATCACATAATTGTATTGTTATGTAATTGAAATAGGACAAATTTAAATAATTTACCTTAAATGCCTCTCTTACCCCCAATCTTGCCCTGTAGATACAACTTAACAAGTCGGTATTTTATCATTACGCATAATGTGGCCGAAGTAAGCTAATTTTATGTTTTTTATGGTGTAATAAATTCATTTTTTGTCTTTTAATGTTAAGTGTTCCTTTAATTTGGTGATAATACGCGCGATTGAATGATAGTAAGGAGCACTTTAAGTATATGGCTCCTCCAAACAGATTAAATCTATCATCTTCACATTTTCTAGCATTGGATATTTTTATGAAGTGGAATGAATATTGACAGTAGCCAGTCTTTTAGTAAGTCGAAAATTTCTCCACTCAGATGAGAGTCGAACTCACGACCTTTAGGTTTAAAGGTAGGCGCACTTACGACTGAGCCACAGAGGGGGTTTGATTGCGTATTTAAATAGTGAGTGTAGTTTCTATAGGTTTCCAAAGAATTACATATAAATTAGAGAAAAGAAAATGATGGATTCGTGCTATTAAATATGAAAAAGTAGATATCACACTAATTGTATATGTTATGTAAATGAAATAGGACAAATTATAAATAATTTACTCCTTAAATGCCTCTTTTAACCCCCAATCTTGCCCTGTAGATAACAACTATACAAGTCGGTAATTATCATTACGCATAATGTGGCCGAAAGTAAGCTAATTTTATGTTTTTTTATGGTTGTTAATATAATTCTTTGTTCTTTTAATGTTAAAAGTGATCTTTTATTTGGTGTATACCGCGCGATTGAATGATAGTAAGGAGCACTTTAAGTATATGGCTCCTCAAAACAGACTTAATCTACTTCTTCACATTTCTAGCATTGGATTTTTTATGAAGTGGAATGACATATTGACAGTAGCCAGTCTTTTAGTAAGTAATCAGTCTCGTAGATGTTGTTGAATAAGCTTCTTAAGAGCTGTGATTGGTGTGCCTCTAAAAGCTTCTAATAACTCGAAAATGTATTACTGTAAATTTTAATTTTACATTTAAGATACAATAAGTTTCTTTTAATAAAAATTGTACTGTTTTATTTAAAAATTAGAAAAAGAAACCTTTTGGTTAAAAAATAGTCTTAATTTTATGCGTTTTTTTTAATCGAATCTAATAAATTAATTGTCAAATTTCTCTTTGTATATTGAGTGGTCGTTAATGGTTAATACTATATAAGGAATAAAGTAGCCTCAAAATTACTTTACTTACCTCAAAACACTTTTACTATTTTAAAATTAATAATAGCCTAATTTAATAAATAAATTTCCCAAGAAATAGAACACACTACGCGCTATGCAATCAGATATAATGTTCAATAAATAAACTAAAATTTCATATTTCTCTCATTCTCAGTCTTTTTTTAAGAACGTAAATAATATATATATATATATATATATATATATAAATATATATATAGATATATATATACTAGACCAGCAAGATATTGAATACGTTTTACCGATGTTTCAAACTATTATAATAAAACCATTGTCTCGCTATACACTAGTGAATCGCACTAATTTATTTTGTTACAAATTTAAAGGACGATATTACTTTTTTCATTTATTTACAAGGGAGGAAGCAGACGCAATAAAAAATGGCCCTGGTAAGAATTTACTACTGACATTTAACATGGTTGCCGTTATCGTTAGTTCAATTTGTAGATTAGTCACCTTTAATTGAAATTGTCCAATTAATACTAAAGAGAAGACACCGTACAAGACTAACACCTATAAATAATGTTTAAGTGAAAATAAATACACATATAAAATTGTCAATTTCAGTACGTGCCATAATGACTAAGTAACCAATTTAATATTACTGTTTGGTAATTTTTCACAATATCATGTAAATACATTTCAATGCTCAAAACCCAGTGTCTTCTTCTTCTGGATGTGCTATCGGTTACGAATGTTGCGAACATCATGGCAAAATGTTTTAGCAGGCGCGGAAAAGCTGCACAGATGTTCTATTGAACCAGATTCTAAGGTTCTTCACCAAGATGTTCTTCTTCCTAGACCTCGTTTTCCAAATATTTTTCCTTGCAGGATGGCTTGAAGAGAGAGCATATCTGGATTCATTTCGCATAATTTGTCCGAAAATTGTACCTGAAATAACCCATTGTAGTAGAAGCAAATTGTAAATAAAAAAAATTCTAGAAGAGCAAAACATAAAAATATAACAAATAATTTTTAAAGATTAAGTATTTAAGAAAGTGGTAATAATTTTACCATAATTTTCGCATATTGGAGCCGCCCCTTGGTATAAATATCAAAGCTCAGATTTGACTTTTAAATTTTTTTTTATTATTAGAAACAGATGTCGCATCCACCAAAAGGTTATTAGCGACGAAAACAAAATATAAGTAAATTTTTTGGGTTGACAATTGTGCCCAAAGGAATGAGATAACCTGCAGTTTAGCATTATCGATACAACTAAATACAATAGCTTGGATCTTTTCGGAAACAAAATAAAAAGCGGCTGATGCATAACTGTTTCTGATATTCGAACGTAGAATTTACTAGACTGGTTAGATCGGAAGGTGTATTAACATTGTGTGAAGTCATTTTACAACTGCGGCGGCGAAGGCCTTATCCGACTCTGGTAAGTGACAAACCAACCGAGCATGGTACTATAAGCCTAACTTATAGCAGCAACCCTCACAAAATGATTGTACGGTAGTGTATATTTTTTTATTTGACGTTTTCTTTTTACAATAATAAATAATAATTATGTATAGATGACATACGTAAGTAGTATCTAATAGATAAACTCTTTATAATTTAAAAAACATATTTACTAAAACCACCATTGTTTTATTAAAAACTAGGAGTAACAATATCAGCACAACTTAACCATATATTGCCATGGCGGTCTTTTGACTTATTTTAAATGTTTAACAGAATGTAAGAGTCTAGTAGTTTGAGTTACGTTCTACTTTTTCAGTAGTTGTTTTATTATATAACTCCAAACTCTTGTCCATTAAAAGCAAGAAAGATACATCTTCTAACATACACAGTCAGAAAAAAATTGCGAGATATGTAATTGTGAGAATTTGATGATCCAACAAAATCTTTTTTATTGAAAG
>OU898284.1:84958693-84973692 GCA_918026665.1 Diabrotica balteata
CTCGGAAAAGAATGTGAAGCGGCTGATGCATAACTGTTTGTGATATTCGAACGTTGATTTACTGGACTGGTTAGATCGGAAGGTGTGTTTACATTGATGTAAAGTCATTTTAAGCTGGCGGAAGGCCTTACTTCAACTCTGGTAAGTGACAAGCTAACCGCATGCTACTATAAGCTACTTATAGCAACTAACCTCACAAAATGATTGTACGGTGTATATTTATTATTTGGCGTTTTCTTTTCACAATAATAAAATAATAATTACGTATAGATAACTTACGTAGTAGTAGTATCTAGTAGACAAACACTTTAATTTAAAAAAACTATTTAATAAAACCACTTGTTTTTATTAACGGTGAGTTTTTTGTCCGCGATAATAAAATCTATTTCGTTTTGAGTTTTTCAATTAGAATTTGTCATGTCCATCTTCTCTGTGGTTCCTTTTTGAAAAACCTGTTCACTTGGAAAAATTTATGATGCAGCATGAACCTTAACAGTATTTCGCCATGTTCATTTCTACATACGTCAAAGTAGCGACCTGGAACGTCAGAAGCCTTTATGAGGCTGGAAAGCTAGCAAACGGTGTGCCAAGAAATGATTCAACAGATTGAATATAGATATTTTAGGTCTGAGTGAAGTTAGATGGCCTAACTCAGGAACAACAAAAATTATGAACAAACACACTCTTTTATTCAGGCAACAATGATCCAAACATTTCAATGGAGTAGGTGTAATAATAAATGATGAATTGAGTAACGCAGTTTCAAACTTTATACCACTCTCTGACAGAGCAATGCTGTTGCAAATAAGGAGTTCTCCTTTTAATGTGAATATTATTCAGGTCTATGCACCAACCGCAGATAAGCCAGATGACATACTAGAAGAATGGTATGAAGATCTACAAAAGCTGATGAAATTGACAAAGAAAGAAGATATTAACATCGTCATAGGAGATTTTAACGCTAAAATAGGAAGAGGGAAATTCCAAAATAATCGTAGGAGAATACGGACTAGGAGAACGAAATGAAAGAGGAGACAGACTATTAGAGTTTTGCCAGCAACACAATATGATAGCAACAAACACTTGGTTTAAGTTACCTCAACGTAGGTTATACACCTGGACTTCCCCGCTACACACAAAAGAAAGAATAATAAGAAATCAAATAGATTATGTTTTAATCAACCAACGATTTCGTAACTCCATTACAAGTACAAAAACATATCCTAGTGCTGATGCAAATTCCGACCACAACCCTGTAGTAGCAAATATTCGCACAAGAATTAAAGTAATAAAAAATGCAAAGCCGAAGAACAAACCTAATATGGAACTACTAAAAGATGTACAGATTAAAGATAAAACCACTGTAAAACTAAATGAAAAACTCTCAGAAATAGACCGAACCCAAATAAATATCCAAAATATAAATACAACTTGGCAACAAATAAAATCCATCCTCGTCAATTCTGCAAGGGAAGAAATTCCAAATACACGATTAATGGCAAAAAAAGACTGGATGACACCAGCTATTCTAAAGATGATAGACGAAAGGAGGAAATACAAAAATAAGAACACAATCGATTACAAACGATTAAATACAGAAATACGAAGGAAAATAAAAGAATCAAAAGAGAAATGGCTCGAAGAAAAATGTAAAGAAATAGAAGAATTAGAACATAGACATGATTACTTTAATATGTACAAGAAGGTGAAAGAATTTTCATTCATCCACAAAAAACAACATTGCCCACTGGTAAATAACAACGGAGAGTTAATTCATAACACCAAAGATAAAATAGAAGAATGGGAAAAATTTATACAACAGCTGTTCCGAGATGAAAGAATAGACATTACAATAAATAATGTTACTGAAAGCCCACCAATTCTAAAAGTCGAAGTGGAATATGCCATTAAACAATTAAAGACCAACAAAAGCCCTGGACCTGATGAAGTTTATCCTGAAATACTTAAATTGATCGAAAGTAATAACATTGATTTGTTAGTAATTTTGTTTAATACAATCTACGATACTGGGGAAATACCAGAGGAATGGTTAGAATCTATTTTTATTCCCATTCCAAAACAAGCTAACTCCAGGCGATGCGCAGATTTTAGATTAATAAGTCTTATGAGCCAAGTGCTTAAAATTCTATTAAAAATACTTCACAATAGGGTATACAAAAGGTGTGAAAAAGAAGTTGGATACGATCAATTTGGATTCAGAGCCGGAATGGGGACCAGAGAGGCCTTGTTTTCACTACAAGTACTGCTGCAGAAGTGTTACGACCAACAAAAGGATGTCTTTCTATGTTTTGTAGACTTTGAAAAGGCATTTGATCGCGTAAACCATAATAAAATGTTAAATTCCTTGCAGAGCATCAACTTGGATAGTAAAGATCTCCGATTAATTAAGAACTTATATTGGAGGCAGAGTGCCAAGATTAGGATCGACGATCATACATCTAGAAATATTAGTATAAATAAAGGAGTAAGGCAAGGATGCATACTATCCCCTATGCTGTTCAATCTTTACTCGGAACTACTATTCAAGCAAGCCTTGGAAAACCTTTCCACAGGAATAAAAATTAATGGAGAACCAATATCTAGCATAAGATATGCAGATGACACTGTCCTACTGGCTGATACAGACACAAACTTACAGGGGTTATAGACCACCTTAAGGATGCTTGTCGAGAGTTTGGAATGAAGATCAACGAAAAAAAAAACAAAAGTAATGGTGATCCAAAGAAAACAGAATATCCCCTTACCTATAAAAATAAATGGGAATATTTTAGAACAGGTAAACCAATACAAATACCTTGGCTGTTGGATTAATTGCAAGCTGGACCCAGAACAAGAAATTAAAGCGAGAATTGCTCAAGCTAGGGATAGTTTCTTTAAGATGCGCGTTCTATTCTGCGATACACATATAAATATTAAATTGAGATTAAAACTTGTAAAATGTTTTATCTGGTCTGTTCTTCTCTACGGAGTCGAAACGTGGACTTTAAAAATAAAGAGCCTGAATAGAATCGAGGCATTTGAAATGTGGGTGTACCGTAGAATTTTAAAAATTCCTTGGACAGCACGAAAAACAAATGAAGAAGTACTAGCTAGACTCAATTTAGAAAAAGAACTATTGAGAACAGTCAAAAGAAGAAAAACCAGTTATTTAGGGCATTTGTTGCGCAACGAGAAATACTACATCCCTCAGTTGATAATAAAAGGCAAAATAGAAGGAAAGCGAGGAATTGGAAGAAAAAAATTGTCCTGGTTACGTAATATCAGAAACTGGACAGGACTTGGATTTGAGGAACTCTTAAGAGCAGCTGAAGATAGACAAACGTTTGCCACCATAACCGCTAACCTCCATTGATGGAGACGGCACTTGTAGAAGAAGAATTTCTACCATCCAAGCCAAAGTTTCCCAGTGGTGTTTTTGTAGGGTTAGATTTCATTCATGTATTGGCGTTAAAGTCACCACATATAAAAGTAAAATATCCTTGATGGTCTTTAAGAGCAGCTTAGATAATATCATCATATAATAAATCCACCTTTTTTTCATCATGGTCTGTTGTTGGTGCATAAACCTGTATTATTTTCATATTGTACCTTGTATTCAATTTGAGAGTAAGACAAATCACTCTCGTGGACAATTTCATTAGTAATTCTATACTTGTTTAGTGACGCGTTTGGAATAATACAAGATTATCTCTTATGAAGCGCTGTCTCTTATTATTAATATTTGATGTTTTAATATATTGAATTTTCCCATCTTGTATTTTAATTATATACATATATATTTCCCATCTTATATATTGTATTAACTAGGAGTACAATATCACTACAACTTAACCATACCTTACCAGGGCCGGCCTTTTGACTTTTTTAATGTTTAATAGAATGTAAGAGACTGTACAACTAGAGTAAAGGTAGAGTTACCCTCTACTTTTTCGGTAGTTAGTTTTATTATGTACTCCGAACTCTTGAAATTGTCTAATATTACGCAGCCATGAAAGTTTCTTTCGACCAATCCATCTCTTTCCTTCCACTTTTCCTTGTATTATAAGGCGAAGTAAATGGTATTTAGGTCCTCTAATTATATGGCCGAAGTATTCTGTTTTTCTCCTCTTTATGGTGTTTATGAGCAGACGTTCTGAATTGATCATTTGAAGAACATCTTCATTGGAAGTGTGCGAAACCCACGATATCTTTAGGATTCGTCTATAGCACCACAATTCGAATGCTTCTAACTTGTTTAGCATTGTGGTTTTTAACGTCCATGTCTCACAACCATACAATAGGATCGACCACACATAACATTTCAGGACCTTCTTACGAATATTCATTGACAGGTTTCTGTTGCATAAAACTGGTTTCCAGGTCATAAAAGCCTTACGTGATATTTCGATCCTGGATATTATCTCTTCATCAGAGTCACAATTTACATTTAACCAGCTGCCAAGGTATTTGAAATGATTTACCCTTTCTATCTCTTCTCCATTAAGAGAAAGCAGACCTTGATCTATATGGATCTTTCCAACTGCCATCCACTTTGTCTTTGAAATGTTGATTTTTAGGCCTCTCCGATAACTTGCTTCACTGACTAGATTTAGTAATGTTTGGAGATCTTGTAAACTTTCTGCAAGAATGGCTGTATCGTCAGCGTATCTAATATTGTTGATTACTTCTCCACCTAGTCTTACTCCCTCTTGTCTGTCATCCAAAGCCTCCCTAAAGATTTCTTCAGAGTACAGATTAAAAAGAGTGGGTGACAAAACACAACCCTGCCGTACTCCACGTTTGATGGGTATTTTTTCAGTGGGACTGTCTCCAATTTGGATAGAGGCTACTTGATTGTAATATAAGTATTTCAGCAGTCTTATATCATAGTGGTCAAGTCCTGCTGCCCGTAGGCAGTCGAAAAGTGTATTGTGTTGGACTCTGTCGAACGCCTTCTCGAAGTCGATGAAACAAACATAAACATTCTTTCGGAATTCACAACTTTTTTGTAATAGAACGCGCATACAGAATAGTGCCTCTCTAGTTCCTAGACCGTTTCTAAATCCAAATTGCTTATCACCCATCTTACTTTCGCATAGAAGGAATACTCGGTTTTGTATAATTCGTAAGAGTATCTTCAGTGTGTGACTCATCAAACTGATTAGTCTAAAATCGCTGCATTTGGTGGGCCTGCTTTTCTTTGGTAATGTTATAAACAGTGACTCTAACCAATCATCTGGTATTTTTCCTTCGTTGTAAATTTTGTTGAAGAAAGTGGTTAAGCAGGCAATGCTTTCCTCATCCAAAAGTTTAAGTAGTTCGGCAGGGATTTGATCTGGTCCAGGTGCTTTATTGTTTTTGGCTTGCTGTATTGCCTTTTCGACTTCCGAATTCAGTATATTGGGACCTCTGTCCAACTGGTTGTCACAGGCAGTATTTGGAGCATTTTCTCTAGAAGCATCGTCAAAAAGGTCAGTGATGTATCTCTCCCATTCTTTGCACTGTTGTTCGTGATCACAAATTTTTCCGTCCGCGCTTTTAAGTATGTGAGCATTTTTCTGTTTTCTAATTCCGGCAGTATATTTAAGTTTCTTATGCAGGTCGAAGATGTCATGATTTTTTTGGAGGTCTTCTATTTCTTTACATAAATTCTCAAGCCAGGATTCTTTGACTTGCTTAATTTTTCTTTTTATGCGTTTACTAATTTCACGATATTCGATACTATTTCTATTTTTGTGTTGCCGTCGAACTTCCATCAGATCAAGAATTTCTTGTGTCATCCACTCATTAATTGCCAACATGGTAGGTGTTTTCAAAGACTCTTGTACGTTCTCTAAAATCGAGTTTTGAATGGCATACCAGCATTCGATAATGGTTCTGTTTTCGTTTGGTATATTTGATATTCTGTGTATTTTACTATTTATTTGCTGTGATATGTGTTCGCGCGTTTGAGAGTTTTTCAGGGGGTCGAGATATATCTTACAAGGCTTAGTTGGCTTTGTTAATTTCTTCAATTTAATTTGAATTTTGGAGCAGAGTAAATTGTGATTTGAGTTTATGTCTTTTATCATCTTTAATATTGTTTCGAAATCGGTGGTTTATTAGGATGTACTCTATTTGATTCCGTACTATTCTGCCTTGATGTCCATCTTGAGGGGATTTCCACGTGTAAAAACGCCTTTCTGGAAGTTAAAACCAGGTATTTGTAATGGCGAAGTCATTTTCTTGGCAGAATTCTATTAGCCGTTCACCTCTTTGATTTCTCTCTCCCAAGCCAAACTTTCCGGTGATGCCCTGCGTCATCTACTGTCCAACTTTAGCGTTAAAGTCACCCATAATTATTATTGCTTCGTGTTTCTTTGTTATTTTTAGCACTTCTTCTATTTGATGGTAGAATTCTTCAATATTCTGCTCATCTGCGTCAGCAGTGGGAGCATAAACTTGGATGATATTTATATTTACAGGTTTAGCATTCAGCTGTATTAAAATTACTCTGTCTGATATTGGGATGAAGTTAGTGACATACTTATTAATATGCTGTTTGATAATTATTGCTACTCCATTTCGATGCATATGGTCTTGATTTCCAGAAAAATAAACGGCGTAACCATTTGCACTGAAATTCCCTTTGTTTGGCCATCTTGTTTCACTCGCCCCCATGATAGTAATGTTTAATCTGTCCATTTCAGAGAGTAGATTTCTCAACTTACCGGCTTCATATAAGGTTGGTACATTCCATGTAGCCACTTTGTATGGATTCTTCATTTTCATCGTATGTCTAGTGATGTTTTCCTCACAGGGATTTCGCTGGCTAGCGACCTGGGAAGCCCTGTGGTTTGATTGTGTATTCCTTCCCCTGTCGGATCTTGAGTTCCGCAGCCCATGATCAGTAGTATTCGTTACACTCATTGATTCCATGATAACTTTACTAGGGATCATAATGGGGTGGTTTCCCGTTGCCTTCCCCATCGCAGTATCACAGCCGCTTAACTCATAATGTGAGTGACGCCTGTGAGTATCTGGAATAAACCTACAGGATTTTTACTTCCCACAGCCTTAATCCAGTAATGACATTACTGCTGCCTAATGTCATATCCTCAGTTGATCCGCGGGTACTTATTTGGCAATGCCTTATTCGTACCTGTCCTGCATATCTGCAGGAACTTTCCCTATCAGCCATATGGGACGTGCCGTGTCGAGGTTGAGTACACATACACAAGTAAGAAAAAATTACAAGATGTGTAATTGTGAAGGATTTGATAATCCAACAAAATCTTTTTTATTGAAAGGTTTGGTTGAGCTACTTCAATTAAATTTGAAACTTCTTGAAGTGGACTCAAAGATGTTTATTCGCTTATTTTGACATAAAAAATTAATCGATCTACATCATAATTACCATGACTGATATTTGTTTTATTTTGTTAGTATTTCAATCTCCCAAGTGGGTGCGTTACGACTAGCAGATTTGATATTGAGAAAAAAAAACTAAAAGCTTATTTTTTTACAGAAAGCATCGTTCTAGCATCCCTAAGTATGCTATGTGTTAGGGTTTAATTTTAAAAATAATTAGGAAGGCACTTAAATTTTTGTAATAAAAAGATATTTACTGCTAATGGCTAACTACGGTATAAATCATTGTTTTCCCAAAATATCGGGTGTAAGCTTTAATTTATAGAAAATATTTGCTTATCAGATGACCTACATTTAAATTGATTAAGAACTATATGCGAATAAATGCTGATCTATTCTATTAATTGCACCATATTTGGCTATAAAACGAAATTTGTACCCATGACACATTAAAAAGCGAAGATTCGAGTTTTGAACATTTGCCAAAAGTTTCTGATTCAGCCCTGTTAATGCACATCGCACTGTCGGACAATGACTCGTAACTGAAAAAATATGAGTTTAATTGGATTTTGTTGTGCAAGTGTGTTAACAATGGCTGCGAAAAAACAAAAAGAATAGTTAGATTTATTTATTCATATATGTATGCTAAATTTGATTTTTCGATTAATGAATGTTTTATAGTATTAGTAGTATTATTTGTAATCTTTTACCAATATTTCTGGTTTTTATTTCATTTAAATACCGATCATTATCTTTAAAATCATATTAAAAAACTGTGTTAAAACAAAACAATCATTTTGTGTGAAATAAAAAAAAAATGATAAAGGTTGATTGTTTAAATTGTTTTTTATTGGAAATTAGGGTGGAAAAAATAGACATCGATAGACACAAAACTACCGTGTGTATTGCCTTGCTAAAATTGTTATATTACATTGCTTACAAAAAGAAAATATGGAGGAGACATGTTTTCTGACAGTTGACGTAAAAATGATAGGCAAACTTTTATTACAGTGTTGCCATACATAAATGTTAAAATATTAAATTGTAACATAAATTCAACCCATTGAAGAGAATCTTCAAAGTAAAATCAATTTATAAAACTAATATAATAATGTCGATGTCACTATATTGTCTCATTTTCCAATGGTAGTGGACACAAATGTCTAACAGATTGGGTCACTACACTAGTGGCGGTTTTCACTTCTGCTACTCTGTAGATTCCGTCCTTTCCAGGAATTAATTGAAGAATTCGCTCCGTAGGCATTTACATGGCGGCTGCTGATCATTTTTAATTAAAACTGATGTTCCAACTTTGACTGATGTGGGTGGATCCTTCCATTTATATTGTACATGTAGTTGAGAAATATACTCCTATTTAAATCTCGTCCAAAACTGCTGGTACATATGCTTAAGCTCTTGTGGTTTAGTTAATCGATCCAATGGAACTTCTGATAGGTCAGTATCCGCAAGGGTAGTTCTAGGTCGACCACTAAAAAAATGGGAAGAAGTATTAGGTTCAATATCATTGGGATCATTAGATAGGGCATACAGTGGGAGTGAGTTTGGGATACCCACAATGTGTACAATTAGAGAATTAAAATCTTTATAAATAAATTGTTTAGTTAACAAAATACGTTTTAGGTGAAGCTTTGTACGTTTTACTGCAGCCTTCCAAAGCTCTCCAAAGTTAGCTCTATAAGGAGGTATAAAATGGCACCTGATGTTTTTATGAGAAGAATACTTGTTTTTTTTTTTGAGTTTGATTAGCATCCAAAAATTGATCTAATTCATTTAACCCATTTATAGTCCCTATGAAAGTACTTCCATTATCAGAATAAATATTGAATGGTACTCCTCTACATGAAATAAATCTCTTAAGACAGGATAGAAAAACTATCCGTTGTTAAATAAGATCTTCTTCTTTTTAGAGTAGAATTACGCCATTCAGAACAGAATGGCGTAGAAAGCTTGAGAAGGTCGAGGCCCTCAAAGGGCTGTAGCACCAAGATGATGATGATCTTTTTAGAGTGCCATATCCCTACGGAACGTCAGCGACTACCATACTTATAATATTGTTATACTGATCTCGGTCTTGCGATACGTGTAGAATTTGGTCCGCTGTCAAACCTGTCCACTGCCGCAAATTCCTCAACCAAGAGAGTTTCTTCGGTTCTATCCAGTTCTTTCCTTCGATTTTACCGTTGCGAATTAGCCGAAGGAACTCATATCTTGGTCCTCTGATTATATGTCCAAGATATTCTAGTTTACGCCTCTTCATAATATTTAATAGAGTTCGTTGATGTCCCATTCTTCGAAGAACTTCTTCGTTTCTGGTTCTGGTTCTGCTAGTCCATGGAATTTTTCGATTTTATTCATGATATCGGCGTTTAAAGTCCAAGTTTCACATCCATACAAAAGTACAGACCACATTAAAATAAGATACTAGCTCTAAATAAATAGCTTTTGTGCAAAAGCAGACAAAAACAGAGATATAACATTTTAATAGTTTACATCCTCTACCATTTTTGCCCTTCAGTGAGAATAGTCTAGCATAATCAATACCAGTATACAGAAATCGTAGAGATGGCGTTACTCTATTGGCAGGTAAACTTGATATTGGATAAGAAGCAAATGATGGGTTAAATTTAAGACATGTCATGTAACTGTTATAAATTTTTTTAGCTAAATTTCGTCTCCTTCAAGAGGCGAATAAAATTGTCTTATAGCTAAAAGTAATAAGTTAGGCCCTGGATGCAGTAATAATAAGTGTTTGTGTTTAAAGATAAGTTTTGTAAATGGATGTTCTGACGACAACAAAACAGAAAGTTTTTTTATTAGATTTAAAGGATGTAAATCGTAATTTTCCACCAACTCTTTATGCAGAAATAAAGCAGAACTACTAAACTTGTGCTTAGAGGGTAAATAGATGTGTATTTTTAACAAAGAAAATTCTTTACGGAATGAATCTAATTTTGCCAATTTTAATAATAGTACATAATTGATTTAATGGTTTATGTAAAAATTCTGGACCATAAAACCATAATTTTAAAATTTTCTGATAAGAATCTCCGAGAAGCTAAATCTGTAGGGTTCTCCTTGGTGTTAACATAAAACCAGCCATATGGTTCAGTAATTTTCTAAATTTTGGAAACTCTATTAGCAAGAAAGGTTTGCAATTGATTTGGTTTTTTTCTTCATCCAACAAAATACAATTTGAGACTCAGACCAGAAATATATTGAAATTGATGGAAAAGAACATTTAATTAGTTGATCTACTAGTTCAGCCTCTAATAATGAAGCTAATAGTTCTAACGTGGATAGTGATTGATTTTAAGGGTGCTACCTTTGCTTTGGAGGACAGTAAATGTGTTTCATATATACCTTTAGCATTTACACTTCTTATGTAAACGCAACTTGCATAAGCTTGTAGTGATGCGTCACAAAAACAATGTAGAACCAATTAGTTATAGGTTCTTCCGACTGCTAATCTTGGAATTTTTAATTGATTTAAAGTAGGCAAGTTCTCTTGTTTCAAACAGAATATAGCAAAATCTGATTACAGCACTGAAATCATAGGCTAGCAATACGAATATACTAACACTAACGAGATAATAGCAAGTCAGGGACACATCATCTATAATTAACTACAACAAGCATAGGAAGACAAAATTTGATATCAATCCTATGATACAACAACACCTCTCAGAATTTCATTCAAAAACATGAATAATGCATATAACATCAAAGCAAAGTAAGACAACTCTAATATTAGCATTAACACTTACCAACACTAATTATAAATATTTATAAGTTAAAATCATTTATAGTTTTATTATTACTTTTTATTCACTAGACGAAATAATTGTACAGTTCAATAAACTTATAACGAAACCAGCTCTAGAAGCGATAGGCAAAACAAAGTTTATTAAAAGAGATAAAGTAACTCCCTGGTGGAATGAAGAATCTAAAGTGCCCTGTCCGTTGCAAAGTTGGCTATTAACATGGCAATTCTGATCTTGTTTGCGGCGCTTCTGAATAATTCGACCGATGTGAGCCCGAACCACTTCCGCAGATTTTGGAGCCACGAGTGTCTTCTCCTGCCTGGCCCTCGCTTACTGTCTATTTTTCCCTGGACAATCAATTGCAGCTAGACGGTACTTATCGTGTCTCAATATGTGGCCTAGATATTCAAGCTTTCTTTGTTTAATTGTATTCACGATTTCTTTCTCCTTTCCGATTCTTTGGAGTACCTCTATGTTGGTGACATGTTTGGTCCAGGATATACGAAGAATGCGTCGGTACACCCACATTTCGAATGCTTTTAGTTTTCTCGTGAGCGTCTCCGTCAGCATCCAGGCCTCCACACCATACAGTAAGATCGGAAAAATGTAGCATTTAACTAGACGTAGTTTTAGGGGAAGAGACGAATCCTTGCTTATGAGAAGCTTTTTCATATTGCTAAATGCTACTCTAGCTCGTTCTATTCTCGCCTTTTTCTGTGGCCTGTTCCCATTTTGCATTTACGTTGGTGCCAATGTACACATAAGATTCTACATGGTCAATTAGTATCTTAGTTATCCGTAATTGTCAAATTACAATTACAATGTCTAATTACAAAAACCTAAAAAAACTTAATTAATCTTAAAAGAAGTAGGGCTAGAGCCAAACTGATTACCACAAGATCTAAAGGACAATCCTGGATCAAATATGTAGAAACGATTAATAATTTCACACCTTTAACAAACATATCGCGGTGTATGCATTTATTTATCAAATATTATTACCACAACTTTCAAAATTAACCTTAAGTTAATAAATATTACTGGAATAGATGCAATTCACTTATCTGTTACTAAAAATTCTTTTTGCCTTAATCTAGTATGTATATATCGTCCACCTAATACACTACTTGCACACGATAATGTTTTCTTCACAAAACTTGAAGAACTATCATCTCTTGATAATCTTATCATTACTGGAGATTTTAATTTCCCAGAGATCACCTGGCCAATAACTTCATTATATGACGCCGAAAACGCTCATAATTTATTTAAAAGCTTTGTAGTAAATTCAAACCTGATACAACTCATTACAGAACCTACTAGATTTAGGAATAATAACCAACCTTCTACTTTAGATCTAGTGCTTATTAATGACGAACAGCTGATTTATCTCTCGAAGTCAGTTCTCCCATAGGAAAGTCAGATCATGCAGTTATAACGGCTCACATCCAGTTCAATCAAATATTACCCCGCAAAAATAACATTGTAACATATGCTACTACCGACTTTTCTGAAGTTGACACTGAACTCTCTCAAATCGACTGGCATTTATTTTTTGCAGACTTAAACGACCCTCATTATGTGGACTGCATTTCTCGATAAAGTCCACAATATAATTTCTACAAATACTATTTTCCGTAAGAGTTATAAAAACAACCTCAAACCCTGGATAAATCGAACAGCAATTAAACAAATTAATCACAAACGACATCTATGGCGAAAATTTAAACACACCGGGCTTCTTAGTGATTTCCAAAACCACCGCAGATTTTCAAATAGCTTAAAAACATCTCTAAAAATCCTAAGACAAAATTTTGAAGCAAACGTTATTGAAAGTGGTAACATTAAAAAAGTCTATAAATACATACGTTCCTCCATGACATCTAAAGTTTCCATTCCGCTACTTCAAAAATCCAACCAGACTTTATGCTCTTCTGACAAAGAATCTTCCGAAACTCTCTCTTAGCATTTTCACAGGTTTTTACTAAAGAATTAAATGATGGTTATCTACCTGCTGTTAACTGTAATCGTGTCGGCACATCCTTACAGCAAGTTGAATTCACAGTGGATCATGTCAAACAACACTTAATTAAACTTGGCACGGCCGCTTCACCTGGTTTAGATGATTTAACACCAAAACTGTTAAAAAGGTGCACAGACACGCTTGCAATACCATTAACGTTAATTATGCAAACCTCTTTCATCCAAAACTCCTTACCCCCTAGTTGGAAATTAGCTTCCGTTACCCCTATTTTTAAAAAAGGCAACAAACTCGACCCCAACAATTATCGTCCGATTAGCTTGCTGCCAGTAGTTGCCAAAGTTATGGAAGCCATTATTTCCGAGGAGATGACCAAATTCCTTCTCCAGGAACATGTTATTCCAACACAACAACATGGATTTGTCTCTGGTCGCTCTACTCTAACCAATCTCCTACATTGTGTTAACGACTGGACCTCATCCCTTAACAGTTCGCAGCCGGTCGACGTTGTTTATCTAGATTTTTCTAAAGCCTTTGACCGTGTACCTAAGCGCAGACTTCTACATAAGCTAGAACATTTCGGAGTTCGCGGTACTTTACTTCGTTGGATAGATGATTTCCTGACAGATCGATATTACAAAGTTAGAGTTGGCGAATCTTTCTCACAGGACAGGTTAGTGGAAAGTGGAGTGCCTCAGGGTTCTGTCCTTGGACCTCTGCTTTTTACGGTTTACACCAGCGATATTCCTTATTATGTCTCAAGTAAAATATCGTTTTACGCTGACGACACAAAAATATATGCCAATCCAAACACAAACCAGCTAACCCTCCAAATGGACTTGGACTCTATTTTAACTTGGTGTTCCCAGTGGTTACTACCCTTAAACGCGGAAAAATGTGTAGTGCTTCGAATTGGCAAAAATAACCCACTTGTGCCGTACTTTGTTAACGGGCAGCCATTAGAATCTGTGTTTTCGTATAACGATCTTGGTGTTATTGTGAACAGCAGCCTAACTTGGTCCGATCATATTACCTCTATTTGTAAACGTGCAAACTCCAGACTGTATCTTATTCGGAGGTGTTTTTCGGGAGTTTCAATGCAATCATTTTGCAAACTTTACACTCTGTACGTAAGACCCATACTTGAATACGCTGGACCAACGTGGTATCCCGATCTGGTTCGAGACAAGACTCTGTTGGAAAACGTTCAAAGAAAAGCCACTCGAATTTCTTTGGGACCGAGAAGACCGTCTTATGCAGAAAGACTTAGTATGGCTAATCTAACTACTTTTGAACTTCGCCGACAACGTGGAGACTTAATTACAACATTCAAAATACTAAAATTCAATTTTGGAAACCTCGATGAAATATTTATCATAAACAAGATGAACGCCTCAGAGGTCATCAATATAAACTAAAGAAAGAAAATTTTTCTATAAGACAAAGACAGAACTTTCTTCCAAATAGAGTTTTTGAGTGCTGGAATAACCTCAACGATAACATTGTCTCCGCTTCCTCTACCAACTCGTTCAAAAACAGACTCGACAGTTTTATATTATAGTTAAAATATTGTTGTTCCTTTAAACCAAAAATTGTAATTTTATTTCTTTTAGTTGTAATTTTTGTTATTTACTAGTAGGTGATAAATAAAATTTCTTTGTTTTTGGGCATAATAGGGACTTAGTTCCTCTGCCCTAGCTTATATTATAATAATAATAATAATAATAATAATATGGAGGAAAATAAAGAATATAACAGGCACTAGCTTATATTAAAGAATCGATTCATTGGAAGTAGAAAATAAATCGTCTATAACAAACCATGCCGAAATCGTAGAAAAAAAAACGGAAATATTCAAGTTAACATCCACAAATTCTAACTATGAT
>OU898284.1:84974192-85020208 GCA_918026665.1 Diabrotica balteata
TAATTACATTTCATTTTATCCTTGCCATACGCTATTTGTTGAATTGTAATTTTGTAAAATGGCAAGGAAGTTAAACCTTTCTTCTTGACGTGTCTCTAATGCAAGCTGTTCCTTTTATTTTAGTTTATTGGGAATATTGACAACCTTATTGGGCATTTTAATGGGCTTATTGATAGCCTTATTGGGTTTATTGGGTTTATAGACCACATTCAAAATAATGAGGACAATTTATTCTAACAGGTAGAACACACAAGTAGCCCATCGAAACATTAAGTAGCACTCATTAACAACTGTTAAGTTTGGTAGGGTTAACTATTGTTTTTTTATTCTTTTTAATAAATATGTTTGGTTAAAATTTGTCTTATTTGCTATCAACTAAGAACTCAGGTTCAATCCCTAGTTTAAGACAAGACGAATTCACCCTTGAGATACTTAGCTAGGCAATGTAATGAAATGTAAAACCTTTATAAACTAGGTTTTAATATACAAGAAATTAGCATTGTTTTGTTTGAATGAATAACATGACAATTACATATGACATTAACTAAAACTAAGATGACAAATGACAAACACAGTTCACAGACCACAGGACATTCACCCCAACTTTATTTTTGAACAAAGTCTTTAAGGTAAGCAGGAGTGTTTCTTTCCCTGGTACCTCTTCTAATAAGACTGCCTTTATTTTCTTCCTTTAAAACACTTTCAATATTACCTTGATCTTCCAGAACGTTAACAGGAGAAATATTTGGATTTTCCTCACATATACTCAATCTAGGGCTTGGTGGATCTTTGATAAACTGTTCATTAGAAACCGCAGATTCCGATCCACTAACACAGTCCAGTAGAGATGCATCTCCTTGTGGTGCAAGTTGTCTTAAGGCTACTGTTGTTTCTTTACCATCTTCACGTCTAAAAACAGCATAGTTTGGATTTGCTTCAATTAGCTGTACTTCTTCAACGAGGGGTTCATATTTGGACTGACTCACATTTTTTTTTTCATAAATACTTTTCCGGGGGTTATCAACCATGAAGGAAGCGCAGCTCCATTTATAGCTTTTCTGGAATAATGAAACATTCGCTCATGAGGGGTACTGTTTGTAGATGTACACAAAAGAGAACGAACTGGATGAAGAGCTATCTCAACTATTTCTTCCCACTGTTCAGTTTCTAAATGTTTAGATTTTAAAGCAAGAGAAATAGTTTTCCATATAATTCCATTATATCTTTCTGTCTGGTCATTGCCTTCAGGATTGTAAGATGTTGTTCGGATTGTAGGTATTCCTTGTAAATGGAGAAATGTTTTGACTTCTTGAGACATAAATGCTCCCCCTTGATCTGAATGGATATAACTAGGCA
The DNA here is from genome assembly GCA_918026665.1 of Diabrotica balteata. NCBI lineage: Eukaryota > Metazoa > Arthropoda > Insecta > Coleoptera > Chrysomelidae > Diabrotica > Diabrotica balteata. The sequence continues at coordinate 84,975,549 of OU898284.1, forward strand.
TTCCAAATAAAGAGAATAAGTTTGTATGACACTTCACAACGGTTTTCGCTGAAACATCTTGACATCGATATACAAAGGGGATCGAGAATATTCGTCAACAATTGTTAGGATATATTTGTTATGAGATCTAGATGGAAGTGGTCCTTTAAAATCCAGAGACAATCTTTTAAAAGGCAAAGTAGCTTTAATTAATCTCCCTTGAGTTTTTAAAAACTTTGGTATTATTTCTGCACAGATAGGACAGCGATTGGTCATTTCACGGACGTCATCAATAGTATATGGTAAGTTACGTGTCTTTATCCAATGGACCATTCTGGTGATTCCTGGATGACACAAGGATTGATCTAGTTCAAATAGACTTGGTCGAGGATTTATTGAGCAGCTCACTCGTGAGAAAGTATCTGGCACTACATTCTCAACTCCTGGTCGGTACTGAATATCGAAACTGTAGCATGATAATTCAAGGCGCTATCTGATAATCTTCTCATTTTTTATCTTACTAGTGTGGCGCATATTAAACATAAAAGAGACTGACTTTTGATCAGTTATAAGTCGAAAATGTTTACCTATCAAGAAATGTCTCCATTTTCTAAGATCTTCTACAATTGCATAAGCCCCTATTTCCACGATGAACGATTTCTTTCACTTTTTGATAAGGTTCTTGAAAAGAAAGCAACAGGTCTTCCTACTTGGCTAAGAGAAGCAGCAATACAAAAATCTAAAGCATCAGATTCAACGATAAAAGGAATCTTGTCATCAATCTGTAGTAAGAGGCACGTATAACGGTTGCATCTCGAAACAGCACCTCATGCTTTCATGCGGCGGCATCTCGAGAGCGCGCTTCGCGTAAATCGAGTAGTAACGGCTGAAGAAATAATTTCAGATTTAAGAATTTGGAAAGCTTCAGCTGCTTGTTCTGTTAAAGGAAAAGTATTGCATGTGACTAGTTTTTGTATCTTTTCTGAAAATTGTGGGATAAATTTAGAATAATGTGCAAACATTCCGACAGCTCTCTTTAGTGATTGTGAATCGTTTGGTAAGGGTAACTTCTTTAATGGTTCAAGTCTTTCAGGATCAGGTTTTAAGGTCTGATTTTCTATTTGATAACCCAAAAGTTTGATTGAATTTAGTGTATAAGAACTTTTATTTTGATTTATTGTTAGATTGTATTTCTTCGCTATTTCCATAAATTTATTAAGATTTTCATTATGTTGTTGATTTAATCCACATACCGTAATGTCATCAAGATATGCATATACACCTTTTAAATGTTCGGATTTAATAATACCATCGATAACCCTTTGAAAACAAGCCACTCCGTTGGTTACCCCAAAAGGAATCCGGCAAAATTGGTATAGTTGGCCGTTGGCTTCAAAAGCAGTGTATATTTTCTCTTCATTTTTGATTGGAATTTGATGGTATGCATTTTTAAGATCAATAGTACTGAAGACAGAATATCTTGCTACTTTTCTAACAATATCTTCAACATCTGGAGAGGATAGGCATCTAAGTAAGTACATTTATTAATCGTTTGTGAATAATCTACCACCATTCGCTTTTTGTGTGTTTCACTTTTTGTAATAAGTACTTGTGCACGCCAAGGAGAGTTGCTTTCTTCTATGATTCCATTAAATAGCAGATACTGTATCTCGTCAGATATGAATTTTCTATCTTCAGTTGAAAATTTTCTTGATTTAGTTGCCCTCGGTTTGCAATCATTTGATAGATTGGAGAATAATTTGGGTGGCTCTATATTTAAGTATGCCAAACTACAAATGTTATCTATACGATCAATAACTAAATGCATTTTTGAGCCAGCAAAAGTGATTTCTAGAGAAGAATGTTGTTTAAGCAAGTCATGACCTATAACTTCATCAGCACATAAATCTTGAATTATTGATAATTTGACATTTTTATAGAATGTTCGTTTATTTATAAATTAACAAAGCAGTGTCCTGAGATAGTCGTTCTGAGTGCTGTTGAAGCCATTATTATGCTGGCATGACTTCTAAATGTTTTCACGTTTATAGACAATGCATAATTCTTACTGATATATGACTCAGAACTACCTGTATCTATTAAACTTTCAGTTATATTTCCATTCACCTTTATCTCAGTAACACTTTTAGATAAGCATTGTGGGGCAGCAGAAAGATTTCTAACATTAGAACTAGATGTAGTGGTAGCTAAAACAGTAGCTGATACTGAATTGGACATCTGAAGCCTATATACCTTGGAAAAATATCTAACTTTCGAGCATTTCTTACAAACTTTGTCTCTAGCAGGGCATAGGCTACGAGGATGCCTTTCAGTTGATCCACAAAAGTAACATTTTCAACTTTTCACAGCAGCAGAAGTATAATTAGTGTGCTCTCTGGTTTCGGAAGAAATTGCATTAATAATTTGTACAGGAGTTGTATAAGCCTCAGAGTGTTTTGAAGCTGACTCCAGAGACTGGGCTTTCACTATGACATCTTGCAGAGTAATAGTGTTGTTTTCTAGTAAACGTTATCTTATGTCATTAGAAAGAATACCATTAATAAAACAGTCTCTTATATAATCTGCTCTATTTTGGTCTGCAGAAACGGCTAGAAAATTACAGTCTTTGGAAAGCACTTTAAGATGTTGAACGTATTGACCTATATTTTCACCAGTTTGTTGTTTTTTTGTCATTAAGATATGTCTGGCAAAAATTTCATTTTTGGGTTTAACAAAAGCTGCTTCAAGAATACTTTTGGCTTCAGAATACTTTCTACAATCAGAGATGAGTTCATAGATATTGTTGCTCACGTAATTTACCAGTAGTTTGAATTTCTCCTCCTCTGAAACATCAATCACAGAGGAAATAAAGTTTTCAAAGGTGGCTTTTCAATGCATCCATTCTTGAGACAATCTAGGAGAGTTAGGATCTGCATCGAATCTGTCTGGTCGTAGTAGCTTATCCATATTTGATATTTCTTGTATATTAAATTGTAATAAAATGCAAAACCTTTATAAACTAGGTTTTAATATACAAGAAATTAGCATTGTTTTGTTTGAATGAATAACATGATAATTACATATGACATTAACTAAAACTAAGATGACAAATGACAAACACAGTTCACAGACCACAGGACAGGCAAGATATAGATGATAAGCTCCCATGGTTGATTAAGGTTTTATTTTTACAATAGTACTTCAATTCTCTTCGATAGTCTTATCGTTACGAGGGAAAGAAACAAGGAAAGCACAGCATAGGTAGAAGAAGAATGTCCTGTCTGAGAAACCTCAGAGAATGGTTTGGATGCAGCTTAACTGAACTCTTTCGGGCTGTAGTGTTAAAAGTTAGAATAGCAGTGATGATTGCCAACCTTTGCCGTGAAAATCTCACGTAAAGAAAGAAAGAAACTGGATTTTTTAATTAACAAAATTCAAAACTGTTTTTAGAAATTTATTTCATTTCCCTCTTTTATTTTTATACGTTAAAGATTGTAATTATGACAAAATATACAGAGAATGAGTATATTGATTGACTCTTAGTGTGTTTATTGTACAACAGAGATGAAGACCAAACGTTTTACGCCTCTATTCATATGAACCGTTTATAGCTTTTTTATTATCCTTGAAAAACATTGACACTGCTATTCGAGTACTTTTACAGGATAAACATGTTTCCCACATACGAGATTCGAAACTTAAGTATTAGATCATGGAAATGGCCAATAAAACGCAAAGAATACGGCGAGTGTGGTAAATGGAGCGGCCATCAAAACCCCATTTTCCATTTTAAAAATTGTTTGTTACAATGTTGTTTCTGAAAGCAACTAGTTGAAGATTAATTGTCTCAATAGATAAAAAGTGTGGTGGCGAAAGAAACTTAATTTATCATCGAGTGAAAAAACGTTCAAGTTTGGGATTCATGAAAATGTTAATGGCGGTATAACGGTTTGAAGTAGATTAATATGGTCTTTGTATATACGCGAAATAATAATTTAAAAACGACTGAGAGCTTTTATTACATGTATATTTGAATGAGTTTATTATAAAGAAAATAAGACAATATTATGTGACGTAAATAAAAAAATTACAGATGGCAATGCTGTTTTAAAGGCATCAAATATATCAGAATTGTAAAGTCGAACTATTTTCAAATATTCCATGAAGAATTTGTTTAATGTTTTATTTAATAATTAAAAAGTTACAGTAGATTCGCTGGATATTTGCACCGTGTAATCGTTCGTATTACAGGAAATAAACCAAAACATGTGAGCCAAACTTACATAAAAAAATGGCTAATACTTTGTTGTAATAGTATAATGGTAATAGTTTGATGGCTTCGGTCACTACTCCATCATCGCCAGAGGATTTGTTATTTTTCATTGCTAAAAGTGCGGTTTTGATTTCGTATGGAGTTATAAGATTATAATAACATTTTGGGCAGGGACTGATATTGCCTTTCGTCGGTACTCTCGGGATAAGAGAATTCAACAACCTCAAGGATTTTGGTTCTATCCGTAGTAATGTTTTCATTTTTGTTTTTTATTCTGTACATATTTTTGTTGCCTATGTTGTTCGTATTTCGCCTTAGAACTTTTAAACCTTTGTTTTCTTGAAACATTTTAGTTATTTCTCTTGTATTGATTTCTATTACGTCTTTTCGGACTGACCCGTGGATATATTTATTTAATTTCTTTATTATTGTGTAGTTGGAGCCGCATGTTTCCGTCAACAGTCTTCGTTTACCTATTAGCTCTTTGGTATACTTAGTTTTACTTTATGGGTCAGAGGGATCAGGCCATTGTTATGCCATATTTTGCTTAATCAGCAGCTTCTATGTCATCTTGCAAGTCCTGTATATATCTGGTTAGTGTATCTTTATACAGGTCGTTGTTTGCTGAGAAAATTCATTTCTTTTTCTTGTGTTTATGATCATCTTTGTTCTTTCCAATTTGACATTTAATAGTATTTTAGCTCGGATTGATCTGCGGTTGCTTCCTGTTGAAAATTTGTTGAGTACTTCGATGTCTTTTGTTGTATTTTTCTATTTAACATTTCTCTCTTGTTCCTTCTAATATTTCTTTTGCATTTTTTTTGAGTTCTCCATATGCCCTTCTATTCAATCGGGAATCCGTGTGTAGACATTTTTTGTCTAGTTATGTTTTTGCTATTTATTACTGGTTAGCAATCTTGGTCAAGCCATTCCTTGTTTCTTTTGCTTGAGGTTTCACCTAATGTTTCCTTTGCCATATTTGTAATTGTGGTTTGAATGACATGAATTATAGATTATAATAACAGAAGAAAGACTAGAAAATTTTACAAGGAAACCAAGCAATACACCCAAGGATACATGACAAGATCAACAGTTTGCAAGGACAAAAATGGAGCAATTATCAGCGAGAAACAAGAAATAATGAAAAGGTGAAAGGAGCCTTTTCAAGAGCTGTTAAACCCAAAAAAAGAACAAAACAAAGATGAAGAAATAATTCACCACACAGCAGAACAACTAGTTGAGCAACCAACATTGAAAGAAACGATAAACGTCATAAAACATCTAAAAAGCACCTGGCACAGAATGAATAACTGCAGAACTGATAAAGAATGGTGGACATGGTATTCATTAGCTAATCGACTGCATATGGACAATAGAAGTCATCCTAGAAGATTGAAAAGTAGGAGTCATACTTCCTATGTACAAAGGGGAGACAAACAAATCTGCAAAAATTAGAGGGCATAACATTTTTAAATGTTGTCTACAAGATATTATCAGGAATTATATACAGCCGCCTGGAATCGTTTTCGGAGGAAGTGATTATTGAATACCAATGTGGCTTTAGACCAAAGAGGTCAACTATAAACCAAATACATATGTTAAGAGGTATACATGAAAAATGTGTTGAATATAACATACCTATTTACAACTTGTATATCGATTTCAAACAGGCGTTTGATGGAGTAGATCGACAAAAGATGTTAAAGCAACTATCTATGTTAGGGATACCCAATAAGTTGGTTAAACTTATACGAATGACTCTGGAGGGTTCCAAAGCTATGGTGAGAATAGATGAAGATATGACGCAGGCCTTTGATATCGAAAATGGAGTTAGACAAGGTGATGCCTTATCACAACACTTTTTTATCTAACTTTAGAAGCTGTTGTTAGAAAACTGATATAAACGGCTGTATTAATACAAGATCAATGCAAATATGCGCATATGCGATGATGTTGCCATAATAAGCCGCAACAAAAGGGTATTAAGCGAAAAAGTTATAGAACTGAAACGAGAAGCTGCTACGTTTGGTCTATATATAAATAAAGCAAAACAAAATATATGGAGTGCACAAAATCGAATCAACATGAGAATTTGAACCATACCTACAAATATGCCTCTACTTTTCCCTACCTACCAATAATAAATGACAACAACAACATCAGTCATGAAATACAAGTACGGATTCTTAGCGGTAATAAGTGCTTTTATGCATACAAAGACTTTGATACCAACGGTGCGATGATTCTTAGAGAATTAAAATGAACGAGCTGGATGAACTAATGCAGAGCGCAGATATTGTTAGATTTGTAAAGTCACAAAGACTAAACTGGCTTGGTCACCTAGAAAGAATGCCAGATAATCGAGCTGTAAAAGTAGTCCAGAGATGGAAGCCCCAAGGAAACAGAACAAGAGGAAGGCCCCGTAAAAGATGGATAGACGACGTAGAGAGAGATCTTAAAACCATGAACATCAGGCAGTGGCGAAGGAAAGTATCCGACATGGCAGAATGGAAGAACATTGTTAAGCAGGCCAAGACTCACAAAGAGTTGTAGTGCCGTTAGAAGAGGAAGACTTCGATGTTTTTGATTATTTATTTTCTCTTTGCTATGATATAATCTATTTTATTTTAAAACTGAAATCTGGGCTGATCCATGTCTATTTAAGCTAAGGCTTTTTATCGAAAAAAAAAAAAAAAAAATTCATCATGAATAAATTTTCTTGGTGTTAGAAGATTTTTGCAATTTTTGCCTTCGTTTACTTCTTTCGCCATATCCATTGCTACTTCTGCATCATTTTGTTTGAGCCCCATTTTCGCACTATTAAAGTCGCACGTAATGATTGTGTATTACATTAGTGTGGCATATAACTCTGTTTCTAGGTTGTTATAAAATTCTTCAAATTCTTCATTCGGGTGGGTAGTCGTTGAATCATATGTCTGGATTACCTTATGGTTATCTGTATCTGTAGAGTAGGGAGGGCGAGTTAAGTTTCACAGCACTTAGGCCACAATTGACCCATTGTGCATCCTCCCAGGGAGCTGTCACCCTTAGCTCATTGTCCATCCTGCCATTTCTAGGAAGGTGGACAAGTCACCAGGAGACATCTCACTTATGTGGGCAGGTGTAGGCCAGGACTCGCCGAACGCGTACTCTCGTATTAACGATAACTCTGGGCATTCACATAGGACATGCTCTACAGTTTCGTCTTCTCGTTCACACTTCCTACATAGAGGTGTGTCTACTAGCCCCAGTGTGTGGAGGTGTTTGCTTAGTTGACAATGACCAGTTAAAAAACCAACTGCCAAACGTAGATTTTTCCTGGTCATTCCCAAGTACTTCTTTGATGTTGACTCTTCAAGGTTACTTAGTGTTAACTTGGCAAGTCTACATCCTTTCCCTTCTTCCCATCTTTTTACGGTTTGCGTATGGGAGTGACATTTGACAATTTCCGCGATTGTTGTAGTTGACCAACCAAAAAGATCCCCAGGTCCTAGGAGTCTTAGGCCTGCCGCCTTCCTAGATAATTGGTCAGCAATGCGGTTGCCTTTATTCCTATTGTGTCCTTTAACCCACTTCAGGATGATGGTATTACCATCCGAAGCTTGAGTTAATGACTCGTGACACTCCATTACTAAACCTGATGTGACACGTGGTCTATTCAAGGTTAGTAGCGCTTGTCTGCTATCTGTGCAGATCATTATAGTTTTCCCTGCTATACCTTTTTGGGTTATCTCTTTTGCGGCTATGGAAATACCAGTTAGTTCTGTCTGAAGTACACTGGCATTTTTGCCCATACCCCACTTTATTCTTAGGTTCAGTGATCTGGAGTATATCCCGCATCCTGAGCCTTCTTTCATTTTGGAGCCATCGGTGTATATGCAATAGGCATTTGCCACGTTTGTCTCCGTACACTGTCTTGTTTCAATTTTGTAGGGTTTGTTAAAGACGAACTTTGGTTCAATTGAGTCGCAGCCTGCCTGTAGTACTGGTAACGCATCCAGCTCTCCCCGCCAGAAACGAGTTCTCAATTGTCCACCTTATGGTTATATCTTGCATTTAGTTTGAAGATGAGAATGAGCAATGTATAAGAAAGAGAGGAAAAGTGTAAGTAAATATATTATATTATTATAGGGTAATAAAATTATCCAATGTCATGGTTTTTATAGCAGCAAAACTGTATGGAACTGTCGACAGCGGAAGCTGAGTACATTGCAGGATATCAAACAGCTAAATAGACCACTGTGGTTAAAAAAAGGTGGAAAAATATTTCGCAGATATCTGAACTATATGCACATCTGAAGTATATGCATACTTCGCAGAGTATATAAAATGATACTTCCATTTTTACCTTGCGTCTTTTTAAACAATAATTTATGGTCACAATTTGATTTTTTGTCTATAAGTTTTTTCCCTTATATTTTAAATAAACAATATTTATATCATTTTTTTATATCAAGAATATCTTTATTTTCCCGTTTTTTCAATTAAAATTGATAAATAATTTACGGAGATATTTGCAAAAAAGCAGTTTTTTGCACTAATTTATAAATTTTATAATTTTTTATTAACAAAATAAAATGTTATTAATACATTTAACATCAGGAATTACCGTCTTTTAAATTTGTGCGAAATTTCCCCCGATCGGTCAAATAGTTTAAAAGTTATTTAATTTGTTTATCCTGAGGCTAATTATTTAAACTATTGAACTTGCCTATGAATGATGCTAGACACATTTAGCAAATTTCATAGGATTCTTTAAGACTTAAACTATCTCAGAAGTTAAATGCATATTGCGTTTTCATCGAAATTATTTATAAAATAAACGTTTGAAAAATGGGTATGTTTTTTACTTATAAAAAATTGTAATGACTTTATATTTTTCAAGCAACAGAAGAAGTAAAATTTGCACAAATTTTGAATGAAAATCTAAACTTTATATTGAAACTTATAGCTATAAAATTCATCCAATTTTTCGAAACTTACAGCCCTTCGAAACGAAGGTACTTTCGAAAGATCGACATAGGAAAGTGGAGAGGATAACTGTTTCAGCTCGTTTTTTTTTTCGACATCGGAACTTTAAATTGAAACACGTAGGAAAAATTTACATTATCTCGGCTTCCATTGCAGCTGGAAGCCTCTTTTTTTATTCTGGGGTAGCTCGTCGAAATATGAATAACCACATACCTAACCACATTTGTAATTGATAGTAATCCCGAAGAACATGCTGTTTTGCTGCACCTTCAGTTGGTGGCAGAGTTTCTAGTTTAAAAGATGATTTACCGATATTTCTGTTGAATTGTAAGTATCTTAAATCATTTAAAGAAAGTGTATTGTTGTGTTTTTTTATATTTATATCAACTGCAGTAGAGTATAGAACCACAATCACCTCACAACCAATTCTATTATATTTTCTTTACTTGCGTTGGAATCGTAGAAAATATCCATGAAACTAAGAGTTTCTTCGTTTGCGTTGATTAATTCATATTTCTCCCGATTATAAAAGCCTGAAGTGGTATCACATCCAGTTGAAATATACAAAAAGCCGATGTACTTTTTTAAATGAGGGTGTTGAAAACTGTTACAGCCATAAAGTGCGGATTTATCCTTTTCACCTTTCTTCTCAAAAAATGTATAAAGTTATAACAAGCACAATCGTATATCTAAAATCTGTAAATACTTTTTATTTTATTAAGTTAATTATTAATTATTAATATAAACAATAAAGTAAAAACAACAACAACAAAGCAAAACAGAGCACAGCAAATTTGCATAACAATAATTTAGCCATTTATAAAACAAAAATTAAAAAGAAAAATACTTACTTTGAAACTACTACTGCTTAAACAAGTTAATGCCACAGTTTGCCGTAAAATTGTCTCTCGTGCAGTCCTTTCAGCTTCTTCATTTCCTGTTATTCCGACGTGTTGGGGAAACCCATAAAAATTGGACGCTTCTTCCATGTTCATGAGCTTGGGCATTTTAGCAACTTTTCAAAAGGATGTTTCGGAAAAATTGTTTTATTGAGTTTAGAGAGCTAGGGGAATCTGTTATGATCAGGGCTTTTGTGAGATAAGCTCGTTAAGAAATTTCACAGCACGGTGTATGGCGTAGAGTTCAGCTGAATATGTGCTACATGCTGGGGGTAAACGGAAAAGAAGATTGTTTTGTGAAGAACAAGATTGTGCAGTAGATTCGGAAATTTTTTGAATTGTACAATTAATTGGTCTTTTAGTTTGTCTCCCGTAGACAAATAATATCTGGAGAATATACAGATAAAAGAAGCTGTAGCATAGGGAGACGATAGAAAAATCTATCAATGTTCCATTGAAGTATCGAGTTGAATGTTGTTAACAGATTCGGAGTTAGATGATACTGAACAATTGTCTACAGAAGAGTCACTATCTAAGTCAGAAATCTCTTTCCTAAATGGTTGTGTAGTTTCTTTTGAAGTTTTGTAAACTTGCTTTTTGTAGATCTATCATTTGCATATTGATAGCTGCTTTGTAAAAGATGGAGTAAACCAGCCATATCAGTTGTAAATTCTTTGACGACGCTAATAGTGTCGGGGAGCCTTGGACATTATCAATCAGTAAGGACAATTGGTGGTAATTTAAAACGAATGGTGGGGTATGATTATCAATGAAATTTTCAAGAGTTTCCCGTGTAGATGGGACTTTAGATGAGCGCGGTTTTTTTGGTTTAGAGGGTTTGGGTTTTGCAAACAGATTTTCTGATGAAATTGCTGAGTCTGAAGGAGGCGTGACGATCTCACCAATACTGCGTTTTATGGAAGAACTTGCGTTTTCGCAATTGCTATTAGAGTTTTCACTTAGATGCTGTGGCTTTATTACATTTGGAAGTACTGGAGCAAACTCATTGGTAGTGACAGAAGTCGAGCTTGAAGTTTTATTTGTAAGATTGGTTGAAATGGTTGTTTCAGAAAATTGTGGTGATGTATCAGTTTTATTAGAATTTTCTGCAGTTGTATCTAATGGAAAAGGAGCTGATAGATTGGAGATATTGCTTCCGAAGTTTGTGAAAACGGTATTGCCGCTGAATGAGGTTGATTGAAAGTGTTGCTATGAGTAGGAGTATTAGTAATTTCTTTGTCATGGAGATTTGTAGGTGTAGGTGATATGCTCGGATTTGATAATGGATAACTTGATGACTGCTGGGTGTTTGGTACCTTGTGTAGTATACTTGTTGAAGCTGTTTGATTTGGTACTTCATTGTTTGACTCAATATGAGTTGATTCCGTTACTGAACTGTTATTGCATTGGATGATATGTGTCCTGTATTTTTGCAAATAAAGCAGGTGAGTGTACCTTGTGACAAAAATATGCGGTAAGGTGTTTGGTCGAAATTTATTAGAATAGAATCTGGAATTGGTGATGTTATAGGGCTTATATAAACTTGCCTCCGAAAGCTCAATATGTGACTATATTCGGTAAGAGTCTAGCTAATTTTCAGAAATGTTATTGGGAAATAAGCTTTAAACCGATATTCTGTAATTCTTCAACTAATACTTGATGAGGAATTGACGGACAGACTCCAGACAAGACTAGTCTTTCTGCTGGAGAGACAAGTCTTCGTGCTGTTACAACTTCGCGAAGTACTTCTATAGAGCCATGTTGTGTCATGAAGTTATCTACTACGGTTTTGTTTGCCAAATACATGCAGATTCTATTATGAGATAATCTAGATGAAAAAATAATATTTTTTGGGTTGATGATTGTGCCCAAAGGAATGAGATAATCCTGCAGTTTAGCATTATCGATACAACTAAATACAATTGCTTGGGTCTTACTCGGAAAAAATGTGAAGCGGCTGATGCATAACTGTTTGTGATATTCGAACGTTGATTTACTGGACTGGTTAGATCGGAAGGTGTGTTTACATTGTGTGAAGTCATTTTAAGCTGCGGCGGCGAAGGCCTTACTCCGACTCTGGTAAGTGACAAACCAACCGCATGCTACTATAAGCTACTTATAGCAGCTAACCTCACAAAATGATTGTACGGTAGTGTATATTTATTATTTGACGTTTTCTTTTCACAATAATAAAATAATAATTACGTATAGATGACTTACGTAGTAGTATCTAGTAGATAAACACTTTAATTTTAAAAAACTATTTAATAAAACCACTTGTTTTTATTAAAAACTAGGAGTACAATATCAGTACAACTTAACCATACCTTACCAGGACCGGTCTTTTGACTTTTTTAATGTTTAACAGAATGTAAGAGACTGTGTCACTAGAGTTAAGGTAGAGTTACCCTCGACTTTTTTGGTAGTTAGTTTTATTACGTACTCCAAACTCTTGGAATTGAAAGCAATAAAGATACATCTTCTACACATACAGAAGTAAGAAAAAGTTGCGAGATATGTAATTGTGAAGGATTTGATAATCCAACAAAATCTTTTTTATTGATAGGTTTGGCTGAGCTACTTCAATTAAATTTGAAACTTTTAGAAGTGGACTCAATGATGTTAATTACCATGACTGATATTTGTTTTATTTTGGCAGTATTTCAATCTCCCAAGTGGTTGCGTTACGACTAGTAAATTTGATATTGAGAAAAAAAACTTTTTTTACAGAAAGCATCGTTCTAGCATAAATTCGGTATAAATCATTGTTTTTCCAAAATATCGGGTGTCAGCTTTAATTTATAGAAAATGATTTGCTTATCAGATGACCTACATTTAAATTGATTAAGAATTATATGCGAATAAATGCTGATCTATTCTATTAATTATACCTTATTTGGCTATAAAAAGAAATTTGTACCCATGACAAATTCCAAAGCGAAGATTCGGGTTTTGAACATTTGCCAAAGTTTCTGATTCAGCCCTGTTAATGCACATCGCACTGTCGGACAATGACTCGTAACTGAAAAAATATGAGTTTAATTGGATTTTGTTGTGCAAGTGTGTTAACAATGGCTGCGAAAAAACAAAAAGAATAGTTCGATTTATTTATTCATATATGTATGCTAAATTTGATTGTTCGATTAATGAATGTTTTATAGTATTAGCAGTAATATTTGTAATCTTTTACAAATATTTCTGGTTTTTATTTTATTTAAATACCGATCATTATCTTTAAAATCATATTAAAAAACTGTATAACAACAAAACAATCATTAAGCGTGAAATGAAAAAAAAATGATAAAGGTTGATTGTTTAAATTGTTTTTTTATTGGAAATTAGGGTGGAAAAAATAGACATCGATAGACACAAAACAACCGTGTGTATTGCCTTGCTAAAATTGTTATATTACATTGCTTACAAAAAGAAAATATGGAGAAGACATGTTTTCTGACAGTTGACGTAAAAATGATAGTCAAACTATTTATTACAGTGTTGCCATACATAAATGTTAAAATATTAAATTGAACATAAATTCCCCCCCTTGAAGAGAATCTTCAAAGTTAAACCAATTTATAAAACTAATACAATAATATCAATGTCACTATATTGTCTCATTTTCCAATGGTAGTGGACACAAATGTCTAACAGAATGGGTCACTACACGAGTGGCGGTTTTCACTTCTGCTACTCTGTAGATGCCGTCCTTTCCAGGAATTAATTGAAGAATTCGCCCTATAGGCATTTACATGGCGGCTGCTGATCATTTTTAATTAAAACTGATGTTCCAACTTTGACTGATGTGGGTGGATCCTTCCATTTATATTGTACATGTACTTGAGAAATATACTCCTATTTAAATCTCGTCCAAAACTGCTGGTACATATGCTGAAGCTCTTGTGGTTTAGTTATTCGATTCAATGGAACTTTTGATAGGTCAGTATCTAGAAGGGCAGTTATAGGTCTACCAATAAGAAGATGGGAAGGAATAATAGGTTCAATATCATTGGGATCATTAGATAGGACATACAGTGGGCGTGAGTTTAGGATACCCTCAATTTGTACAATTAGAGAATTAAAATCTATATAATACATAGTTTTGTACGTTTCAGTGCAGCCTTCCAAATACCTCCAAAGTTTGGTATATAAGGAGGTATAAAATGCCACCTGATGTTTTTATGAGAAGAATAGTTGTTGATTTGAATTTCATTAGTATCCAAAAATTGATCTAATTTATTTAACCCATTTCTAGTCCCTGTGAAAGTACTTCTATTATCAGAACAAATATTGGATGGTACTCCTCTAAATGCTCTAAAAGCTCTTTTTTGTCCTTCAGTGAGAATGGTCTAGCATAATCAATACCAGTATACTGAAATGGTAGATATGGCGTTACTCTATTGTCAGGTAAACTTGACATTGGATAAGAAGCAAATGATGGGTTACATTTAAAACATGTCATGTAACTGTTATAAATTTTTCTAGCTAAATTTTGTCTTCTTCAACAGGCCAATAAAATTGTCTTATAGCTAAAAGTAATAAGTTAAGCCCTGGATGCAGTAATACTGAGTGTTTGTGTTCAACGATAAGTTTTGTTAATGGATGTTTTGACGACAACAAAACATGATGTTTTTTATTAGATTCCAAGAATGTAAATCGTAATTTTCCACCAACTCTTTATCTAGAAATAGAGCAAAACTGCTAAACTTGTGCATAGAGGGTAAATAGGTGTGTATTTTTAACAAAAAAATTCCATTCTTCATGGGATGAATCTAATTTTGCCAATTTTAATAATAGTATATAAGCATAATTTAATTCTGAAACTGTTAAACTTCCAAATACTCGATGCTCTGGAGATTTGCGGCTGTTTGAAATAAATCGAAGAATATAGCTAGTTACTCGATGTAATTTACAAAATGTTGAAAATTGTAGAAATAAAGCAGATTGATTTTTAATTTTAGTTGTGAATATAACAGATGCTTTCTTTATATCCGGAATTACTAGAATACATTTCTTAACAGTAGATAATTAATTCAATGGTTTGTGCAAAAATTCTGGACCATAAAACCATAATAATTTTAAATTCGCAAAATTTTCTGGTAAAAATCTCCGAGAAGCTAAATTTGCAGGGTTCTCCTTGGTATTAATATAAAACCAGCCATATGGTTCAGTAATTTTCTAAATTTTGGAAAGTCTATTAAGAGCGTAGGCGCAAAATTTCGGGCCAATGCTTTTTAAATGCATTCATTTTTTTCGAATCCTGAGAAAACTAATAAATATTTTTGAAAAATTTAAACGCAGAATGAAAGAATACATTATTACCGAGGGCCGAAAGTCCCTGAAAACTTCTATAATGTTTATTTTAATAAGTTACAGGGGTGAAAAAAAGAGAAAATTTAGTGTGATTTTTATTTCAAATATCTCATTCAAAAAAACTTTTTGTTTATTCTAAGGGACTTTCGGCCCTCGGTAATAATGTAATCTTTCATTCTGCGTTTAAATTTTTCAAAAATATTTGTTAGTTTTCTCAGGATTCGAAAAAAATAAATGCATTTAAAAAGCATTGGCCCGAAATTTTGCGCCTACGCTCTTAACAAGAAAGGTTTGCAATTGATTTGGTTTTTTTCTTTATCCAACAAAATACAATTTCAGAATCAGACCAGAAATGTATTGAAACTGATGGAAAAGAACCTTTAAATAGTTGATCTACTAGCTGAGCCTCTAATAATGAAGCTAATAGTTCTAAACGTGAGATAGTGATTTATTCTAAGGCTGCTACCTTTGCTTTGGAGGACAGTAAATGTGTTTGATATATACCTTTAGCATTTACACTTCTTATGTAAATGCAACTTGCATAAGCTTGTAGTGATGCATCACAAAACAATGTAGATCCTATAGTTTATAAGTTCTTCCGACTGCTAATCTTGGAATTTTTAATTGATTTAAAGTAGGCAAGTTCTTTTGTTTCAAACAGAATGTAGCAAAATCTAATTACAACACGAAAAGAATAAGCTAGCAATACGAATATACTAACACTAACGAGATAATAGCAAGTCAGGGACACATCATCTATAATTAACTACAACAAGCATAGAAAGATCAGAATTTGTTATCAATCCTATGATACAACACCTCTCAAAATTTCATTCAAAACCATGAATAATGCCTATAAACATCAAATTACACCACTTACCAATACTAATTATAAATATTTGTAAGTTAAAATCATTTATAATTTTTATTTTTTAATTTTGAAGTTATACTTCTATACGCATGATCGGCGTTGTAAATTTGCATGAGAGTGAATCTGCGAAACCATTACATATGTAAGATAATGAGTAAGAGAGAGACAGAAGATATATTTTCTCTTATTAAAATAAATTAGATATAATATATAATATTATATATATATATATATATATATATATATATATAATATATATTATATATAATATATTAGGTATTAATATTATTATTTATGTGATATGTTTTGTATTATTTCTTAAACATTTATAATTATTTTAGGCTTTTGTATTTCAAAATAATCACTATTTGACCGAGAACTGTCAATTTTGAAATCCGTTAGTGTCATGTCTAATTGGCAAATTCTTTACGTGTTTGGTTCATACGCTGGTAGTTGTGAGTTCGAATCACAATCATGAATTTCCTTTTTTATTTTTGAAATATTTAAAAACCTCAGTTAATCTTATTAAATATATGTAATATACACAAAAATGCTAAATTTTAAAATAAAATGAAAATTTACAACATAATCCGAGTTGTTGGATTTAAATACTTGTGAATATTACATTTTAATTTATATTGTATTATTATATTGAATTATATTGCAGTGTATTTATTGTATTGTAATTTTTATATTAATAACAAAATAAACAATGAATTTTACTGCAGAGTATGTGTAAAAATTTTTTTTGCATTTAACTTCTTTTATACATATATAAAAATAAAAATATATATTTTCATTAAAATATTGATACAATCCTTCATTTACTATACTCCTATTACAGGTCAAATGTTTATATACAGCAAACGATGCACCATATACCTATATAACTAATTATTTTTCTCTTTCTGCTCTCTCTTACCTATAGCATTACATATGTAATGATTGTGCAGATTGACTCCCATATAAATTTTTAACGGCGAACGCGTGTATAGAAGTATAACTTCTACCGACAGTCCCAATGGACTGCCACACCCGTTTTTTTTTATTTCATAGACGACATAATTCTACAGTTCAATAAACTCATAACGGAAGCAGCTCTAAAAGCGATAGGTAAAACAAAGTTTATTAAACGAGATAAAGTAACTCCCTAGTGAAATGAAGAATATAAAGAAGCTAAAGGAAAGTAAAAAAGCTCTTCAAAAGTACGAATGGTACAAAAACCTAGAAATCTTAATTAATCTTAAAAGAAGTAGGGCTAGAAGAGGAAAATAAAGAATATAATTGGCACTAACTCATATTAAAATCGTAGAAAAAAATAACGGAAACATTCAAGTTAACATCCACAAATTCTAACTATAATAAAGATTTCTTAAGATACAAAGTACAAAAAGAAACTATCCCTATTAACGTAGTAAACAATAATGAACCTATAAATGCACTTATCACAATCAGAGAACTAAGAGAGATGGTATATGATTTAAAGGATACATCCCCTGGTCCCGATGGCATCCCAGCTTCATTTTTGAAACAACTAGCTGACGAAGCAGTAGAAATATTATTAAAAATCCACAAGAAAAATAGAAATCCACAAAGATTTAACCTCTTTTTTTATTATTAAAAATATATAATCGTATATAGATTCAACAGGAATTTCCCAATTTACGGAAAACAGCTGCAACTATGCAAATCTTAAAATCTAATAAGCCACAAAACAAAGCAGATTCTTATCGTCCAGTGTCTCTAACTTGTGTTATGTATCAGCTTTTAGAAAAAAATATAAATAAATGTTTATTGTGGTGTCTGGAAGAAAATAACCAACTGATTAATGAACAATCTGGATTTCGTCCTTTAAATCGACTATCGACAATTTATAGTTAGATATTTAAGATGATCACATATTAATAACGCATTCTATAACAACCAAAAATGTATTGCAATTTATTTTGTTCACGCATTGAATGCACAAACGCTATTTGATATGGCTTGGCATCACAAGATAATTTCAACACTGGAATCATGCTATCAAGGAAATATACTTGCTTTTATTAAAACATTTTCTCCTAATAGAAATTTTAAGGTAAAAGTAAACGGTCTTCTATCTAATGTGAGATATCAAAAAAATGGTACACCACAAGGCTCGGTAATCAGCCCGACGCTTTTCCTTATAGCTATTAATGATATAATCAAATCAATGAACAAACCCATTCAAGCGAGATTGTACGCGGATGATCTTATAATATTCTTAAATGGAAACAATATACAGAGTATGGCCAAATTACTACAAGATCAACTCGATAAATTTATAGCATGGTCTAAAAGAAGTGGTTTTCAATTTGCTTCATCTAAAACTCGCTGCATCATATTCTCAAAGAGACCAAAACAGATAAAAGAAATACCTACTTTAAAACTTGGGGGTCAGACACTTGAATATGTAAATACAATTAAATATCTAGGTTTAATATTTGATCAAGCTCTAACCTGGAAGGACCACATCAAATATATATCAGCTATATGTCAAAAAAGACTAAACCTCTTGAAATGTCTTTCTGGTACGAACTGGGGAGCGGACGGTAGAACTCTACTCATATTATATAAAAATCTGATCCGCTCCAAGATCGATTATGGATGCCACGCTTACTCGTCTGCTTCAACAACAACTCTAAAAGTTTTAGACACCATTCAAAATAACGCTCTTAGAATAATAAGCGGTGCATTTAGAACAACCCCTATCTTAAGTCTTCAGGCCGAACTCGGTGAACTACCATTAGATTTAAGAAGACAGGAATTAATGCTCTTATATGCATCGAAGCGGTACTCTTTACAATATCACCAAACCATTCGCTGCTCGAATATCCAGCACGCAAAAACCCACATTCCCTTTTACGAAAGATGCAGACGAATCATAAATGAATTAAACCTTAAAGTCCCGAAATCTATCCTAGCAAGATGCCAACTTCCCCTCCTTGGCTAATATCTTCTCCTCACATAAATTGGATCTATTATCAGAAAATAAGAAAGAAAGCAATCGTCATCTAATTAATTCTAAATATCAAACCTTAATTTCTCAATTTTCTTCCTTCAAACAGTTATTCACAGATGGATCTAAAACAGAGCGTTGTGTAGCATCTGCCTTTGTAACAGAGGATGAAATAAAAAATATAAACTAGCGGAGACTAATACTATTTTAACAGGAGAACTTTTTGCAATATATAAAGCCATATGTCATGTTACAAAATGTCCTGATACTAACTTCTTAATAATTACTGACTCACTAAGTTCTCTAGAAATCATCTCAAAAATATATTCTTTCCATCTTGTAGCCAAACTCATTAGACAAGAATTAGCACAACCTAAATCACAGAAACATTGCTTTCCTGTGAATGCCAGCAAATAAATAGTAAAATACACAGAATATCAAATATACCAAACGAAAACAGAACCATTAACGAATGCTGGTATGCCATTTAAAACTCGATTTTAGAGAACGTACAAGAGTCTTTGAAAACACCTACCATGTTGGCAAAAAATGAGTGGATGACACAAGAAATTCTAGATCTGATGGAAGTTCGACGGCAACACAAAAATAGAAATATTATCGAATATCGTGAAATTAATAAACGCATAAAAAGAAAAATTAAGCAAGCCAAAGAATCCTGGCTTGAGAATTTATGTAAAGAAATAGAAGACCTCCACAAAAAGCATGACAGCTTCAACCTGCATAAGAAACTTAAATATACTGCCGGAATTAGAAAACAGAAAAATGCTCACATACTTAAAAGCGCGGACGGAAAAATTTGTGATCACGAACAACAGTGCAAAGAATGGGAGAGATACATCACTGACCTTTTTGACGATGCTTCTAGGGAAAATGCTCCAAATACTGCATATGACAACCATTTGGACAGAGGTCCCAATATACTGAATTCGGAAGTCGAAAAGGCAATACAGCAAGCCAAAAACAATAAAGCACCTGGACCAGATCAAATCCCTGCCGAACTACTTAAACTTTTGGATGAGGAAAGCATTGCCTGCTTAACCACTTTCTTCAACAAAATTTACAACGAAGGAAAAATACCAGATGATTGGTTAGAGTCACTGTTTATAACATTACCAAAGAAAAGCAGGCCCACCAAATGCAGCGATTTTAGACTAATCAGTTTGATGAGTCACACACTGAAGATACTCTTACGAATTATACAAAACCGAGTATTCCTTCTATGCGAAAGTAAGATGGGTGATAAGCAATTTGGATTTAGAAACGGTCTAGGAACTAGAGAGGCACTATTCTGTATGCGCGTTCTATTACAAAAAAGTTGTGAATTCCGAAAGAATGTTTATGTTTGTTTCATCGACTTCGAGAAGGCGTTCGACAGAGTCCAACACAATACACTTTTCGACTGCCTACGGGCAGCAGGACTTGACCACTATGATATAAGACTGCTGAAATACTTATATTACAATCAAGTAGCCTCTATCCAAATTGGAGACAGTCCCACTGAAAAAATACCCATCAAACGTGGAGTACGGCAGGGTTGTGTTTTGTCACCCACTCTTTTTAATCTGTACTCTGAAGAAATCTTTAGGGAGGCTTTGGATGACAGACAAGAGGGAGTAAGACTAGGTGGAGAAGTAATCAACAATATTAGATACGCTGACGATACAGCCATTCTTGCAGAAAGTTTACAAGATCTCCAAACATTACTAAATCTAGTCAGTGAAGCAAGTTATCGGAGAGGCCTAAAAATCAACATTTCAAAGACAAAGTGGATGGCAGTTGGAAAGATCCATATAGATCAAGGTCTGCTTTCTCTTAATGGAGAAGAGATAGAAAGGGTAAATCATTTCAAATACCTTGGCAGCTGGTTAAATGTAAATTGTGACTCTGATGAAGAGATAATATCCAGGATCGAAATATCACGTAAGGCTTTTATGACCTGGAAACCAGTTTTATGCAACAGAAACCTGTCAATGAACATTCGTAAGAAGGTCCTGAAATGTTATGTGTGGTCGATCCTATTGTATGGTTGTGAGACATGGACGTTAAAAACCACAATGCTAAACAAGTTAGAAGCATTCGAAATGTGGTGCTATAGACGAATCCTAAAGATATCGTGGGTTTCGCACACTTCCAATGAAGATGTTCTTCAAATGATCAACTCAGAACGTCTGCTCATAAACATCATAAAGAGGAGAAAAACAGAATACTTCGGCCATATAATTAGAGGACCCAAATACCATTTACTTCGCCTTATAATACAAGGAAAAGTGGAAGGAAAGAGATGGATTGGTCGAAAGAAACTTTCATGGCTGCGTAATATTAGACAATGGTGTGGTTTCACAGTAGAAGAATTATTTCGCGCAGCAGCCGACAGAGAAAGGTTTCAGGAAATTGTAAACATGATGACGGCCAACGTCTGAATACGGACACGGCACCCAAAGAAGAAGAAGAAGGGTGCCATCTCATATTGGAACCACGGGAAACAATCTGGCGTATAAATATACACGAGAATCCTTAGAGGACAAAACTATTGATGTCTATTCAAAAACTCCAGCGACAGATCTCAAATCATTTCCACAGCAAAATGGTCAACATATGGAATAGCACACGGCACAAAAAAAAACAGGCGAAATTACTTGAGATAAAACTAATATTTCAACTATGGTCTGATAGTTCCACCAATCGTTTTTCTTAGGTTATCATCACACGACTGCGGCTTGGTTATAGTTATACAAATTTTATTTATAATAAACTAGTTATACAAATTTAATTGTTACGCTATTCAGTTATTGTTAATACTTTTTTTTTTTTCGCCAATAGCCTTATAGGCTGATGATGCGAGTTTGTACATAAAAAAAATTATTTTAGATTTTTTTAAGAACGATTTTTCCATTATAAATCGAAACGTATATATAAAAGCAAATATAAAATGTAATTCTTATTACAATTAACTGTCGTTCAATCCCATATAAAATAATCTACAGAAAAAAATGTAAAATGATTGTTTTTCTTTTTGTATATTTGGTATTACTTCTACAAAAAACTAATATTTATATATTGTGTAGATACATGTATTGCCAAGTATTTCTTTTTAATATTTCTTTAATAGACAAGGCATTCCATATTTCAGTCAATGCTCAATTTCATCGCGGTTTTGGTCCTGAATAAAACTTTATAGTATGTTATTTTCCGAGTCATCAAAAGGCTGTCCGACGTACTCCAAGGGATAAAGAGCTACACATAGGACTTTAAAGCAGCAAAAAATAACCGCTGCGGATATAAAATCAATTTCAGCTCACCTAATCCTCTAGTAGATGTGTTTTGTAAAAAGTATACAATGTTTAAATTCTGCCCAAGACTCTTCTCCCTTCAGAGACGTACACAAATATTGTTGCATTGAAGGATTTTCCGTATCAATTACTGATGTATACAAAATTGCTGTGCTATACAGAATGAGGAGCAGATTTATATACCGAGCATGGAAAATACTGTTTTCCTTAATTTAAATACGTTAACTACTATAATACTAACCTCCATCTTGATAATTGGCTTGCAACATAACCAACTTGATTGTAGATATAGCTGTTGTTTAGTCTTTTAGACCTGCATATAATGATAACTGAAATATCTTTTGTCACCGGCCACAGAGAACATCTTTAAAACTGTATGGCGAGCCGCTCAAATTCTCAGAAAAAATTAATTTTCTCGGAATGGTATTTGACCAAAAACTAACATGGAAACAACATATTTTAGAAATAAAAAAGTCTTGCCAAAATGGATTAAATGTAATGAAAACATTATCAAATAAAAAATGGGGATCCGACGAAACCACGTTATTAAATATTTATAAGTCACTCGTTAGATCAAAAATAGATTATGGGGCTATTGTGTATGCCTCCGCTAAAAACCATGTTACCAAGCAACTTGAAGTCATTCAGAACACAGCACTTCGCATTGCCATAGGTGCATTTAGAACCACACCAGTTAAGAATCTCCAATGCCTCACAGGAGAGCCACCTCTTAATCTACGAAGAAATTATTTATGCCTTTCGTATGCAGCATCAGTCGCCAGCAACAAATTCCACCCAGTATTTCAAAATGCATTTACGGACCGTTACCTAGAAGCTTATAACAAAAGTAGGTTCGATCCACCATTCTACGAAAGAGTTCGAAGAAATTTAAAAGATCTACAACTCCAAATTTCTGACCTCTTTCCTTCAAATGTAAAAACTCCACCTCCCTGGTTAATCATGATTCCCGAAATCAATACGACGCTACTCCAATATAACAAATCAGATACATCACCCACTGTAATCCGACAGTCATGTTTAAAGGAACTCGAGACTTACGGGAAAAGCTTTTGCATTTATACAGATGCCTCCAAATCTGCAAATGACGTAGGAGCAGCATTTGTCACTCCATATTCCTCTTCCCAATTTAAATTAATGCCAGCCACTTCTATATACACAGCAGAATTATATGCAATATTACAAGCCCTCATTCATATCAAAAGTACAAACCATTCTTCTTCCGTCATTATCACAGATTCTCTAAACTCCTTAACAACAATCGGTCAACTATATACTAAGAACCCTATAGCCTTACTTGTCAAGAAAGAACTTGCTGCCTTACAAGAATCTGGTTCAGAAGTCAAATTTATGTGGGTTCCATCTCACACGGGAATACAAGGTAATGAAAACGCAGACCTCCAAGCAAGAGAAGCTACCAAAAATGATCAAGCTATAATAGTGTCAAAGACTATCTGCAGTGATATAAAACAGTTCGTTAAAGAAAAAGTGATTAGTGCGTGGCAAAATAAGTGGAACTTATCGGAATCTAAATTAAAAGAAATTAAATCGACAGTGAAACCGTGGCGCCTAGTAAACTTAAAAAGAGCTGACCAAGTCAAAATTTCTCGACTTCGATTAGGTCATACCAATATTACTCATAAGCACCTAATAAGTAAAGAAGACATTCCAGTGTGTGATTACTGTCAAGTCAATATTACTGTTAAACATCTCCTAACAGAATGTGGAAAATATACAGTTAACAGACAAAATAACAATATTTCCAGTGACTTAAAAACAGTATTAGGTGAACATTTAAATACTAAAAACTTAATTAGATTTCTAAAAGAAACATCTTTATATAATTTAATATAATGTAGTAACTAATGTAAACTAATGTCGCTAATGACCCAGGTGGTTGAAGCGACTATTATTAGTAAATAAAAAAAACTATCTTTTGTGTATACTCTACCTCTATATTATTGGCTCTCGGGTAGGTTTTAGTGCCTGTTGTCAAGCTTTCTGTTTTTAATATAGATCTTGCATCATAGTTTAACCTTTTTCTAACTTATCCGTTTCTTCTCGCTCGTTAGATCTTTTTCGGTCCTTTCTGAGCTACGTAGCGATTTTTCTGACGACTAGTTGGTAGATCCCTTTTATTTAAAAAAATTGGCCTATATCAGGATTTATAGGCCATAGGTTTCATAGTTTCTGGATGACTGAGTTGTGTTTATTCCACTACATTATTTTTTAAAAAGGATTTATAAATCATGCGATGCGTTGAAAGAGAATTCGTCTATTTCAGTTTTCCAACATTTCTTTGGCATAGATCTTCTTCTTTTTGCCTATTATTTCAGCCTCAATTACTCTTTCATTGACTAATTTTGATCCACCTTTACGATATCTCCAAACCATTCAAGTTATTTCTATATTACATTTTATGTTTACACTCTGTAGAAGTTTAACCTGGATTAAAAATCTAACAATGACAGATGACGTCTGGCAGGTATCTTGAAACATAAGCGGTTCAGGGTCGAATTTTAAATTTTTTCCATGGCCCATTTAAAATCAAATGAGTTTATGAAATTATTGGATTTCAGTCTTATTTTTGATAGAATTTGGATCTTTTTTATGTGAATCATCTCCAATACGCATCTTTTGTTGTAATTTTATTCTTTTTGTCAATTCTGCACATTTTCTGCACAACCTTAGGCTTCAATTTAAAAAATATTTGCAGATGTTTTTGAATATGTTTATTTGAACATTATTATAATATTTTGCAAATATTTTTGACATTTGTTTGAATCGTCTTTACGTTCCAATATCTCGATTTCTTCACACTGTTCTTTCAGATTTCTATTTTTAGCTTCTCTGACAGTTTTTTTTATCTCTTTGTCTAGAAATTGATATGCAACGTAGTCTTTTCGCTTTGATTCTCTTCATCTGTCTTCATTTCAGACGAAACTTAGCGACAAGTGGATTATGCTCTGACTTAATATCTGCACCAGGGTAGGTTTTCACTGATGTTAATGAGTTTTTCTATCTATCTAGATAAGGATTTTTACAGCTGTCGCCGCTTTCCTTCTTTCAGCCAACGTATCCAGTCCTTTCTGTTCTGCCATTCTCCATCTCTAAGCCTTTCCATGGCCTCGTCCTCTTCATCCCTCCATGATCTTCGGGATCTACCTCTTTTTCTCTTTTCTATTGAACTATTGAGTTTTTGAATCTTTTATTTATTAAAATATAGTCAATCTGGTTTCTTATGAGATTTTCTGGCGTGTCACCGGGTGAGCGCCATGTGTACAACCTTCTGTATGGTAATTTGAAGAGTGTATTGGTGATTACCAACTCTTCTTCCGTAGCAAATGTGAGTAGGCGTTCTCCTCTCTCATTTCGCTCACCCAGACCCCATGAACCTACTACTTCACCATAACTACCCTTACCGATTTTGGCATTAAAGTCACCCATAACTAGCGTTACTTCATTGGTTTTTAACTTACTTAGGACTTTCCTTAAATCGTAATAAAAAGCCTCTATTACTTCGTCTGATTTGTCTGCTGTGGGTGCGTATATTTGGATTATGTTGGTTTTTGCTGGGAATAAATCCAATTGAATGAGCATGATTCTCTCGGATATTGGAACAAAATTCGTAACGTATTTGTTTATTTGTTTATTTAAAATTATTCCGACGCCATGCTTATGTTGACCTTCTGTATTTCCAGAGTAATATACTTGGTGCTCGTTTATTTGACATTTTCCGGCATCAGGCCATCGCATTTCACTGATGCCCATTATATCGATATTCAGTCTTTCCATTTCATGGATGGCATTATAAATTTTGCCTGCTTCGTACATGTTCTTGACGTTCCAGGTGCATATTTTAATAAACTGCTTAATTTTTCTAGGCACATCCTTTCCTTTTACTTGGGGTTTCGCTTGCTAACGACCTGGGAGGCTCCGTGGTTCTGTGTTGTTATTCCTCCCCTGCCGGATCTTGCACTCCGATATACATGATCAGTAGTCTTCACTCTCAAAGCTGTAGCCATGATAGATGTACAAGAGATATCCATATGGATCTTTAATGTAGTGGTTTCTCCTTGCTTTCTACATCCTTACACCGTTGACCTAGTTCTCGGTTCATTCGCCTTTAGGGCCAGTTTCCCAACCCTAGGACAAAAGAGTGTCCTAACACTTACAAACTCATCCGCCCGAAGCCGTTGGTAGGTATCCTTGTACGGTACCTCAGAGCCTCGTTTGTTATCTGGCAGAATGCACCGGATGACCAGAATCAAGATCATCACGCGTGCAGGTGAGGTTGACATTTTGATAGGAGAGGCTATACGTTGCGCATCACTATCCCTTGCATCCCGTTTAAATACCAATGATGGCTAACTGATCAATTTTATTTTATCAAGGTAACAATCCTCGTGGAAATAAATCTTATGAATCTCTTTTTGGAAAATGTTCTGTTCCTTTAGTACATTTTTTGGAAGATTTACCAGACGATAAAAGACAGTTGCGTTATGCCATTCATGTGGACAATTTGTTTACTAATTATAATTTGTTTGCTTATCTGAAGTACCTAGGATATTCTGCAATTGAAGCAATTCGTGATAATCGGTTGGGAATACGTGCCCACTGACAAATAAAGCATTATTTTTAAAAAATTCGGGGTAACCTCAGAAAATATAATACATAAAGACGACGGAATACTGTTAGTTCGATGAATGGATAATTTAGTGGTTACTTTTACTTTAACGTCTTCAGGTGTTTTACTAACTTCGTTAGTAAAGAGA
This sequence comes from Diabrotica balteata, assembly GCA_918026665.1. Classification (NCBI taxonomy): domain Eukaryota; kingdom Metazoa; phylum Arthropoda; class Insecta; order Coleoptera; family Chrysomelidae; genus Diabrotica; species Diabrotica balteata. Next base: position 85,002,936 of record OU898284.1, read on the forward strand.
TACTCCATGCAACAATATCGTCACGTTTTGATAAACCGTCCAAATTATCTAAGTACAATGAAAATATGGGCGGAACTGATCTTCAGGATCAATGTGTAGCAAACTACAGAATAAGTGTTAGGGGAAAGAAGTGGTACTGGCCCATATTTACTTGGATGGTAGATATCGTACTAAACAATGCCTGGATCATTTACAGAAAAAATAATAAAAATGTATCCAACCTCGATTTTCGTCGCTAAATACTGGAGAAAATGTCGGCGTTTGAGATGGAATTGTATGTGATTCCATGTGCTTTAATCTTCTACTTCGCAATCGCGGAGACAAATTTTCTAATTAAAACACCATACTTATTCAGCGAGAGGTTTTTTAACAGACAGTTCTGTCAACGTAGACAGTGAGAGTAGAGTAAATTTAATAATGAACAAAGGAAATATTTTATTTTAAATATTACAGGGTTGAAAACAAAAATCAGTTTACAACCAAATACTTCAGGTTTTTTTTTACTTTATATGGCGACAAACCGACAGGTGCTGGAAGAAAGAAGGTATGATAATGATTTATTCGATCATTTTGTTGCTCTTGGTAAAAGAAGACGTTGCGCTGAAATTGGTTGTACTTCATTTGAGAGGACACGATCCATAAAATGTGGTGTCGGACTATGTGTAAAGTGTTTTGTTTCGTATCTTCTAAATATTTACTACTACTACTACTATTATCGGCTTTCAGTGTTCTCTGACGCCTTCCGACTCCTAACCGCCATTCTTCTCTATTTAACCATAGGCCTGGAGGGATTTGTCTTTTCTCTAGTTCTTTTTCAATTCCCTCTCTCCAGCTTCTTCTCGGCCTTCCTCTTTTCCTTCTCTCTTGTGGTGTCCACGTCAAAATCTGTTTCGAAATCCTGTCATCTGGCATTTTCTGTACATGGCCGTACCATATTAACTGTTTTGTTTTTATGTCATCAACTATTGTATGCTTGACTCCCATCATTTCTCGTATTCTCTCATTTGGTATCCGATCTCTTCTTGATTTGCCTGCTGCTCTTCTCCAGAAGTCCATTTCTGTTGCTAGTAACAGTTTCTCTGTTCTTTGTTTCATTGGCCAAACTTCACTGCCATATGTGATTACACTTTTAAGTATGGTGTTGTATATGAGTTGTTTGTTCGCTTTAGATATTGTTTGGTCCCACAGAATGCCGTTCATCATGGATATGGCTTTTCTACCCTGTATGTTTCTGTCTTTTATAGCAGCATCGAGTGTTCCATCTTGAGTTATCTTCATACCCAGGTACTTGTATTCATCACAGTCTCTAATTTCTACCCATCGTCTAATATAATGGACTGCTTTGTCCTCCAATACACATGGCTTCAGTTTTCTTAATGTTGACTTCGAGACCCATTTGTTATATTCTTCTATTAGCTTCCGAGTCATGTAACTCAAGTCGTCATGATCCTGAGCAATCAGTATTTGGTCATCAGCGAAACATAAGGTGTACAGTGTAGTCTCGTCATTGAGAGGGATTCCCATGCCATTACATTTTCTTTTCCACAGCTTGAGTGCTTGTTCCAGATAAATTTTGAAAAGGGTAGGCGAAATACAGCAACCCTGCTTTAGTCCTTTCGTGACCTTAAATCCCTCAGATATCCTTGATCCAGTTTTAATTTTTGCAGTCGTTCCATTATACAGACTTTGGACTGCTTTGATAAGACCATGCTTAATGTGGTTTGCTGTAGGGTTGACCATAGTTTACTGAGGGTACACTGTCATATGCTTTTTGTAAGTCTACGTACACCAGGTGAACTTCTTTATTGACGGCTGTTTTTTTCTCAATAACTTGCGTAATAGAGTACAAGTGGTCTACTGTGGATCGCCCAGCTCTAAAACCAGCTTGCTCTCTGCTTCGTAATCTCTATAGTCATTTTTTATTTTGTTCTTAATAAGTTTCCTATACATCCTACTTATTGTGCTGTTTACCGCAATTCCTCTGTAATTTTCACACTGATCCTTGCTGCCCTTTTTGTGGATAGTTGACATGATAGATAATTTCCATTCTTTTGGTATTCGGCCCCATTCAAGCAGTCTTGAAAGAGTTTTTCTTAACTGTTCCTGGAGTTTGTCTGTACCGGCTTTCACTAATTCTGCAGGGATGTCACCAGGACCAGGGATTTTCCATTTTTCAGGGATTTGGTTATTTCTTCATCTCTGATTTACTTATTTGTAATGGTGATGAATTTATACGTATACCTATTGTGTTGTCTTCCATGTTAGTAAATTCTGGTCTTTGTTCTGTTAGTAATTTTTGAAATATTCTTCCCATTTTTCTGTTGTTATTGGTGATATAACGTCTTTTTTCTTATTTCTCATACTTTTAATCAATCTCCAACTCTCTGTGTCTTCTTCTACCTCCTATGTAGGTGTTGATCTTTTGGCAGTTCTGTTCCCATGATTCGTTCTTTTTTTGAGTTATCTTTTTTCTTACTTTGGCTTGTGCTTCTTTGTAAATTGTTTTATCGTTTTCTGTTTTTGTTGTTAAGAATGTTTGGTATTTCCGACGTTTATCTCTAATTTCCTTCTCTATTTCTTCATCCCACCAGTACGGTTTTATTCCTTTATGGTTTTCGTCACATTTCCCTAGTGCTTCTTCTGCTGCTAAATGAATCGACCTTTTGATGTGTTCGTAGTGTTCTTCGGTATTTTCAAAATTCCTCATTTCTAATTTTTAGTCCAATCGTTTTTTAAACAGTAGCTTTATGCTCTCATGGTTTAAACTGTCTAGATTGTCCTATACTTGTTTTATTAACTGATTTGACTCGATGTGCCTTTTTCTTTATCGTATCTGTTTGGAAGTACCGTTTATATTTTTAAGTTATTTTGTGTGCATGCTGTTATTAATCTGGTTCCATTATCATTTCTGGTATTTTCACCGTGTGCTCCTACCACTTTGTTGTTCAATTCTCATCCAACTCTGCTGTTTTTTTTTATGGCCTTGGCATAGCTAATTGACCAGACTGTTTTGTAATTTGTATTCACAGAACAACAATCAGAGTTCGAGTTAGTACTAAATGTAAGTTAAAAATAAATTAAATAATTGACTTGTTTTGACTGTTCCTTTTTTGTTTGTAATTTTTTTTTTTTATTTTTTATTTTTTATTTTTTCCTTGTATTACTTTTTTGATATTGTATGTAATATGTATATATATTTTTTATTTTGTTTTGGTCTTTTTTTATATTAATTTTGTTTTGCATTTTTTTTTATTTATTTTTTTTTTTGTTTCTTTTTTTCCATTTTTTTTTCATTTTTTCGTATTATCAGGTTTATTACATAATTGATATGTTCGCAAATTGCTTACAAGTTTTATCTTAATTCTAGGGTTAGTACATTATATTGTTTAAAGTTTATATTTACAATTTCTTATTAACTGATAAATACAATTAAAGATTTCTAAGTTTCCAGAGAAAATTAATTCATTTATGTGAAATGGGAAACAGACATTTAGTTTTTGTAAGTTTTCATAAAAACATGTAATATTTCCTTGTTGGTTTACACATTCTAATAGGATATGTGTTAAATCTCCATATTTACCACAAGTACAGTTTGGAGTGTCTGCTAGATCCATTTTGTACATTCTTGAAGGTGTTAGAGCATGATTTGACCTTAGCCTATTAATAGTTTTAATAAAACTTCTGTTGGACTCTGAACAAAACCATCTTTTTTTAAGAAGTGTGGGTTGCCAATATTTAAATGATGACTGTCTTTCGGATTCCGTATAATTGGCTTGCCATTTTAATTTGAGCCGATGTCTACTATATACATCTATATCTGACACCGGTAGAATATTGTTGTCTATGGTTTCTCCGCTTGATAATGCTTCTTTTGCCAATGCGTCTGCTATTGTATTACCCTTTATTCCAGAATGGCCTTTGATCCATGCGATAATAACTTCTCCTCCGAGCTTTGAAACCTCGTAGTACAATTTTAATATCTCTATATCAAGATGAGTCAATTGCTTGGATTTATTTGTTTGACATAATCTTTCTACTGCACTTTTACTGTCTGTAAATATTACACAGTTCTTCATTTCCTTTGTCAAAACGTGAGAAAGAGCAAACTTTAAACCCAGCATTTCGGATGTGTAGATGGAGGCTTCATCAGGTAACTTATATTTATGCTGTTGTCCAGAAAACTGTTGGTATACTGCGCTCTGCTGTTTAAGTCTCCTAGAAGTATGATCATAAGTTCCCGGTAATACCATATAGTATCAGTCTGTATTATTTTTTCTATTTAAAATTTGACAAAAAATCATATTATGTTTCCTTCTAACTTTAGGTCAAGAGACTTGTAATTTTCAGTAAAATATATCAAACAAAAGTTATTTTGGGCGTTAATCTAGTTTCTTTACATTTTCTAGAGCAAGTATTTTTTTTTGAATGAATGTTGATAATAGTCAGTCTTTTGGTAAGTGACCAATCTGATATTGTTGTTAAGTTGCTTCGTAAAAGCTATAATTTGTTGTGCCTTTAGTAGCTTTAAAATTTCGCCATGCACTTTATTAGGTGCTGATTGATTTTCCATCTATTTATTTCTGAGCTCTGGGGCTGTCTATTTCAGTCGTTCTTTTTGATGTATCTTCGAAAAATTCTTTCGTTTTCTTTTATCTTTCTATAACTATCTGTTTAAAATAAAGAAAAAAGCCTCTATCGATTATTACTAAGAAAATTTCAAATAGATTTTTTAGCAAAAACGATCTCCCGCACAATAGTTATTGCTTTAAAATAACTAAATTGTCCGGAAAACTTTTTAGTGTTATACTGGTTTCTTTATTTTTTATGACATTTAAATTATGGCGAGCAAAAAAAATATATTTTTCTATCATTTGTAGCAAGTCGATTTAATTTTATATTTTTACGTTTTCCATAAACTATTTTCCATATTTTTATTGACAACATAATAAAGCTTCGGAAAATTGACAATTCTATAACCCATAATTTTCCGTTCGCCACGGCATTGCAGTGGAATCCAATACCCTCCAATATAAAGTTCGATTTTAAAACGATTTCTGAGAAGGTAAGCAGCAAGAACGGTTCGGAAAATCTTTTAGTTGAGGTATTAAACTGACGAGCAAACGATAACAGTTTTCTACGCCGAATAAACTTCATCGGGAATAAATTTTGAGCACGGAGTTCTTGTAAATGCAATTCGAATATAGCCGCAGATGCAGATCTATGAAAAGTAGGTTTTGAAAATGTTATTTTTAGTTACTTAAGGATAATTGACAAATCACATAGAAACTATTTTTAATAAAATATGTGTAAATAAAAAAACTAATTTCTTTATATAAGGTAAATCTAATTGCTATTTAAATGGGAATAAGCCACAATTAAAGGTTAAAATAAGTTTATTGGCGTTTTTATTTCTACTTCGGAAATCGTTCTCAAAATACAAATATCAGTCAGTAAGGTAAATCTAAGTAACATTGACACATCTTCACAAAATATTAATTTTTTTTTCTTTATTGTATCTTTCCTATTATTAAAAACGCGATGTCAGTTTTTTAAAACAAATACAGATCTACCCCAGGTGAGTAGGATGCGTCTAGAATCTCACACTGATTTATCAGTCTGTCCCAAGGATTCTGGGGGGGACAAAAAACTGATTATACGGAAACCCAAAAAAACCATAAGCTCTCTAAATTAGTACATACAATGCCAGAAGTCTACTGTCCGAGGAAAGATTCACTGAAATGGAAACTGAAATGAACAAAATAAAATGGGATGTCATAGGTATTAGCGAAGTTAGAATGAGGGGTGAAACTTTGAAAACACTCAAATCAGGGCATATATTCTATCAGATTGGTCCTGAAACTACATCAGTTGAAGGCATCGGTTTCTTTGTCCATAAAAATCACGTTAACAAGATAATAAACATCAAAAGTATATCATCTAGAGTGGCATATCTTATTCTGAAGCTGAACAGTAGGTATCAACTCAAAATTATCCAAGTATACGCTCCAACAACAGACCATACAGACGAAGAAATTGAAATGTTTTATGACGATGTATCCACTGCGCTTGATGATTCTCGTACTCAATTCACAATTTTATGTGGCGATTTCAACGCAAAAATAGGGGTAAAAGAAGCAGATCTAGAAACATCTTTAGGACAATTCGGTTCCCCAGGAAGAAATGATCGAGGAGAAAAGCTACTAGGATTCCTACTCCAGAATAACTTATTCAACATGAACAGCTTCTTTCACAAAAAGATGCACAGAAGATGGACTTGGGAAAGTCCAAACGGTAGAACAAGGAACGAAATCGACTACATCATAAGTGATCAAAAACAAATAATTAAAGATGTAACAGTACTCAACAAGTTCACCACAAACAGCGACCACAGGATGATACGAGCGAAAGTTCAAATCAATATAAAAAGAGAAAGGAATATAATGATTAAAAATAAATTTCATGGTATCTGGACACCCCCATTAGATATCAACCAATATCAGACACATATCAATAATAAGCTTCTATTGCAGGAAACCTCCGCTAACGATATTAACGACTTGAATAACTGCATCATAAACGCCTTACAAGAAAGTCACCGAGTGCACTGTCCTAAAAGAAAATCAGATAGTAAAATAAGTCCATATACTGAAACGCTCTTGGATCAAAGAAGACAAATGAGAAGCGATAAGAATGTAGATAGCAACACTTTAAGAAAAATGAACAAAACTGTTTCGAAAGCAATTAGGAGAGATTTAAGGAAATTTAATACCGATTATATTAAACGCACTATAGAGGAAAATAACAGCCTAAAAGTTCTACGTAGAAAGCTAACGAATGGGAAATGCGAAATTCATAAATTAAGAAACAAGCAAAATGAAATAATATCACGTAGAGACGAGTTAATACAGGTCGTCGAAGAGTTTTACGAGGACTTATATAGAAGTAGACGAGAAGATAAAACAGGAATACAAACAGCCATTTCAAAGAAGATCAAGAATCAAGGTTCCGAACTAATGCCAGAGATAAAGCTAGATGAGATTCGACAAGCATTAAGAAAAATGAAAAATAACAAAGCCCCAGGAGAGGATGGAATCGTAATAGAAGCTATCGTAAATGGAGGAGATATGCTATTAAATAAATTAAGGAAACTATTCAATCTATGTTTGCAGCAAAGAGAGGTGCCCAAAGAGTGGAACAATGCTACAACCATCCTTTTGCATAAAAAAGGAGATAGAACGGACCTAGAAAATTATAGACCTATTAGCCTGTTGAACCACATATACAAGCTCTTCACTAGGGTAGTGACATCAAGATTGGAGAAAAAATTAGATTTCTACCAACCGAGAGAGCAGGCAGGATTCCGCTCAAATTATGGTACCAATGATCACCTCCACACAGTAAAAACACTCATTGAAAAATCTATAGAATATAACAAACCTCTTGTTCTCACTTTCATAGATTTTCATAAAGCGTTCGACACGATCGAATTAGACAGCCTTATAGAAGCAATGAATGACAGCAGGATTGACCATAGGTATAGTGAGCTTATTTATAATATTTACAAAAATGCCACTATGACTGTTAAAATAGACAATAAAACCCGACCAATAAAAATAAATCGTGGAATAAGGCAAGGAGATACATTGTCGCCGAAATTATTCATAACGGCATTAGAATATGCCTTTAAGATGATCAATTGGGACCACAGAGGAGTAACGATAGACGGCGAAAAGCTTAACCATCTCCGTTTCGCAGATGACATTGTCCTTATCACAGATAATTTAGGAGAAGCTACAGATATGTTAAACGAATTGGATTTTGCATGTTCGAAGGTGGGCCTGAGAATGAACTTGACCAAAACTAAGTTTATGACAAATTTGGTCCCCAATAACCATTTGACTATTCAAGACAAAGTGGTAGAACTGGTGGAGAAATATACGTATTTGGGTCATGAAATAAGAATCAGCAGGGATAACCAAACATGTGAGATCCAAAGACGAATTACTTTAACATGGGCAGCCTTTGGAAAACTGCGAGACACACTTAGGGCCAACATACCAATCAGCCTCAAAAGAAAAGTGTTTGACCAATGCGTATTACCGGTCATGACCTATGGGGCGGAAACTATGACTTTAACCAAGGCTTAAATGGAACTGGGCAGGCCATGTAGCGAGAATGCACGATTCACGATGGACGAGCAAAATTACAAATTGGAGGCCAAGAGCAGACAAACGCAGTAGAGGAAGACCACCTACACGTTGGGCCGACGACATCAGGCGTATCACTAAAAATTGGCAACAAAGAGCACAAAATCGTGAGGAATGGAGGAGTTTAAGGGAGGCCTATGTCCAGCAGTGGACGTGATAAATAGAGGCTGGATGATGATGATCTTTCCTATTGTATCGTTAGGTTTCTATGTTAGGAGTGGATCAACTGCAAAATTTTTATTTTAAGTTACAAAATTTTGATACACTTTTTTATTTTTATAAATGTGTTAGATGTCAATGTTATCAACACTCTAACAAAACATTGACACCCCATATTAAGTAAAATTCATTGTTTATTTTCTTTTTATTGTAAAAACACAATACAATACACTGCAACATAATTCAATATAATAATACAATACAAATTAAAATGCAATATTCATAAGAATTTAAAAATGACAATATACTTAACTTACTTACGCATATGTTTAATTTACCACGATAATAATATTAATAAAATAAAAATATTGTTTCGTGATACAACTGTCAATTTGTCTGACATTGACAGATACAAAATTTAATTGTTGTTTGTTGTGTATATAAGTACACATTTGAACTTTCTTGAGATATTTACAAGTTTTAATTTATAATTTAACATGCCTAACGAGGCTCAAGACAAATCTGAACAGAATGGAAAAATAATATTAATATTAATAAATATTAAATTAAAATTAAAATCTGGGAGAGAAAATATCTTCTGTCTCTCTCTCTCTCTCTCTCTCTCTCTCTCTCTCTTGCCTATATCTTACATGTGTAATGATTTTGCCGCTTCACTCCCGTACAAATTTTCAAGGTCGAACTCGCGTATAACTTCAAAAAGATGGGGTTCAGATAAACATATTTCTTTAATGTCTTATAGATCTTTCATACGATTCATTTTGGGCTATGGTTGTATTCTTTATGGTTTAACATGCAAAACAAATATTTTAATACTATACAGAATGAAATTTAAATCATTAAAAAATTGTCTAGGAGCGATAATGTGTTTACCAGCAGTTACTTATTACTAGCAGAAGCCCAAAAACTACCATTACACATAAGTAGGCAAATGTTAGCCAACAAACGTCTCACAACATACAGATCGTTTAATACAATTGTGTCTCACAAAATAGGAGTACTTTTAACAGAAAATTAAACAAATTTATTAGAAATTAGGGAAACTAATATTATATTGCCTTCTTATTCAGACGGGGCTATACTAGCTCGCTCCGGCGGTCAGATTTTAATACATTACACAAAAGGATCAATATGTTCCCTTTTGGCTAAATCTAAAATTATCGATATCATATGGTTTTAATTTTGAAATGTTTTTTTCTTGCAAATGCACAAGTAAGTAATCATAATACTGTTTTTAGATTAACAGTCAAAATTTTACCCCGTTTTATTCAATTAATTAAAGTGGAATTACTTACTTTACGGGTTTCACTGATGATGATCTGATAGAACTGAAAAAATTCTGAAAATTGTAATCCTTTTACTATTTTTATGATTTTAATAATTTTACACATATAGCAATTACACTTAAAAAGTTTTTACTTCATTGTAAATTGTTTTAAACTGTGGTGTACAACCAACCACTGGAATTCCCCCAGTATATATATATATATATATATATTATATATATATATATATATATATATATAAATATATATATATATATATATATATATATATATATATATATATATATATTTACGGCATAAAGTGAACTCCGCCCATGTTAAAATTCAGGTTTAAGTGAGCTCCGTGGTCAAGTGGACACCGATATACGGAGCTCACTTGTCGATTCCATAATATTGGCTCTGTCGATTCGTTAAGATGTATAGTTTCATAATTCTTAAAAAAATTTTGGAGCTCATAAGTACACCTGTATCATAAATGTATTTCGCTTAGTTCACGTGTATATATTATAGGGGTCGTTCAGATCTTTTTCACTGTATATTGGAACCATAAGTATATCGGTTTAAGTAAGCTCTGATAGTTTGGCAACTATGCAATTAAGCCAGCGTTCTTGATATATACATTTTATATATTTTAAACGGTTTATACGGACTCCTCATTTTTGTTAACATTCATACGCATTACAATATGTAATCTTCTTCTTCTTCTTGATGTGCCTATCCGTTACGAATGTTGGCGATCATCATGACAATATGTAATAGATATGTATAATACCAAATACCTGTTTTTGGTAGGTACGTGCTATTCTAAAAATAGCTTTATAAATACAAAAGGATTTCATTACCAAGTTGGATGTGTTTTTTCATATGCGAAAGTTTCCTAATGCATTTTGTTATCATGAGTATGTCTTTATACGTTTTATTTAAGAATACGATTAATAAGAACTTTTAGTTAATCCATTGTTTTACGATATCTTGTATACAGCTTCTTTATTATTTTATTTCTGATTTTATCTGTGTACTACATATAATTCTGAATGGGTTATCTTAAAATAAATATTTAAGTGCAAAAATAGATATTTTTATGTAAAAATTGGTAGTACTGCACAAAAGAGGGAAGAATGCTTAATTTATATAAAAAGAATATACCAGTTCACCAATATTACATACTTCTGAATGTTTTATCTTGTATTTAGGGGTTATATGTAATCAATAAACGTGGAGTGTAAAATTTGCAATAATCTTTGGTCAGATTTTTCTCGATTTTAGTCATAAATTGGGCTGGTATTCGTTGAGTGGATGTTGCGATTCTAGACTTTGTATCTTTTATTCTCTAGCTACTTATCTTCGGATATAAGGTGAATTGATAGCTACGATAATGTAGAGCTTATGTATGGATGTGTATGTGTCTTAATATCCGCTGAATTTGGCTGACTAATTTATAGCTAAATTTACGTGTTAAGTATGTGTTGGTGTCATCCATACTTGCAAGGTATATTCAGTAGCAGAAGCATAGAGTGCAAGCGTCTACGTTTTAAGGATGAAAGGATGCGCTTTTCATTTTCAGCTGACAAGTTTGCAGAGATTATTTTTCTGGTCCTTAGTTTGCCTTTTAGTTTTAAACAATGTTCTGTGAATGACAAAGTGTGATACAAACTATCTTCACGGTATTTATAGCAAGTCCAGGGTTTAAAAATTTTATGACACTATTGGATGTTTAGATTTTTGAAAGTACACTTTGAAAGTACAAATAACACTATTGTTATTGTGTTTAAGGTATAATTTAGATTTTTCTATACTTCAGCAACAAAAGTTTTTGGTTGTGCAACAATATAGATGTATCGTCTATATAATAAAAGTCCTAGTAATTACTGGTATGGGTTGTGTAAATATTATACAGTGTAGGTACCATTACGCTACTCCAAAGGACACCGTTCTTCTGCGTTTTCCATCTGTTATTTTTACCATTGAGTGATCTTCTGTTGTGTAGGCATACCCGGACAATACAAGCCATTGTTGCCTTAGCCAGGAGCCGTAATATTGTTCATTATATACGTAGATAGCAGATCCAAGCTCAACACTGTTGAAAGATTCCCTCAGCTGACTGGTTTTGTCCCCTCTCATTTTAAGTTTTTCTTTGCTTGTTTGCCTATGTTTGGCCCTCAATGTGTTTCCTGCACTAGAACTACGTCACATTTGTGTTAACCACATATGTCTGATAAAGTTAAGTAAAATAAAGTATCTTTATCTCAAGATATTCCCTTAATATTTATAGACATAATTAGGATAGTCGACCAAATTGGTCAAAGGCCAATTTGGTCGATCTTTAAACCCTATAAAAAATGGCTAATTTTTTACTTTTCATTAAAAATTTTAATTTTACATACTGTTACTTCTACTAGACAATATTTCGATCATATCTGTATAGTAATAACTTTAGTTAATATAGAGTCTCTTTGTGAAAAGTAAATGAGTTTGTAATATCGGTCACAACTCATATATGGATAATAAGAAAATAAACGGTTAAAATACGTGTACAAAATTTTAACTACATATATCGGCGCCATTGTTCAGGAGTTGGGTTTATCTTAGAGATCAAAGGTTATGTTACATGCATATTCCAAGTTCTATTTACGTATTTTCATTCCTGAAAAAGTATATTTATAATAAAGCCCTAAAGCTACCTTTAGATTCTATGAAAAGTAGAATCTATGGAAATTAGCAAATTAAAAAATAAAGACATAATTCTGAGTGGCCAGCTTGAGACAAACAATTATCCCGTCCATTACTTATTCAGTTACAAACTATAACGTGTAAACGCATACATCTTTTATTGTTAGATAAAATAAATTTTCATCAAGTAACGGTTTCAATAAACTTCGCATATTGGATATATTTACAACTAAGATAGGGTAGAGTTTATGTATTGATGTGAAGTCTTAATCTACGTGTTAAGGATGTGTTGATGTCACCCATACTGGCAAGCTTGCGGAGAATATTATTTCTGGTCCTCAGTTTTCCTTTTAGTTGTGTGTGCAGTACAAAATATTTGCAAGGTATTTATAGGAAGTCCAGAGTTGAAGCATTTCATGACACTATTGGATTTGGCTTAAAATTCATTTATAATGTATTTTTATTGTGTTTAAGGTATGACATATTTTTATCCACTTCAGCAACAAAATTTTTTGGTGCATTAATAGATATATCGTCTTCATAATACCAGTCCTAGTATCTACTGGTAGATGGTAGATCCAAGCTCAACATTGTTGAAATGTTCCCTTAGCTGACTGGTTTTTTTTCTCTCGCACTTTGAGTTTTTCTTTGCTTTCATTGTCAGCAAAGATCTGCACTACAAATACGTCACATTTGTATTAAACTCATAGGTATATCTAATAAGTTTAAGTAAAGTAAAGTTTTTTTATCTCTAGATATGCCCTCAATATTTATAGAAATAATTAGAATAGTTGGTCCTGAAAAGGACCGATTTGACAAAATCATATTGAACGGGTGATTAAAGAATTAGCCGATTAATTTATTAATCATTACTCAGGATATGCCCGACGGTCTCATTAGTACTTCAGTCTTCGTGAAGGCTGCTTCTTTTGACCTCATAAGTAATGGGTTAACTTTAATTTTTCATTAAACATTTAAATTTTACATATTGACTATTACTTTTCGGATACAATTTGAATCAGATTTGTATAGTAAAAACTGTAGGTGTTAAAGAGACTCTTTGTGCAGAGTAAATAAGTTTATAATATCGGTCACAACTCATTCATATTGATAAAAAACAGTGTACAAGAGTTAAAGTTACAGTAAAACACTGAAAACTTTGTTTTCAAAACTTCCACAAAATTTATTTTAACCTCTTGTCACTGCAGATGTTTCGGCTGATTGCCTTTCTTAAGTAATCTATTTTTGGCATGCGTTTACACTTTATAATCTTTAATGAAATAGGTTGAGGAGGGGAGAACTATTTGTCTCAAGTTGGTCATTCAGAATTATATCTATGTTTTTTAATTTGTTGATTTCAATAGATTCTAACAAAGATAGCTTCATCATCATCATCAACTAGCCTTTAACGTCCACTGCTGAACATAGGCCTCTCGCATGCCGCTTAGTCCGATTTTGCGCCATCTGAATCCAATTTGTAGTCACTCTTTTTAGGCCATCTGTCCATCTCGTTAGAGGTCGACCATTATTTCTGTTAGCTGGTATTCGGGGTCTCCATTCCAAAGTTCTTTTTTTCCACTGGTCATCAACTGATCTTGCTACATGACCTGCCCAGTTCCACTTTAGTGTTGTTATCCTTTCAATAACATCTGCTACTCCTGATCTTTTGCGTATAGTAGCATTGAGCAGTGTTCATAACTAACTAACATTATTCGTTGTTCTTGTGAGGGTTTCTGCGTCGTATGTCATCCTTAAAGATAGATCCTATCATTAAAGATAGCTGAAGGCCTTTATTTTGAATGTGAAGAATGTTGAATTCGTCATTAAAAGAATGATTATGATCTAAAAGGTGAAGTGCGTATGTAGATCACAATCATTCTTTTAATGACGAATTTAACATTCTTCATAATTCAAAATAAAGGCCTTAAGCTATCTTTGTTAGAATCTATTGAAATCAACAAATTAAAAAACACAGATATAATTCTGAATGACCAACTTGAGACAAACAGTTCTTCCTTCCTCAACCTATTTCATTAAGGAATATAAAGTGTACACACGCCAAAAATAGATCACTTAAGAAAGGAAATCAGCCAAAACAGCTGTAGTGATAAGAGTTTAAAATAAATTTTGTGGAAGTTTTGAAAACAAAGTTTTCAGTGTTTTATTGTTACATAAAATGAATTTCTATCAAGTAACGGTCAAATCGATCAATTATTTAAAGTAACAGTGTTAAAATAAGTGTACAAAATTTTCTTTATCAAAAAAGTAGGAAAAGATATGTTTATGCTTTTATTTAGTTATTAATTTTCATAATTCTTTCATTTTTATTTAACAGAAAAACATGATATTCATTACTATTGCTGAAACATTTAAATTATGCCGATACGTTAATCGCTTTTACCCTTGGGGATATCAAAAACATTATACATCAATGTCGCTGTGCCCCAATACGTATAAAATAATAAACGAAATTATACAACATAATTTGAAGAAGAGACTGATCTTGACAAGGAATACTTAGACATAGTATTTTATAGTATGTAATATATTTTGGAGTATATACTACATACGAGCCAATATGCTGTATTAATCCTGTGTGGGCGATATTGGTATATTTAATGTATGGATACATCGTTGCCATCCCTATTTATTATGCACGTATTTAAAAATGATAAATGAAAAAAATATATTGGAGGTAAGTACATACTTTAATGTGCAGTAGTGACAATAAAATTATTTCTTACATGTTAGCGTTTCGTGGTAAAAATGAAGTATTTTTGTAAAAATAATGGTAATTATATAGATGATTTGTAATATTTATTGAGTTCCTTTGAACTGCAACATTGGTACAATAAACTATTTATCCCTATAATATGTGATGAATTTATTTCTATTATATCAAAAGATTTAAAACTCATTATAGTGAACGAAATAAAGGAAGCCAAATTTTACTCTCTAATTATTGATTCAACACCAGATATATCTCACATAGATCAGCTTACCGTCATTCTTCACTATGTTCTTCTAAGTGGTATAAAAGGATTTTTTGGGATTTCTATCTATATTTTCTGATACTGGTGAAAACTTAGAGAACGTTATTTTAGAATTTTTAAATAATTTAGGTTTAGGCTTTCTGATGGCTTTAGATGTTGTATAAAGGTCATTGTAAAAAAACAGAGATGGAACTAGATTCTCGATTCAAATAGTCAAAAAATTAAAGCACAGCTTACTAAAATAGGAAATACGCCTATTTAAGATATTCCAAGGTACAAAGCAGCACCTAGCATATAATGACGAAATATATGTTATAAGAAACTCACTATTTTATGTAAACGATATCTTTAATAAGGTTCAGAGAGCACAAAAAAAGTTTCACTTGAAATCATTGAAGTGAAAACCAAATAGAGCAAATAAAGAGAAGAGAACGATTCAATAAATCTAGATAAAACATTAAAGTATTTACTATTTAAATTGGAATAAGCCACAATTAAAGGTTAAAGTACGGTTATTGACGTTTCAATTTCCACTTCGGAAATCGTTCTCAAACTACAAACATCAGTAAATTAAACAAATTTTGTTTTTTGGTGAAAAAATTCTTCTAATAATTTAATTTTATCTGACCCATTTATATTGACAATTCAGGCATACATTATATTATAGTTTAAAGTAGACGACTTTAAAATGATATTGTCAATATTGTTGAGTTGCGTTCCTGGGACGACTTTACTTTTAAGATAGTTCATTCGATTAAATGAAATCAATTTTAACTTGAGAATATCCGTCAGACAAAAATCATAGCATGTAATTAGTTCTATCTATTCGGGATAGTATTATGAGGTTTTTTTCCTGGTTTTTCCCCTTATAATTTACTGTGAAATCACTAACAGGAGAGCTTTACTGTCAACATGGCATGTGTTTGTCTTTTTAAAGACGAATTACATGCTATGATTTTTTTGACGGATATTCTCAAGTTAAAATTGATTTCATGTACTCGAATGAACTATCTTACAAGTAAAGCCGTCCCATGAACGCAACTCGACAATATTAGTAATATCATTTTTAAAGTCGTCTACTTTAAAATGTATAATGTATGTCTGACTTGTCAATATAAATCAGTCAGATAAAATTAAATTATTCGAAGAATTTTTTCACCATCTTTTCCAAAGTGGAAATTAAAACGTAAACAAACATACTTTAACCTTTAATTGTGGCTAAAATAGATTCAGAACAATATTAAAAAAACATTAAAATCCTCATGTTATCGCTGCAAATCCGTATAGAATGAGAACCCATGCTAAATAAAGAAAGCTCTTATAACAATATGGTTTAGGAAAATAAACCGCAACGACTAAGGCAGATCAGACTCATGCACTATAGGTCATTTCCAGAGGCAATGTGCTAATTGTACGTAAAATAAATCTTTTTAGGGTAGATCTTTTATAGCAGGTGTGGTTCAAATACATCTAAAGCTAAAAACTGTCGATGTTTGTATGAAAGAAGACTATTTCATTTTTTATGCAACTTTAATCTAATCCACAAGGCAAATGAAATTAGTGTTGTTAACTGTATACCATGAATCACAAAAGTTTAATTAAAAAAAAATATATATATAAAAGGTATATAATTAAACAGACTCTTTCGGGCTACATCACATAACGTTTTCGGACCAAAAAGTCCAACATCAGTGAATTATTACCAGGTATACATGAGTCAAGCTACCAAAATTCTGGGTAAGTTGTAAGTAGTTGAAAAGATGTGTTGTTAAAATATATAACAGGTACTATACATAACAGCTTAAGACTCCCAATAAAGGTTGTTGCTGACTCTCAGACCATGTCTGAATACGTTCTAGATGGCATGTCAGTTGCCATAGTCCGATAGATTTCCTTCGAATCATCAAATTTTCATGGTTTGTTGTAATTTTTTTTCCTCA
>OU898284.1:85020708-85036708 GCA_918026665.1 Diabrotica balteata
GTACCATTTTGTCTTTAAAAAAAACTTAAAGTATTACCCTTATGCGCGCCAATGATAAATATAAAATTTTTAAATGTATGTCAAAAAATTTGAAATAACTACATCATGAAAACCCACCAAATTTCATTTGCATATTTCAACAGATTTTTGAGCAACAAATAAATGATCAATTTGTAAGAAAATTTTCAACACCTTTTATCTTGGTAAACGAAACACTTACGGACGTACATTTATATAGCAAACTGTCATTTTTTTATGCAGAATTGATCTCTAGTCGTTTGTTGCACTTATTTAATAACACTTCTTCTTCTTTCACGTACCATCTCCGCGACGGAGGTTGGCAATCATCATGGCTATTCTGATCTTAGATGCTGCTGCTCTGAATAGTTCAATTGATGTGCATCCGTACCATTCCCTCAAGTTACGCAACCATGAGATTCTTCTTCTTCCTACACTTCTCTTGCCCTGGATTTTCCCTTGTATAATCAATTGAAGTAGGTTGTATCTCTCATTACGCATAACATGCCCCAGGTATTGCAGCTTTCGTGTCTTGACGGTTTCCAATACTTCCATTCTTTTGTTGATTCTTCTCATGACTTCGTTGTTTGTCACATGCTCGGTCCATGATATCTTCAGGATTCTTCTATACACCCACATTTCAAATGCTTCCAACTTTTTAGCAGTCGACGCGTTAAGTGTCCATGCTTCCATCCCATAAAGCAGAGTCGAGAAAATATAACACCTTGCCAGCCTAACTCTCAAGTCCAATTTTAGTTCTCTTGCACAAAGTACCTTTCTCATTTTATTGAAGTTTGTACGTGCTTTCTCTATTCGAACTTTGATTTCTTTGGAGTAATCGTTTGTGTGATTAATTATTGTGCCAAGATAGTGGTAGTTTTCAACTTGTTCTAAAGCACTACCGTTAATTGTCAGGCTTTCACCATTATTTTGGGTTTTTGATATCCTCATAAATTTGGTTTTCTTGGTGTTTATTGATAATCCATATTCTTCTCCATACTCAACTATCTTGTTCATTAGCTTTTGGAGGTCTTGGAGGTTGTCTGCTATTATGATAGTATCGTCCGCATATCTAATGTTGTTAATTGGTGTTCCATTGACCTTGATTCCTGCTGTTTCTCCCTCAAGAGCTCTTTTCATAATTTCTTCAGAGTACGCATTGAATAGTAGTGGTGACAATACACACCCCTGTCGCACTCCTCTTTTAACTTCGAACTCTTCTGATGTGTGTTCATTAATGCGTACATGTGCCTGTTGTTTATAATATAGATTTGTTGTAATTCGAAGATCATTGTCATAACACCCTGTATATTATTTAAATATTTAAATATATATATATATATATATATATATATATATATATATATATTATTCGTTACTACGACACTTCGACACTAACACGACCTACAACAGAGAACAGAGAAGACTACAACAGAGTAAGGGCTCAGACGAGAAGACTTTTGAGAAGAAAAAAGAAACAGTACCTAGAAGCTCGAATACAGCAACTCGAGGAGGAACATAGAACCGGGCAGTCTAGACAGTTTTATAGGGACCTAAAAACAATGAAGGGCAACACTACCAACAGCCCAAGATTTATAAAAGATGATACAGGACAATTACTTACCGACGACGAGGAGATAAGCCGTCAATGGAGAAAGTATTTTAAACAACTTTTAAATACAGAAACTCCCACAACAACGGGCAACACAGACAATACCAGTTAGCCGAACCTGAAAATAGTAGAGCCCACACTAGCTGAAGTAAAGTCCGCAATTTCGTTCCTAAAAAATTATAAAGCCCCAGGACCAGACGGCATACAGGCGGAACTACTAAAAAAAGGGGGAGAAAAAGCTACATCTTGAGATATACCATCTTATAAGAGAAGTCTGGGAAAGAGAAGAAATACCGAAACACTGGCATGAAAGTCATATAATACCTATCCACAAGAAGGGAGACAAACAAATATGTCGC
Organism: Diabrotica balteata; assembly: GCA_918026665.1. Taxonomy (NCBI): domain Eukaryota; kingdom Metazoa; phylum Arthropoda; class Insecta; order Coleoptera; family Chrysomelidae; genus Diabrotica; species Diabrotica balteata. The sequence continues at coordinate 85,022,698 of OU898284.1, forward strand.
AATTATAGAGGAATATCGTTAGTCAGTACAACATACAAAATTTTATCCACAATATTATTTGGAAGACTAACTCCAGACGCAGAGGAAATAATAAATGACTATCAAAGTGGATTTAGACCGGGAAGGTCGACCATAGACCAGATCTTCGTCCTACGCCAAGTGTTGGAAAAAAACTGGGAATTCAATCGCGACGTACACCAAATATTCGTGGACTTTAAACAAGCCTACGATTCTGTTAGCAGAGAGGCATTGTGGAAGACCATGGTAGAATTGGGAGTACCTGGAAAGCTGGTACGATTAGCACAGGTGAGCACGGAGAACGCTTCCGCACGGATCAGAATTGGCAACACCACGTCGGAGGAATTCCACATTGACACCGGGCTTAGACAAGGAGATCCTCTCGCTCCCCTGCTGTTTAACTTCACACTGGAACATGCAGTAAGGAAAGCTCATCCACAATTGACAAACGGATTTGCCGCACAAGGATCAAAAATACTATTGGCCTTTGCGGATGACGTGGACACAATAGCACAATCCACCAGAGCTGCAAAAGAAGTTTTCACCCTATTCGAGACCGGAACCAAGGAAATTGGTCTTAAGGTAAACGAGGATAAGACCAATTACATGGTAGTTACGAAGAACCTAAGACCAAGGGTTAGGCAAAACGCAACAATTAACGAATATAACTTCGAAGTCGTCAATGAGTTTAAGTATCTGCGAGCGATCATAACGTCTGAAAACAAATATGAAAATGACGTGGCAGCCAGGATAATAGCAGGAAATAGGACATATTACTCTTTAATGGCCATCCTTAAATCAAAAATACTCTTCAAGATCAGCAAAAATAAGAGTATACAAGACAATAATTCGACTCACAATAACGTATGAAAGCGAGAAATGGAAAACATAGTCCGCTACATCAAAGCAAACCGAATAAGATGGGCGGGCCACGTCCTAAGGTCAAATAACGAAAGACTTCGGAACACTACATTCCGGGAAAGCCCGATGGCAGAAGGTCAGTTGGCCGCCCAAGAAAGAGATGGAAGGACGCAGTGGTCAGTGATCTACGTAAAATGGGAGTACAGCAGTGGGAAATAGCTGCTCAGGACCGACAACAATGGAGGGAAATAGTAAACGCGGCCAAGACTCACCTAGAGTTGTAGAGCCAAATGATGATGATGATATACATTATTATATAATGTATGATATACAAGAAATGAACAGATTGAATATAGATATTTTAGGTCTGAGTGAAGTTAGATGGCCTAACTCAAGAACAACAAAAATTATGAACAAAACACTCTATTATTCAGGCAACAATGATCCAAAACATTTCAATGGAGTAGGTGTAATAATAAACGATGAATTGAGTAACGCAGTTTCAAACTTTATACCACTCTCTGACAGAGCAATGCTGTTGCAAATAAGGTGTTCTCCTTTTAATGTGAATATTATTCAGGTCTATGCACCAACCGCAGATAAGCCAGATGACATACTAGAAGAATGGTATGAAGATCTACAAATGCTCATGAAATTGACAAAGAAAGAAGATATTAACATCGTCCTAGGAGATTTTAATGCTAAAATAGGAAGAGGGAAATTCCAAAATATCGTAGGAGAATACGGACTAGCAGAACGAAATGAAAGAGGAGACAGACTATTAGAGTTTTGCCAGCAACACAATATGACAGCAACAAACACTTGGTTTAAGTTACCTCAACGTAGGTTATACACCTGGACTTCCCCGCTACACACAAAAGAAAGAATAATTAGAAATCAAATAGATTATGTTTTAATCAACCAACGATTTCGTAGCTCCATTACAAGTACAAAAACATATCCTGGTGCTGATGCAAATTCCGACCACAACCCTGTAGTAGCAAATATTCGCACAAGAATTAAAGTAATAAAAAATGCAAAGCCGAAGAACAAACCTAATATGGAACTACTAAAAGATGTACAGATTAAAGATAAAACCACTGTAAAACTAAATGAAAAACTCTCAGAAATAGACCGAACCCAAATAAATATCCAAAATATAAATACAACTTCGCAACAAATAAACTCCATCCTCGTCAATTCTGCAAGGGAAGAAATTCCAAATACACGATTAATGGCAAAAAAAAGCCTGGATGACACCAGCTATTCTAAAGATGATAGACGAAAGGAGGAAATACAAAAATTAAAACACAAGCTATTACAAACGATTAAATTTAGAAATACGAAGGAAAATAAAAGAATCAAAAGAGAAATGGCTCGAAGAAAAATGTAAAGAAATAGAAGAATTAGAACATAGACATGATTACTTTAATATGTACAGGAAGGTGAAAGAATTTTCATTCATCCGCAAAAAACAACATTGCCCACTGGTAAATAACAACGGAGAGTTAATTCATAACACCAAAGATAAAATAGAAGAATGGGAAAAATTTATACAACAGCTGTTCCGAGATGAAAGAATAGACATTACAATAAATAATGTTACTGAAAGCCCACCAATTCTAAAAGTCGAAGTGGAATATGCCATTAAACAATTAAAGACCAACAAAAGCCCTGGACCTGATGAAGTTTATCCTGAAATACTTAAATTGATCGAAAGTAATAACATTGATTTGTTAGTAATTTTGTTTAATACAATCTACGATACTGGGGAAATACCAGAGGAATGGTTAGAATCTATTTTTATTCCCATTCCAAAACAAGCTAACTCCAGGCGATGCGCAGATTTTAGATTAATAAGTCTTATGAGCCAAGTGCTTAAAATTCTATTAAAAATACTTCACAATAGGGTATACAAAAGGTGTGAAAAAGAAGTTGGATACGATCAATTTGGATTCAGAGCCGGAATGGGGACCAGAGAGGCCTTGTTTTCATTACAAGTACTGCTGCAGAAGTGTTACGACCAACAAAAGGATGTCTTTCTATGTTTTGTAGACTTGAAAAGGCATTTGATCGCGTTAAACCATAATAAAATGTTAAATTCCTTGCAGAGCATCAACTTGGATAGTAAAGATCTCCGATTAATTAAGAACTTATATTGGAGGCAGAGTGCCAAGATTAGGATCGACGATCATACATCTAGAAATATTAGTATAAATAAAGGAGTAAGGCAAGGATGCATACTATCCCCTATGCTGTTCAATCTTTACTCGGAACTACTATTCAAGCAAGCCTTGGAAAACCTTTCCACAGGAATAAAAATTAATGGAGAACCAATATCTAGCATAAGATATGCAGATGACACTGTCCTACTGGCTGATACAGACACAAACTTACAGAGGGTTATAGACCACCTTAAGGATGCTTGTCGAGAGTTTGGAATGAAGATCAACGAAAAAAAAACAAAAGTAATGGTGATCCAAAGAAAACAGAATATCCCTTACCTATAAAAATAAATGGGAATATTTTAGAACAGGTAAACCAATACAAATACCTTGGCTGTTGGATTAATTGCAAGCTGGACCCAGAACAAGAAATTAAAGCGAGAATTGCTCAAGCTAGGGATAGTTTCTTTAAGATGCGCGTTCTATTCTGCGATACACATATAAATATTAAATTGAGATTAAAACTTGTAAAATGTTTTATCTGGTCTGTTCTTCTCTACGGTGTCGAAACGTGGACTTTAAAAATAAAGAGCCTGAATAGAATCGAGGCATTTGAAATGTGGGTGTACCGTAGAATTTTAAAAATTCCTTGGACAGCACGAAAAACAAATGAAGAAGTACTAGCTAGACTCAATTTAGAAAAAGAACTATTGAGAGCAGTCAAAAGAAGAAAAACCAGTTAATTAGGGCATTTGTTGCGCAACGAGAAATACTACATCCCTCAGTTGATAATAAAAGGCAAAATAGAAGGAAAGCGAGGAATTTTAAGAAAAAAATTGTCCTGGTTACGTAATATCAGAAACTGGACAGGACTTGGATTTGAGGAACTCTTAAGAGCAGCTGAAGATAGACAAACGTTTGCCACCATAACCGCTAACCTCCATTGATGGAGACGGCACTTGAAGAAGAAATATACATTATTCAATTGGACGAAAATCCGACACTTTTTAGCTCTTTATCTTAAAAACAATTGATTTCTGAGATTTGGGACAATAAAAAGTTTAATCAAAATGACCAAAGTTACGTCCTTTATCTCTATACATACGTTGATAGGGATAAGTATACAATGAATATATTCATATTCATATACAATGAAAATATACATAAGAATAAATATACAAATACAAATATACTATTTTATCATAATTTTAAATTCCAATTAATTTATTGTATCTTTTTCAATGGGAACATTTTATTAAGCACAAAAACAGCAATTCTAGTCTATATGCCAATACTTATAACGTGTCTTGTATAGTATATTTATTCTGAAAGATAGAGAAAATTTCCTCATTTATATTCAAGAATTTACTATAAAACTTAAGGGTTTTAGATTGAGTAAAGTAATTGAAATAGCTTCTGTTTTACTCCTAAGAGATATTTTAAACTTTACTCTATTTTAGGTATCCTGGATAAGAAGGAAAGATTATCATCTGCTCACAGTAGGTTTAACAACTTACAGCAGTGACGACCGGTTTCAAGCCATACACTTACAGCATTCGGAGGTAAGAGCCACTAAATTATTTAAAAGCGAGGTAATATCCGTAAATATTTCACAAAACGAAAACCTGATCCCAGCGAAATAATATTCAGAGTAAAATATTTTTATATAAAGTGATATGGGTTTGAATTCGCGAAAGCGGGTAGGTTTTTGTTCTCCGTATAAAAAGAACATTTGAACATATACAACAATAAATAGAATAGAATAGGATTTATTTAATCAATATACAAAAATAGTTTTGTTTTTGACAAGTCAAAGGAATAGTGACAATATTTATAAAACATATAATTTTTTTTTTGATAATTTAAACATTACAAACATGTATGTATTTAATATTAACAGTTAAAAAAAAACGACAAACACACTTTGTGGAATTATAAAAAAAACATGAAATATAATTATAATAGGCAACTGCCCTGACCAAACTAGTACTATTGTGTAAAAGCTGTACTTAAGTACTCCGTTTTTGAATAGAAACAATGTTTCAAAAAGTGTGATTTGATTTTATGCTTAAATGATAACAAGTGAAGACTTTTTACTTCATCTGGCAAAAAGTTATACAAACTAACGTCAGTCGAATTTTTTACGCTCTTTGTCAACCTAAAACGTTGTGCTCTAATAGCATCTCTAGATCTTGTATCGTGATCATGGACGTTGGAGTTTACGTTAAACTTACCTTTGTTGGCATGAATTTCAATCAGCGTCTCATATATATATATATATATATATATATATATATATATTATATATATATATATATATATATATATATATATTATATATATTATATATATATAGTATATATATATATATATATATATAGAGTGAAGGTAGTGGCATAATACCTAAATCCAGAAATAAAGGTTTACAGTGTTCCCTATACTCTGCTCTTGCAAGTATCCTCACTACTCTTTTTTGTAATTTAAAAATTCGATCTGCGTAAGAAGAATTACCCCAAACAGTTATTCCTTACTGTAAATGGCTATGAAATAGTGCAACGTAGCACATTCTAAGGGTATTTTTAGGAATCATATAAACTAAGTTGCGTATTAAAAATATACTTGTAGCAAGTCTAGAACTTAAGTAATCTATATGAGCACTCAAATCCAAATTATCGTCTATAAAGATTCCTAATAGTTTAACACTATTTCTTAAGATATACTTCCAATCAGAACTAAAAATCAAATTCTGATTTTTCTCTTCATTTAGCATTAGCCCATTATGTGAGAACCAGTTTTTTGCTTTCTTGGTATCACTATCTATTTTAATTTTTAAATTATTCTGATTAATATCAGTATTTATGAGAGTTGTATCATCTGCGAAGCAAACACATTTTATAGGAAAAGTGTAGTGAAATAAATCGTTCAGATAAATAAGAAACAAAGTGGGTCCTAATATCGAACCTTGAGGTACACCATATTCGACAGTGTTAAACTCAGAATAGCTGTTATTAAGAAAAACTGCCTGTTTTCTATTTTTTAGGTATGATCTAAATAGATTAAGAGTGTTTCCCCTAATACCGTACTTGTGCATTTTTTCCAACAGTAATTCATGCGAAACACAGTCAAAAGCTTTGGATAAGTCACACAATGTCAAAGACACAAAATGACCTTCCTCCAAGCCATCAACTATATCTCTCACAATTTTCTGTATAGCTAGTGTAGTGCTACACTTTTTTCTAAAGCCATATTGGTTACAGTGAAGTATTTTGTATTTTTCTAGATATTCTACCAAACGAACATTTAGAATACTCTCAAAAATTTTGCCGAAAATGGGAATGATTGAGATGGAGTGGTAATTTCCAATTTCATCTAAAGCTCCCTTTTTGAACACTGGTAGCACTTTTGTTACTTTTAAAACATCTGGCAAAATCCCCTCAGTAAGACAATTATTATGAAGTATAATTAATTTGTTAATAATAATATCGATTGTTTCCACAATTATTTTTTTGTTTAAGAAATAAAAATCCGTGCAGTGTGAATTTTTCAATCTATGCAAAACATTTCTGATTTCAGTATCACTAACAGGTAATAAAAATAAAGAATTGCAAGGAGAGTGTACATCTTTTAAAAAATCTATGGCTACATTTTCATTTGTAGAATTAAAAGAACTTCTAATATGTTTAGCCACTGAAGTAAAGTAATTATTGAAATCGTTTGATGTAATCGCGCTTGGACAGACTTTTTTTATTTTGAAATTTATTTCTGTGATAATTTATAACTTTCCAACTATCACGAGATATATTTTCAGAATTGGAAAAAAAATTTTCATAAGCCAGTTTTTTCTTTAATGATATTGTTGATTTATAGTGCTTCTTAAATTTTTTAGACTCACTATATTCCTTTGTAACATCAGCAATTATCTTGACTGTGGAAAGGTTTTTTCGCATTTCTATTAATTCATCATCAAACCAAGAAATTGGAGCTTTACTATGAGTTCGTGATTTTTTTAATGGAAAATTAATTTCAGTTAACTTAACATACTTTTCGGTAATAAATTGAGCTAATTCTGTTGCTGTTTTGAGAGAAACAACTGAAGCCCAGTCAACGTTGTTTAACGACTGTTTTAACATCCGGATGCCATTATTTGTTATATGTCTTCTGTATGGATTAGCACTATGTTTTTTTTCAGATTTTATTTTTAAGTAGAGAAATTGTGCATGATAATCAGAAATACACGGGTCCACAATTCCACAACCAACTATCTCACTGCTTATGTTTGTTAAGATGTTATCTAAACAAGTTGCTGATCTAGTTGTGATTCTAGTCAATTCATTAATATTTATGGTTAATCCAAAAGTAGAAATTAGATTACGGAAACTGTTTAATTCATTAGAAGCTTTTTTAAAATCAATGTTGAAATCTCCAATTATTATTATTTCTAAAAAAATTAGCAGAGCAAAACTCCAATAACTTTTCAAATAGCTCTAGAAAAACTTCAAAATTCCCATTTCCGGTTCTATACACTGTCACTAAAATAGTTTTAATATGTGTAATTTCTAATGCACAAAATTCACTCTCAAATTCACATGATATATCATTTAAGCAAATTGGTCGTGTAGGGATTTTATTATCGCTAAAAATTACAACACCTCCATGTTCCCTTACCTTCCGACAATAAAAAGTTGACAAAAAATACCCATCAAGCTTTAATGTTGTTAATTCATTTTCTCTGAGCCAGTGTTCAGAGAAACATAATATATTGTATCTTTTATTTTTCAAAAAAATATTAAGCTGATCTATTTTGTTTAATAAACTTTGTGTGTTTACATGTAATATATTAACTAGACTAATCTGGTCAGAGTTTGCTAAAGTTTTTGGTTTAATATAAGATACAACACTTTCACTTCTGTCTTTTTCGGTTGATGTATCTAGAAGATTTATCGCCGGAATGTTTTCTGCGAAAAAAATATTCACTCACCTCTATGCCCTTCGGCCACGTCTGTGGTTGAAAAAGAATATCCCTCAATTCTGCATCTGCCGTGATTCTGAATGAATTTGATCCATTTACCTTGTTCGCGTACAAGGTGCACGACAACTCATGTCCGGGGAACTTTGTTTGTAGATATGTTTCCAATTTTTCTGTACTATAAGATTGTTTATACTTTGCCGCATAAATCCAAACTTTGTCTTTTGATGCTAGCTCCTCACTATCGCTGTTATTACCCACAACTTTTACATCTGATCGAATAGGTTGATTGACATTTTGAGTAAGACTGTTGATATCATTCATTTTCAAACTTTGTTGTGCCTGCGTTAAAGCGCTTGAGAATTGCTGATTTGTAATTTTTATATTTTCACGTGTCTCTTGTATACCTTTGATTCTCTTTCCATCATTTTTAGTGACGGAATTTGGAGAAAGACCGGCAACACCGCTTTGTTTGTTTGTATTTGGCATATGTTTAACCTCCAAATTTGCTGGGTTTTGTAGCAAGTTTATAATATAATCCTGATTACTAATCGTTCGTTCAAGCTCTCTCATAATACGTTTTGTAGCGTCTAATTGAATGTTTGCGATTTTAAGATCGTATTTTAATGTTAAATGACTTACCGCTTCGGCACGGTCAGCTACAGAATTATCAGGTATTTCAGTAGTTGCGTCAAGAAACTTGGTACTTTCATCACTTTCCACGTACTTTACCACTTTATCACTTGTTTTTATGTCTAGAGGCACTTTCTTTTCAATTATTATCCTAATTAAATCACTTTTGTTTAATTTATTTAATTCTTTTTTGACTTCTTCAATTGCCGCCATGTTGCCACGATGACATATCTGTATATAATTATAATATAATTTAATGACATTTTGAACCATACAGGTATCAAGGCAAGTCACAAAAAATTAACTATATAAAATATATACACATACAGTCTGTCCCAAATCTTCCTTTCAGTGCGTCACTAATTTTGACGTCATATAGGATTTTAAGAATGTCGAGAATTATAGCATTTTCGTTAAATCTGACAGTTGCAAGATCGTAATCGGCTGAATTTAAGGAGATAATTTTTGTTTCAATATGGAATAAAAACCTTAACAAATAATTTTTTTTTAATTTACATATTAGAGGCCCCGTCCTGTATATACATTTTTTTTATATTGGAACTTCAGTTTATCATAATTCCTATGCTATACATTCTAAGGAAAGTGCTTAACCCCTAACCGGTGACGTCCGATTTTAGGAACATAACCGGTGACGTGGAGTCTCCGGAACTCATCATAAATATGCTGGTCTCATTCAAATTTAAATAATTTTTTTATCACATTGTTTATAATAATCTGTTTTTTAGGCATTTTTGCAATATCCTATTGCCTTTTTAGTTCTTTCTGTTACTGACTATTCTTATTATTAACATTTTTGTCAAAAGTTGCAAATAATTTTTTTTTTAATCCTTTTCATCCTTAAGATAACTTTCAATAATAAAGTACGGTGTTACGTAGGAAAACTTAATTTTTTTTATATATTTCTAAATTTGGTATGTACAAATGGTTTTAATATTAGGTATAACAAATATTAAATAATCTACGGTAATAAAAATTATCATCAGTAGTCTAAACGTAACGGAACGTGCACGGGGTAAATAAGGACAAAAAAATGGGATTATTTTTTTTATTCTTTTTGAACGTTACAGTTTCTGCATATTTTATGAGAACAAATTAAGCAAATTGGTTTTTTACAACAGACGCATAAATAAGATGTCTTCCTATGAAGTTTAGATGGGCAAATGTAGCAACACTTTCGAACTGCTAACCGATCTTCTTGAATAGAAGGAGGTTCAACCACGCACAGTATTCGCTTTATGTTTTCCCTTATTTCTGTCGGGATTCTGCTGTTATACATTCGTTGTTTCATGTGTGCTTCAATTAAGCTTTTAGCCAGTACCTTCATAAAATCTTTCCTGTCTAAGGGTTTGGATTCTCTATAACACTGATACATAACGAAAGCGTTAACTGTACTCATATCTAGTATTTTGTAAAATATAGCCATTGGCCAACGTTGCCTTCTTCTGGACGAACTGTAAACCGTACATTTTTCATCCAAAGCATCAACGCCGCCTTTCGTCATATTATACAGACTAATTATTTCTGGTTTTTGTATTTTTTCATCTATGGCTATACTATGATGCATGGAGGATAATAGTATGACGGCTTTGTTTTTTTTTTAGGAACATACGAAAGAAGGGTAATGTCTTTTGTAAAACCGTATCTAACTGAACCAATTTCTCTATGCCTTTGACGAAGAAACTCAGGAGGAATATGTCTTTTAACCTTTTTCATAGTTCCCACATATGTTAGGCCATTAGATTTCAACAACTGAACTAGTTCTATAGACGTGAACCAATTGTCAGCTGTCACATTACGATTACTGCCAAATAATGGCTTAAAAAGCCGTAACACAGATTGAGTAGGTTTAGCAAGCTTTTTCTCAGTTACTGAAAGGCCCATTCCGTCGGAATATTGGCCTGTATATACATACGCATTGTACACATAGTTGTTTCTTGCATCTGTTAATATCATAATTTTAAGTCCATATTTTCGTGGTTTGTTTGGAATATACATTCTAAAGCGTGATCTATCCCGGAAACCAACTAACATTTCATCAATGCAGACATATTCACTATCAGAAAACTCCGTTTGACAGTTTTGAATAAAAGATTTAAATAGTTCTTGAATTGGTGCTAGTGGATTTACCGCTTTTCGTTGTTCTCTCGTGGAAGGGTCATCAAAACGTAAACAAGTCAATAAAACTGAAAATCTCTTGGCACTCATTACGGACCGAAAAATTTCTCTGCCCGTTCCATCTGTAGCAAATAGACATTCTATGTCTTCATCATTGGACTTAAATACTGAGGTGTAAATTAGTAAGCCTAAAAATGCTTCCATTTCGACCTGGTCGACAATTTTTAATTCCGGCCTCTTTTCATTTTTGTATTTGACCCTAACACTCGCCAATTTTACATTTGTCCATTCGACTACAACAGTTAACATTTGATTTGTAAATAAACAGTTCCAAATTTCCTTTGGAGGTGCCGAAAGACCAAGAGACCGAGCCTTTCCTTGCAGCCCTGGTAAATGTACAAATAATATTATGCTTTTGAGTACGAATATTTTTTGGTGCACTAGCTGACCACTTAAATCTGTTTTTACCATAAAAGTAGTTTGAAGATCTTGACGCCAATATATTATTTTCATCATCACTGGACAAGTCTTGGTTTAAAGTTTCTGGAATATTGTCTTCTGGATCAGATTCACTATCAGACTGCTCAGATGCCGACTCATGACTGCTTTCTATTACCGCATCGTGTCAATATCATCAATATCACTATATTCAGAGTCCAAATCATTGAACCAATTTAACACTTTCTCTTCAAATTTCGGATCTGTAACACTAACCGATCGTGACGTACTTGGTAGATGATCCATTATAGTTTATACGAAGAAATATAAAACACTCGATAAAAGGTAACTAACGGTGACGTTGAGTCTCGCTGAGTCCAATACCGTCTGTTTTCGCAAACGGCTAAACGTAAACTAATCAAACAAAAACGCTTGGTTTATGAACTATTTTTAGAAACGTACTTAGCCGCAGGCCATCCAGAGTCGTCCGCTTCAATATTTTAAACCGGTTTTTAATTTCGCAAGAGTCTCTCAGACTCCACGTCACCGGTTACGGGTTAATTAGCTAAGATTTATTTATGGATTTGTTATTATTATTTATTACAAACATTATAGAATGTTTGTTTATTTCAAATTAACGCTTCCTCCTAGAATCATTTAAGAGTAAAAAAATTAAATAAAAGACTGCGAGATAAAAAACTTTCTGGCTATTGCAAGGCATCAAGACAAACATTCCTGTGATAAAATAGCGTCGATTGAAATTGGTCATATTCAGATAATTAATTTTCCGATAAGTTTCTGTGGCAGTCAATAGTTTCATTTAGTAAAGATTTATCATTAAATATTGGAAATAGTTTTAATAGTGAAGCAGTTGATTTGTGAGTTATTCTACCAGATTTGGTGTGCAAATGAAAGAGTGTTATGAAATTTAGTTAAAAAAATACAATGTAAATAGTTTAAATATTGAAGCAGTTGATTTTTGAGTTAGTCTACCAGTTCCGGTATGCAAATGAAATAGTATCAATGGAGTTTCATTAAAAACAAGACACCGAATGTAAGTTTACCTTCTTTTTTCTATGAATAACAAAAATGAATAATATATTTTAAACAATCCACTATCCGATTTAGAATCTGATTTATTAAAATCAATAATTACAGGAGATATGTGACTGGCATCAATTATTATATGTTACATTTCAAGAAAATGGCGTGGTTCTAAAAATAATCATTTTAATACATATAAATATCTATAACGGTAATAGTTTAAGATATTTTCCCAATATCATTCCTGAATTTATAATCTGATTTAGTACCTAATTGGTCAAAATCAATAATTATCGGAGAATTGTGGCTGGCATATATTTTTTTGGCTGTCTTGTAATATTCACTTATAATGTCTTCTGCATGTCGTACATATTCCTTCCATTTTGCTGGTGTAATTTAAAATTTAATTACAATTATTATCTAGGCATTTTAGTACGCTTGAATTATCTGTTCTAATGCTTCTTTCCAAATACTTAATACAGTACCCGCAGAACTCATTTTTGCATCATAATGTCTTTTAGAATCTGACCAAACATTCTTAATTTGGTTATACTGGCAATGATATGGAGGCAATATCAATACTCTACAACAATATTGAAGTGCCAGTACATCTAATCTGTAGAATAAAACAAATATAATATAATTTATTAAATATATCCTAATATATACTTGAAAATTTTATCTGGTAAATATTTTTTTACTATCACAAATAACTCAAGTTTCATTATGGTTGTTGAAACACTTTCAACATCTCAAAGGAAGATACATTTGCGTCCATCAGATCGGTGCCTCCCATGTTTTTATTGTATTTGGAAATTACATCCGGACGTGGTATAGGTACGTCTCTTTTATCTTTCCTTGAAAATCTCTCTACAGATTTCACTGGAGTAACCCCAAAACACGTACTGGCCACTGTTACCTCATTATTGTCCATCCACCTCACATAAAAAATACCATCGTTCGTTTCAAGAATTGACTTGTAGGTGCCTCGAGCTACTTTGGTCATAATCTTTTTAGGCGGTATAGGAACTCCTTTTTGCATTCGGTCACCCCTAATGGTTCCAGTTGCTCCATACCCATTTGCTTTCAAAGTACAAAGGAGGTTAGCACCAGTGAATAAGTTGTCTCTAAAGAAGTTATAGCGGAGATCTTTTTTGGCTCCTAAATTTTCAATCATATGTATAAGGGGAGCAGCAGGCTTTCCGAATATAGCATCATAACCTTGTTTCTTTACTATACTTTTTTCTTGATAAATTTCGAAATTTATCAGGAATCCACTATTTTTGTTCAAACACCATACTTTATTTACGAACCTTATCGGTTTTCCGCGTATAAACTGTTTACATCCATGCCTTCCATAGTATTTCATCATGGACTCGTCATACGAAAGGTTTTGTCCGGGTATAAAATGCTCTAGAAACTTTTGTTTTTAGTGATCGACTATGGGACGTAGTTTATACATTTTGTCATTGTAGTCAATACTTTCGTTACTAGCAAAATGCAAACATCGGCAAATTTGTAAAAATCGGTCGCGTCTCATATGTATTCGTGCATCTCATATAGTTTTTCATGTCTTTCGAGTTTTCCCAATAGCTTCGTTTTGTTGGCAATACATTGTAACCACTTACTATTAGAATACCGATGAAAACTTTTATCTCTTCTACAGACAAATTTAGATCCGGTAGGATTTTTGAGAAGTGAATAATTTCTTGTTTCCTTTATTATCTCTGGAATAAGTTCTTTTGTAAAA
>OU898284.1:85037208-85077836 GCA_918026665.1 Diabrotica balteata
CGTATATGCATACATAATATATATATATCGTCTGCTTACAGGTAAAACATGATAAATGCAGTTTTATACAAAATTCAGTTAGAAATGTAGTTATGTGTAATTTTTAAAGTAGTATCTACTGGTAAAGCCGAATAAGTGATACAATATACCGTTACAAAAATAATGCTGTTTGTAAAAGTTGTAAGTACATATATTTCAAAATAATATACCAGTTAAAAATAATAAATTTACTTATTGCAGAATGTAGAAAATTGTGTACAGGCAAAAAATTATAAATATGACTATAACTTTTTACTTTTAGCACTAAAAGCAAAATATTGGGAAGTACTTTCAGAAAAAACATTATATAGGCATTTATTAATTTGAGCTTTGATATTATAAACAGGAATAACGTAGTAAATACACTTAATATATTTTTCTTTGTTTATATTCTACTCGACTTCAAAATTTTTGTTCAACGAAAACAAAATAAATGCATTTATTCGGTTTTGCTGGTAGGAATTTGCAGCAGTTGACGTAATTATTTGGCTTTGTCAATGAAAGCACGCCCGATAACCGTTAATAAAAGTGGTTTTACTGTGTATAATAAGTCTCTGAACTGTTTTGTTTTGTGTTAAACATGTTTTCAAGGGGAAGAAGATTAGTTGATATGGTAAACACGTCCAAATTATCCCAAGGTACGTAATTTATAATTACTATTGTTGTTGTTAGTATTGCTTTTTTGAGGTTATGTGTTACTTAATTTTTAACAACTAACTGTTATTATAGAGTAATTAATGTAGATCGAAAACTTGAATTGTTTAGTAAAAAATCAATCAAGTTTATATTTTTCTAAAACCTTTTTTGTTAGTTTATAAATATGTAAAGTTAAAAAGTTATACCTAATTTGGCCGCTAATTGTTTATTAATTGTTTCAACAATAAAAGCTGTTTTGTATAAACATTTTTAAAAATATCGGGGAATTCATCATTTTACATTGATTAAAAATGTTTCTATTTTGTTGTTGATTATGCTGAATCCGAATTCTACTTTACACTTGGAAAATTATTTTTTTAAGTCCTTATATAATATTCTGCGTAACTTGTTTATTATCAATTTTACGAAAAAAAGTTAGTCTTCATAAAATGCTCTGCATGGTCTAAAATCTAGGATGAAAATATCAGATATACAATTTTATCCATTTTATACGAGGTATGTCAAAAAATATGAATTTCGCACGAGAGTAAAGTAATTTTTATTATGAAACGTTGTTTAGAATTTAAAACTATGTTTTAATATGCAACTACATCCTTGTAATTGGAAAACAAAATTTGCAATTTTTTTTAAATTACGGATACCCGACATCATTTTATTACTATGTGATAATTATAGGAAGTTTGTTCATGTTCACAAAATAAGTGGGCTAAATACAATAAATATCGGATTCAGAAGCAAAACAAAAATACTATTACTGATGTTAGGTACTTGTAGAAGGGGAGTTTTGTTTAACTTGATTTTCTTTTTCAGAAGCTTTGGATGATAATCCTTGTTGTTCTAAGGACCTAACGGAATTAGAGCGGATGTTTGACAGCGATGACTCTGATAAAGATCCCACCTACTATCCTCTCTCGGAGTCTCTAACCCAACCTAAAAATTTATTTGGAGAGCAATGGGACAGCAATAAAAAATATGGAGATGATGAAAATTGTATGCAGGTTTATGAAGAAGGCGAGAATAATATTTGCAGAGTGGATCAGTCGGAATATGATATGGCGGAGGAGGAGCCAGAAATCAATGCCAGTGAAATTGTTTTTTCTATTTTGGAGCTGCTATTACACAGGGTGACGAAATCAGCTCGTGTAAAAAATCGTTGGAAGAAAGCAGAACCAGAAAATTGGAAAGTTAACGTGGCGAAAAAAAGACGAGCGGAGGGTTTATCTTATACCCCCAGAAAACAAAAAAGAAGTGCAAAAATACCAAAAGAGATCAATTGCAATAGTTGTTTCTATAAGTGTAGTATTATTTCCTATAATGAAAGAGAGGCTTTATGTCGTCATTACTGGCACCTAAGTTTTGTGGAACAAAAGAATTTTATTCTTAGTAATATTGTAGTAGACACTCCAAAGAGAGTTCTTGCTGTCCGTGGATCTAAAAGGCAACGCGAGTTTACAAAAAAATGTTTCTTTTTCCATAATGGCGAGAAGAAACAGGTTTGCCAAAAGTTTTTTTGTAGTACATTGGCTATTTCATCTAGTGTTGTAAATAATGCTATTCAAAAACGAAATGATTTGGGGCTATACAAGAATAATGACAAAAGAGGCAAACATCTACCTCCTAACAAGACAAGTGAAGCTGCTTTGAACTTTGTAAAAAAGCACATTGAATCTTTTCCTTACATGGAACCACACTACATCAGAAAAACCTCTAAGCGTCTCTATTTAGATGCTTCGTTAAGTATTATGAAAATGTATCGGCTTTACAAAGAAAAATGCAACGAGACCAACATTATTCCAGTTTCGGAAATAACCTATCGGAGAATCTTTTGTAATAATTATAATTTCAGCTTTTTCGTCCCAAAGAAAGATCAATGTTCAATTTGTTCCAATTACAACAAAAGCGACAATGACGAAAGGATAGTATTAAAACAAGACTATGAGGAACATTTAGCCAGAAAGGAGAGAGCCTACTTAGAAAAAACAAAAGACAAAGAAAGAGCCACAAAAGAAGCTCAGTTCCGCTGTGTTACATTTGACCTACAAGCAGTACTGCAAATCCCATCTGGATTGGTGGGGCAGCTGTATTATTGTAGAAAAGTTTGTGTTTATAACTTGTGTATTTATGAAGTAGCTCTGCCAAACGACGCCTACTGTTTTACGTGGTCTGAATTAAATGGAAAAAGGGGGAGTTCAGAAATAGGAAGTGTTCTATTTCATTATCTTACTAAGTGCGTTCCTCCTCAAGTAACTGAGGTCTGCCTGTATTCAGACACCTGTGGTGGGCAGAACAGAAATCAATATGTTGCTGCATTGCTTTTATTTGCTGTTGAAAATATACCCAATTTACAAAAAATTGAACACAAGTTCCTTGAGTCAGGACACAGCTACATGGAAGTAGACAGTATGCATAGTAGTATCGAGACGGCAAAGAAAAATTCCGAAGTGTATTGTATGCCAGACTACGTATCAATTTTTAAAAGAGCAAGATCAAACAAGACATTCACTGCTAATGGAAAATCTTTTACCAGGAAACCATACATGGTAAAAGAATTCAAATTTGATGAATTTTACGATCTAAAGCATCTTGCCGACAAAACAATTTATAATAAGTCAAAAGACTGCAATGGAAATCAAGTTAAGTGGTTAAAAATTAAAAAGATGCTTTATCTTAAAGGCGATAGTACCAAAATTTATTTTAATTATGACTTGTCCGACACGTTTTTATTTATCGATGTCTCTCAAAACACGGACCATGTATCACGATTAACAACAAGGTCTAAAAAGCGAGTGCGACAAAGTGCACTTCCGGCAAGTTACACACCTACCTTAAAGCAACTTTATAACTACCCGTTACCCATTAGTGAAGCAAAAAAGAAAGATCTGCTTAGCTTGTGCCAAAAAAAGATTATACCCGAAGAATACCACGGCTGGTATTCTTCCCTACGAACGGATATGGAACCAGATCGTTTACCACAGCCTTCAATTGATGAGGAATCTGGGACAGAAGATGATTAATAATGTTTGGTGAAAACTTTACATAATTTTTTGTTTTTCCATAATTACTTTCAATATATACTGATTTAAATACATTATGTCTTTAGTTATTATAAAAAAGTTAACTTTTATTTTATGTTAAACAATTTTAACATTAATTATAAAAATAATGAGCTTAAAGTAGGTAGGTATTGTTTGGAATGGGTGATACCTTTGAAGAAAATCTACAAGTAAAACCAGATATATGAAACAAAATTGCCCATTATTAATTCTTGTTTCTGAAAATATTACTTTTCATAAAAAACAGTATTAATTAATCTACTGCTATGTTATAAAAGTTTAATTAAAATTCTTTTGTAGTTTATTTTAAAGATAAATGATTTTTACTAACTACAGGTAAAAACAGTTAAATGCACACTTCTCTAATTTAGTTTTATTATATTTTTGTTTAAACTTCCACATACCTAAAAAAGTCGATTTTATCTACAAAGATAGATGTTTGAAGTTTTATTTTAAACTGATTAAAAGTAAAATTAAAAGATATAAGTGGTTCAAATAAAGGTTGAAACTTTGAAATATCAATTACTCAAATCATTGTATATTACATTTATCTGTTTTTACCAGTAAGCCGACGATATATATATATATATATATATATATATATATATATATATATATATATATATATATATATATATATATGTTATAATTATGACTTATTAAAAATAAGCATCTCTTAATAAAATTTTATATTTATTATGAAACCGTAGCTGAACAAAATGTTGAAAGAATAGAATTAGTCATGATATCGTTACGAGTGTGATTAAGTCCTTTTTTAATTTTATATCAATACTGACCTTTTATTTACATAATTTTTTCTATTGGCTCCTTTTTTCTCCAAGTGTGCTTTAACCGTCTAATATTCGTATTCTTGAATGTTTCACACACCTCTGTTCTCCTGAGCTGGTGAAAGTCCCTCACACGCCGCTACAGTTTCTAAGAAACACCTCCTGGATAAACACCTATCCCACAGGAACACCACTTACTAATCGAAAGGATTTTTACTTTACCGATTAGCTAAAATTAGTCACCTAGAAAGAATGCAAGATAATCGAGCTGTAAAAGTAGTCCAGAGATTAAAGCCCTAAGGAAACAAAACAAGAGGAAGGCCCCATAACAGATATATAGACGACGTAGAGAGGGATCTTAAAACCATGAACATCAGGCAGTGGCAATTTTATAAATGATATAATGTTTTTGTAGAAAAAATATTTTAGTAATTCTTAGTTTTTTCTTAATTTCGTTAAATAGCTTTATTTTGATATTTCAATAAAATATAAAATAAATTTTAGGAAATTGTAAAGAAATTAGCGAAATAAACCTCAGAATTTTTAATTTTGCAAATATGTGTCTGACATACTAATACACTGGGGTGCAAAATTAACCGGACACTTAGATTTTTTTTGCTTTTTGTTGGTGTTTAGATCAAAACTTGTTTAATTTGTTTAAATTGTATTTTATGCCTTATTAGCGATAACGTTTTTTCTTGTTTGAACCTGTTTAGATGTTTTGTGCGAACAACAACACTTTTACACATGCGTTTTGTTATTAATGTGAAATAGTGGATTAGTATTATTTAAGTTTATTGTGGTACTGTACCTGATTATAAGTTCGGCTGTAGGTTTCTGTATTGTCTCCTGTTTAAAACTTATATTAAAAAAATTATGACACCGGAAGAAGTAGCACCAGCTGTTGCTTTACAGGATGATGGCGGAGCATTCGTTACGTCGCAAATGCTTTAGGAATTTCTCGAAGTACAGTGTTTGATGCAATACAAAGATTTCGGGAAACAGAAAATACACCAGGAGGTCAGGTCAAGGTAGACGAAGAACCACAAGTCAAGTTGAAGATCGCTTTCTTAGGTTACAAGCGTTACGCGATAGTACATTATCAGCACCAGTGCTTGTTCAACGATTAAATAATGTCCATAGAAACACAGTTTCTGTTTATACCGTTCAAAGACGCTTAAATTAATATGGATTAAGGTCCAGAATACCTGTCAAGGGACCTCTATTAACAGCAGATCATTGAAGGCAACGTTTACACTGCGCTCGAAAATATCTTAATTGAAGTGTTGACGATTGGAGTGCTGTGCTTTTCACGCATGAATCAAGATTTAACAGATGCTCATCAGACGGGCGGCCTAAAATATAAAGAAGAGCTGGTGAACGTTACCAGCAATGTTGTCTTACTCCGAGAGTTCAATTCGGTGGAGATGGTATAATATTGTGAGCAGGCATTTTCCTAGAGGCTCATAAAGTATATTCAACAATGTTTGGAAGATCATGTAGTGCCGTTTGCCCATGTGTTGGAAAAAACTTTCGTCTGATGCAAGATAATGCTCGTCCACACACGGAATTACTTTGATGAAGTTGGGATTCGTTTATTACCATGGTCCCAAGGAGTGCAGACTTAAATACAATAGAGCATGCATGTGGTATTCTGGAACGACGTATTCGACGTATCCATGGTGAGTTGGAAACCATTTTGGAGCAAGCAGTTCGTGACGAATGGGAGGAAATCCCTCAAGACTCAGACTTTGCTGCCTTAATTTAAAGTATGCCTGGTCAAATAAGAGCCGTAATAAGAGCTCTTGGATCGTGGTAGTAATACACAATACTAAATATCGTTTCCCATAAAAAAAGTTATAGTCGGCACGTAATTTCGTGAGAAAATTTACAGAGACCAAAACAAGCAAAATACTAGTAAAATGGCAACGCTGTTAGAGTTACCACTCCTTTATTGTAGTAGATAGTAGTAGAACAGTAGCGTAGATATCTAATTTTAAATTAAATAAAAGTTTTTACTTTTATTTAATTTTATTTACCAAAAATTTTCATTTTCTATAAAGTTTAAATAAAAAATATCGGTGTTTTTAACTTCTGTGATATATCTTGGGAGTGATAACACTAATCGACTCGACTGAACAGAACTTATTGTAAAATGATAATATCTATATAAAACATTGTTAATAATCATCGAGTTAGAATCTATGGAGAAGCTATGAGCATATTAACGTATGTATTAAAAACGGCATAGGTAGGAGTGGCTAACGATAATACCAATATGGCGGTGACATCAGGGCCAGACTCAATAATAATAAAACTACTATACAAATATGACTAGTTATTCAGAAGATTTAATCATAATCTAAAAAAGTGCAATACATTTTTAATAAACTATGATTTATTTATCCCGCGGTAAACACTAAAAACACGATATATTATATATAAAGATAAATTAATACAGTCAAATAGTATTAATTTATTCTCTGAAATACGGGCCATTACTTTGTTTACATATTTGTATACTAACGTGTGGAACGATATTCCTGAAGATTTTTTATTAACATTACTTCTGCTACTGCAACTAAGTTAAGAACAAGAAACCATTATTATGCACTATCACAATATATTACAGTTTCTATAAAATTATTATAATACTGAAAATATTCGAAAAACAACAAATATAACCAAACATATACGATCTGTCAAAAGTTTCAAAACAATAATACCAATATGGCCGAAGTTAGGTCGTTTTTAGTCACGTGATGCCCTCTCCATAGATTCTAACTCGATGTTAATAATAGTAGTTATTCAGCGAGAATGACAGTGACAGTTTCAGTTGACATCCTCCCCTAAAACATTAATAATTTTTGTCCTATCAAGATGTGTGTTTATACCCTGTTTTCAAAGATATATAAGCAAAATGAGAATATCTACAATTAAAATAGAAATAAAGGTTTCAACTAACACCTAATAAGTACTTACTATCTACTCAGAATCGCTGTTATCACTAGTATCACTCGTATCATCTAAATTTATATGTAATTTGGTTAATGCTGGTAAATATTTAACATAGTCATTTTCCACTCCGATCACATGTTTTATTTTTATTACATTTTTCCAGTTGGTTGCTGTAATTTTTGTGACTTCTCTTCTAATTAACTGGAGAACAGTAGACAAAAAATTTTGGAGCAACGTTTCTTCTCATTATATTTCCTTTAAGTTGAGCCCATATTAACTCTATTGGGTTTCAATGTACAATAATAAGGAGGAAGTCTAAACACAGTATGCCCGTTACTACGAGCACAGTTGTCAACAACATATTCCTTTTCGTATTGTTTACTATGAACAAACTCCAACAACTGCTTTTTAATATAAGATGTCTCAAAATACAAATCTTCCGTGAATAAAAAATCCTGAATTTTAATTAGTCTTTGAACTTTGATGATCATTAACTATTATTTGAAGTTTTTTTCATTAATCTTAAATGATATGATTAATTAGACAATTCAGCACAGTCCTTCATAAACATTTTTTTAGCATACGTTTGGCATCATCAGAAAGGTATTGAAAATGTCGCTTACGTTTTACTAAACGCCTTTGTAAATCTTCCAATCGATTAGAGGGTTCCATTGTCTCTTCAGCTACATAATTACTAACTCACCACGGACGCAATATTTTAAAATTATCAAACGTATAAAAACATAACCACGTAAAAACGTATCAAAAAAGTAAAAAACGTAAAATATAAAATGTTTTCCGTATGAAGAACATTGAAAAAAGTTACTACCAAACTAACTTGCGGTTCACTATTTGAAATTTAAATCCTACTTCGTAAGCTCAGTCAAATACTGATATAATCTTACCCCAAGTATGAATAAGTCTACCGACAAAAGCAAAAAAAATGCATTATGATTTGTCATAACAGCGATATCCGATATTTTCATTGGCCGTTAGTCCACGTGGACTTGTCATAAGGTCGATGAAAACTTAATTGGTTGATTGTTCATATCTGGTTCATATTTTAAAAGATTATACCAGGCACGTCTGAATGTTAATATCGAGTGGAATCTGGAAACTTTGTATTATTATACGTCTGAGCCATTGATAATTTTACAGACTCCTGGTAGAGTACCTTTTTGTTGAATGATTTTATTACAGATACATATATTTTTCCACAGTCTCACGGAAATACGAGGCTACTATAATATATTATAATATTATATTTAAAAAATAATAATTTGTGTTTCGTTTCATAAATTTCAAATTTTTTAAATTGTTTATTGTTTTTTCTGTGCATCATTCTTGGGTAGTGATATATTTGTCTGTTAAATTTTGATTTTTATTAAATACTCAATTGGAAACATCTTAAACTTTTTAAGCGATAGTTTTTACGAAAAATCTGGGTGTCGGTTAATTTTGCACCGGAGTGTAGTTTAAATTTATATGTTTTATATTTTATACAGTAATATATAACGGTATATTTAATTTTTTTATCCTTAACAAAATATTTAAAAATCCCTAATATTACTCTTTTCAATATTTTACTTTGGAACATGATTTTTAATGAACATGCTTCAGTTATATACATATTACATACTTCAATAGTACTGGAAGGATCCTTCCTGGCGCCTCAGCGAACTCTGAAGCTACGTCTTTGCATTTCAGGAATTTTTAATATAACCGAGGTAGCGGATGCATTCATTTAGAGACTGTTCTCCGTTCTATTTTCATTATTTAGGACTTTTCGTCTAAACGTCTCGAAACAAGAATATACGATTACTTTGAGCATATTCACAAGCAGATCATTTTAAATTGGATCGTGTTTAAAATTAATATATAGAGGATAACAAGAATTTTATTACAATATTGGAAAAAATTATACAGTGTGCAGGTTTTAATATTAAAAAGCGATAGCAAATTAAATTTGAACCAGTAAAATAAAGCCATGATTCATGGAACAATAGAAAAATGTGCAAATACACCTTATATACAATATTGTATCGGCTGGAGTCGTTTTTTTTCTAAATTTTTTAATAGTGGTATGTACGTCCGGGTACATTCAAAAAGAGTTCACCTTGATACCGTACGATAAGTTTTAACCCAGATATGCCCATTATGTCTACTTGTGATTTGAATTATTTTTTTCTTATAACGGTTTAATTTAGGGTAAACTAAAATATATTAATAATTGAAATGAGGTTGAATGCTCGAATAAATGAACTTTGAAAATAAGGCTATTATCGAGCACAAGTTAATTAAATCTAGCCCAAGTACTTTCGCTTAAAATAGCATCTTCAGGGCATTTCGTCAAAATGTAAACTATCCGGCAAG
Source organism: Diabrotica balteata (assembly GCA_918026665.1). Taxonomy (NCBI): domain Eukaryota; kingdom Metazoa; phylum Arthropoda; class Insecta; order Coleoptera; family Chrysomelidae; genus Diabrotica; species Diabrotica balteata. The sequence goes on from OU898284.1 coordinate 85,047,077, forward strand.
CGTAGAATGTGGAAACATTAATAAAGACATAAAATTGTACAAAACACTACACTAAAACGAGGACAAACAGTTTAAAATTACTTGAAGATTCTACGCTACATTCTCTGTCAGTATCTGGAGAGATAATGAATATCCCTCCAGATACTGACAGAGAACGTCATTTGGACATTTATTAGATCTTTTGTCCAAACCGTAAAATTACCTTAGTTTGTCGTAATGGTCTACACCTCCCATAGACTCGTTATAATTCTTTATTATTTGAAGTGCTGGGATTTCGATATTTTTGTCTCCACCTTATTTTTGTTTCAATGTGGTTGATTCACTCCCGTGAAAGATGGAAGCAGTGGTGACTATGCGATTATCCTTTCACTTAAAAAAGAAAAACCCTGTATGAGAAATACGGTGGTCAAAGTCACCTCTAGCAAGTTTTTATCTTCTAACAGGGTTTTAGAAAGATCCTAATCCTAGATCCTAGAAAGTTCCATTAGCTCAGATCATACAATAGGCTAAAGTAGTTTTAGTCTTCAGTTTCCCCAGTATTTTTATAGTGTTGTAAAAGTTATAAAAAAAAATTTTCGCCAGTCTGCTTCTGTCAAAGATAAAAAACTCGTTCATCTAAATTATATTTGGAGCATTTTTCATAAAGTTTTTCGTTTTTGCCTTAACTCATCAAAGCCTGAATTAATTTTTTTTTTGTAAAACTGGTGGTTTTTTGCAAAGTTTAGTTTAGGAAAAATACAAATAAGCAGAAAAACGTATGAAATTGTATTTGTTTATCGAACATATGACGTTACAAACTGTGACCACGTGGCAACACTAGGTCAAAATACTATAAAGATATTATAAGATTTACTCTTTATCAAATATGGCTAAGCATTCAATGTAGAGTCCAATATCGCATTTCTCACACTGCGTACCTAATGTTGTCAGAGATTTTGTTAAGTGATGAACTATTTCTACTTGTTGTTAGTCTACTAGGTAAAATGGGTAGGTTTTTTAATTTTGTAAGGTAAGTAGCCGCGATTTAGCGTCGAAAAATTAAATTTGTTGTTGGTCTTCCTGAACACTTATAAAGTATCTACGCATTTTGCCCCGCAGCATCAATTAACCATGTAAATATAGACCAATACTATTTCTTACTACAAATACTTATATGGTATCTTGTTAAATCCTCATCCATTCTATCAGTGCCTCCCATAAACTTGCTATACATTCCAACAACACGATTTTTTTTACACGATTTTTTTTTTCAGAATGTGAATAACGTTTCATATAATATATATATATATATATATATATATATATATATATATATATATATATATATATATATATATATGTATATATATATATATATATATGTATATATATATCGCGGGTAGCGGGTAGGTACCCCTCTATGATCCCGATAGAGGGTAGACTTACTTCAGGGAAATAGCGTCCCTGCCCACGCGAGCTCCTAGTTTTTCCTCCACTCCCCGCTTAGAGGAAAACAGGTCCAAACCCCAGTATTATCCTACCCTAAACCCCAAATTCCTTCCCTATATCCCCACCACACTCGCCAACCCGTCTTGCCAGCGTGGCGAGTTATGGCTAACTCACCCCAAATGAGTTTTAAAACAAGAGGATTTGGTCCCCAGGTGGGTGCTCAATCCCACACCTCTAAGGAGGTCAGCCTCATGGAATCTGGGGGAGGCAAAAACTCATTAAAACACCGAAAGCAACATATCTATATTGCTAGTTTCAATGCCAGAACCCTCAAATCACCCGAACGAATGGAAGAACTGGAAGAAGAACTAACTAAGATCAAGTGGGATGTCCTTGGTCTAAGCGAAACGAGACTGCCAGGAGAACAATGTACAATACTCCATTCAGGACACATGTTCTACCAATTCCATAATGAGTACAATACACATGTCGGCGGTGTAGCACTATTGATCCACAAAAGACTCAAACATCTGGTCACAAAATCTGCTGCAATCTCGGAGAGGGTCATTTACATCGTTCTTAAACTATCAGAAAGGTACAGCATCCAAATAATTCAAGTATACGCTCCCACTAGTCAATCCACAGATGAAGAAATAGAGAAATTCTATGAAGATATTTCTAAAGCAATGACAGAAAGAGCTCATTTTAAAATAATCATGGGAGACTTTAACGCCAAAGTAGGGAAGCACAACACCGGCAACATACCAAATAGAGGAATATATGGGCTAGGAACTACAAATGAAAGAGGAGAACGGTTACTAACATACACACAGGAACAAAATCTATTTTGTATGAATACATTTTTTAGTAAACCAGATAATAGACGGTGGACCTGGATAAGCCCAGACGGGAAAACCAAAAACGAAATCGATTACATATTAGTCAACCAGAAACAGATAATAAAAGATGTAGCGGTGCTCAACAGATTCAGTCTGGGAAGTGATCATAGATTAGTAAGAGCAAAAATAATAATCGATAACAAATTAGAAAGAAACAAACTAATCTTGCAAAAACGAACCCTAACTACTAAAGAGCTTGGGCAAAACAGTACCAACTACCAGAAATATCTTGAGTCTAGTCTAGAGCCAATGGAACAGCTAAAAGAAAAAGACATAAATAATTTGGAAGAAACGATAAGAACGAGTATAATCTCTGCGATCAAAAAAACCCATACGATGCCGAAACCGAAAGATAATAAATTGAAGACAGAAACACAACAGATGATTAGGGACAGAAGCCGCATGGATCGAAATTCACCAGAATATAAGGAACTTAATAAGGCAATAAGAACAAGAATTAGACAAGACATCAGGGACAACAACACCGAAAAAATCGAAAACATTATAGAGAAAAACAAGAATATGAAAGTGTTAAAAACGCTAAATAGCAAAGGCCGACAACAAATACACCAAATAAAGGATAAAAATGGAATCATTAGAAACGACAAAAATCAGATAATAAACATTGTCGAAGATTATTATACAGAATTATACTCGTCCAGCGTAGCAAAACCTGAAACCCATGATATGGAACGAAGAATACTAAATGTAGGATCTGAAACACTACCAGAAATTACTACCGAGGAAGTTGTAAATGCCTTAAAGCAAATGAAAAATGGAAAATCTCCTGGAGACGACGGAATAACAAAAGAGATGATTACAGCTGGAGGTCAAACTACTATGGAGGCAGTTAAAATCTTACTGAACAAGTGCCTATTCGGGGGTGCTATTCCAACCTCTTGGCAAAACGCGCAGGTACTTTTACTACACAAGAAAGGAGACAAACACAAACTCGAAAATTACAGACCAATAAGCCTGTTACCACATCCATACAAACTGCTTACCAAAATAATTACCAACAGACTATCAAACAAATTTGATAGTTACCAGCCTGTTGAACAAGCGGGTTTCCGCAAAGGTTATAGTACAATAGAACACCTACAGACAATAAGGACACTTATTGAAAAATGTAACGAATACAATGAACCTCTTCATTTGGCATTTGTGGATTACAATAAGGCATTCGATTCCATAGAATTCTGGGCGGTATTAGACGGAATGAATAACGCAAGGATAGATTCCAGATATAGAATGCTCCTAAAATACATATACGACAATGCAACTATGCAAATAAATGTAGCAGAAGGCCTAACAACAAACAAAATAAGATCAGAAAGAGGTGTTCGACAGGGAGACACCATATCTCCAAAATTATTTACTCTTGCATTAGAAGATGTGTTCAAGAAGTTAAATTGGGAACAACTCGGAATTAAAATTGATGGCAGGTTTTTAAGCCATCTAAGATTTGCCGATGACATAGTACTCATAAGCAACAATACAGAGGAACTAATCTACATGCTGAAGGAGCTTAAACAAGAATCTGAAAAAATCGGTTTAAAAATGAATTTAAATAAAACAAAAGTAATGACAAATCAAAATATCACAATCGACTTAGATGGAAGTGAGATCGAAAGTGTCGAAGAGTATATATACCTAGGTCACACCATCAAACTAGGCAAACAGAATCAAACAGCAGAGATAACTAGAAGAATCCGAATGACTTGGGCAGCAGTAGGCAGACTCAGTGATGTGTTGAAGAACAAAAAGATACCAATAAATCTAAAGAAAAGGGTATTCAACAGTTGTATTCTACCGGTCATGACTTATGGAATGGAGACCATGACACTTACAGAGTTGTCAGCCAACAGATTAAGAACAACACAGAGGGCCATCGAACGAGCTATGTTGGGAGTATCACTGAGAGAACATATACGAAACGAGGACATACGAAGCAGGACGAAGGTGGAAGATGTAATTGGAAGGATTGCACAAATGAAATGGAACTGGGTAGGGCACGTGGCACGGCAAAACAACGACAGATGGACGAAAAACATTGTACATTGGAGACCACGCGAACACAGTCGGAGTAGAGGAAGACCACAAAAACGATGGATAGACGACATCAAAGCAAAAATGGGGAGAAACTGGCACCAAATAGCACAAAACAGGGAAGAGTGGAGAACTCATGGGGAGGCCTTTGTCCAGGAGTGGATGCAAACAGGCTGAAGAAGAAGATATATATATATATATATGTATATATATATATATATATATATATATATGTCAGTTGCATTATTACCATCGTTATAAACCATATCCAGGACTACCTGGAGCGTCAAACCTCTAATGTAAATAAACAAATAATTAGATCTCCTATTAACTGAGTGTGACCATTTGGTAACAGTCTGATTCAGTCTCATGGAAATTTTTTATTAATGAGCCAGGTTGCCAGCAATATTTTTTGTCCACCACAATAATTAAAATCGGGTAGCGGGTAGGAACTCCTTTGGATAGTCCTATTAGGGAAAACGAATCAATCCCTGCCCTCCGCAAAATCCAGGTGTTTCCTGACCCGGGAAACTAGTACCTGTTTAGCATCCCTCGTCCAGTGTCACAGATAAAGTACACAACAGCAGCCATGGCGAAGAAGAATACGTGCGGTAGGGGATTGCATAAAATCACTCACAAACCCGTCTAGTCAGCGTGGTGTTTTAAGGCTAAAAAACCACCTAACAGGAATATGGCGATATCTTATACAAAAGGAATGAGTCCCCAGGTGAGTAGACCATACTGTAGTGGCAAATCCCACTCCTTTGGAAAAAAGGACAGCTTTATGGAATCTGGGGGAAGCAAGAAATCACTAAAAAACGATTGAACATCGCAACTTTAAATATAAGGTCCTTAAGTTAAAGATGAAAAGTTTACGAACTTAAAGGAGACATTAATGACTTAAAATGGAACAAAATTGGTCTAGAAGATGTAAAAAAAACGGGGAAGAGTGCTTAACACTAGAGTCCGGTAACGTCCTATATTGCAAAGGTCGAGAATAACTAGGTCTAGATGGCGTAGGATTTCTAATTTCCAAGAAATATGTACATAAAGTAGAGCAATTCGTAGGAATATCTGAAAGAATTGCCATGATTAGGGTAAACATTAACTCCAACCGCAACACATCCCGATGAAGAGACATACGAATTTAATGAGAAAATTGCAGAAACTAGCACGAATTTTGCATACAAATACTTAATGGAAAGTAAGTTACTGAATAGTGACTCTAAGTTTAGAATCTACAAAACAGTAATTAAACCAGTGGTCACATCTGGATGTGAAACGTGGACCCTCTCAACCACTGATGAAAATCAACTGAGAACATTTGAGTGCAAAATACTAAGGAAGATCATGAATGTGTTGCTTGTGTGAGTCCATTTCAAATGTGTAAAGAAATAATAAATAATACTTTGACAGTTTGATTAATAATATTTCTCCACTGGTCGCGGTCATCAGTTATATGTATTGCCTTAGTATACTGTTTATTGAGAAGCTTTTTAGTAATGTCCGCCCATCGCTGTGGAGATCTTCCGCGTTGGCGTTGAGTCTGAGGCCTTCCATGGACCACCAACCGCTCCATTTTGTGATCACTTTGATGGATATGGCCAAAGAACTTTAAAATTCTAGAGTAAACCGTACTGGAGAGACGCTGATCCGGTTTAATTTCATCCAGAACCGAGATATTTGTACGGCGATCCATCCATGGAATTCGAAGCAGGCGTCTCCATGTCCACATTTCAAAGGCTTCTATACGTCGTCGATCTAATTCTTTGACTGTCCATGACCACCTACAGATAATGCCAGATAAGGCCTGTAAAAGTAGTCCAGAGATGAAAGCCACAAGGAAACAGAACAAGAGCAGGGCCCCATAACAGATGGATAGACGACGTAGAGAGGAATCTTAAAACCATGAAAATCAGGCAGTTGCGAAGTAAAGTATCCGACAGGGCAGAATGGAAAAACATTGTTAAGCAGGCCAAGACTCACAAAGGGTTGTGGTACCTTTAGAAGAATAAGAAGAATCACGTATACGATGGTAACGGGAGACTTTAACGCTAACATCGGCAAAGACTTGAAAGAACCGAAAACTATAGAACAATTCGGCTCTGGAGTTAGAAATGAGAAATGAGAAACCCTTGGTTAACTTCCTTCAAGCCTACAAATACTACGCCATGAACACAATCTATAAAAAAAACCTCAAAGAAAGTTTACGTGGCTATCTCCAGACGGAAAAACTCGGAATAAAATAGATTACATACTGTGTAACAAAACATTTATTATACAGGACGTACCAGTAATAAATACGACGTCAGTAAGTAGCGATCACCGAATGGTTAGATCCAAATAGAGATAAAAAATAATAGAAATAGAAATAAATTTAGAAAAACTTGAAATATAGACTCATATAAATTAAAATCTAATACAGCAAGCATTATCAGAAAAATATAAAAGCAAGTTGAAACCCGCGAAAGTATTACTTCTAGATAAACTTATGAGAGCTCAGAAGTGGCAGCCACTAACTAAAAACAAAAATCCAAAGTAAATGTAGAATTACAAAACATACTGAAACAAAGAAAAGACCTTTTGAGACAAACAAAAGAGACACTGCAGAATTTAAGAAATTTAAAAAATCGACTAATATAAAAAGAGATAAAAGGGGACGGTAAAAATCATCAAGAAGACCGTATAAAACAACTCATAGAAAAAAACCAAAGTCCCCAATGTACCAAATTGAAACTAGGAAAGCAAATCATAAAAACCATTAAAAATGAACGAGGACAACTAGAAAAAATAAATTTAATATAGAAATATTAATTGAAAAGTTCTACGTCGGATATATCATTCCAAAAATGATCCCCTAACTCCTCACAGTAGAACTTGAAAAGGCAGATAACAAATGTTAACTCAGAAGGGATGCTCGAAATAAGCCACGAAGAAATAGAAAGAGCAATAAAAAAATAAGAAGGAATAAAGCTCCTGGAAGCGATGGAATACTAGCAGAAATACTGAAGAAGGTGGAAAAGAAGCCATCACATATCTAAAAATACTATTTAGTAAATGTCTATTCGAAGACAACATACCCGAACAATGGAATACTGCTAAAACAATACTAATACACAAAAAAGGAAGATACCACAGACCTGAAAAGTTATCGACCAATTTCATTTCTTTCACAACTTCACAAAACCTTTACAAAGATTATTACAAACAGGTTAACAATTAAATTTGACGAATATCAACCAGTAGAACAAGCCGGATTTAGAAAAGGATACAGTACCTGTGACCATTTATATACTTTATAAATCCTTATAGAAAATGACTAACGAATACAATCTCCCATTATGTCTGGCTTTTATTGATTATGAAAAAGCTTTTGATAGCGTAGAACTGTGAGCAATAGAAGAAGAATTAGTCAACAATCGAATCGACTCCAGGTACAAAATATTAATACATAATATTTAGAACAAGCTGAAATGATATTTACGTTGGGTAATGGAATCGAAACAAGACCAGCAAAAATCAACAGAGGCGTAAAACAAGAGACACAATTTCTCCAAAATTATTCACAGCTGCCATAGAAAATATCTTTAAGGTAATAGACTGGAAAAATATGGGAATTGCTATTAACGGAAGATGCTTGAACCATCTTAGATACGCAGATGATGTAGTACTAATATCCGACACGTGGAATGTACTGCATACGATGATTCAGGAGCTATACACAGAATCCTTAAAAGGACTGAAAATGAATGTCAGCAAAACTAAACCAATGTCAAACAAAGATGACAAACCTATGATAAACATTCAAGGGACAGAGATAGAACACGTAGATGAATATACATATCTGGGTCAAAATGTCAAGGTAAGCAAAGAAAATCAGACTACCGAAATAAGCAGACGTGTAAAAATGGGATGGTCAGCATTCGGAAGACTCTCATACGTACTTAAAAATAAAAATATACCTTAAAGACTGCGAACCAAAGTGTTTAATTCCTGTATCCTACCTGTACTTACATATGGAGCTCAAACCTGGACATTCACTAAAATAAACATGGAGAAGATCAGAAAAACTCAGAGAGCTATGGAACGACAGATGCTGGTATCTCACTCAAAGACCATAAAACCAATGAAGACATTCGTAATAGAACAAAAGTAAAAGACGCTGCCGAACAGGCAGCTAAATTAAAATTGAAATGGGCTGGACATAACGAATGTCTTAGGGATGGTCGATGGAATAAAGAAATCGGGAACTGGCGGCCACGTGAAGCTAAAAGACCACGAGGTAGACTTAAAATGCGTTGGCCAGGCGATATAAAAAGAACTGCAAGACCAATGTGGAAACATCTTACAGACAACAGAGATGAATAACGAAAATTAGGAAATGCTTATATTCGGCAATCCGAATAGAAAAGGGCTTAAAATAATAATAATTACCACATTAAGAAGTTAAACAATCCAGCAAATGTTTAATTTTATATAACCGATCAGTATTATTTTTGATATTATCGAGTTCTCGTTTACATGCATAAATCTTGAAATGGTCTGAAGCCAATTCCTTGACATTGTTTCTATAACAAATGAAACAAAAATCTTCTTAACTTAACCAATAATTTCGGACTCCAGGAACTATATGGTAGCCCATTAAAAACTTTATCCCGATAAATGCTAAGAGTTCTTCATTGGACATATTTAGTTATTTTCCCAAATGAACTTTTTCTTATATACAACCAGCTTCTTCTGCGTCTGCATATTGAGGAATTTCTGTGTTTTTTTTTTTTAAATTTACTCCATTTTCTTTCTGGATATTCCGATTCCATGTAGTTGTCAGGCTTTTGATCCTGATGTTTATTAGGTTCCTGAATTTGTAGTTCATAAGATTGATAATTAAAAAATAGTTTACATTCTTGATCGACATCTGATGCAACATCAGTATCTTATGCAATATTTAGATATTGTATATATTTGGATTAAGGCAAAAAATCATCAAAACCATCATTTTCTATGAGTTCAAACAATTCAGCATCAGTGAAACCTTTTTTTTCCGCCACTGTGGACAATGTCTGAAATGCAAACAATATATTACAGTTATGCCCAGCGGTACTCCTAAGTACCAATAAAACAAATAAAATTCTTAGTGACTAAACTTTCAAAAATATTAATTCCACATTAATTAATTAAGCCAAAGACTTACCCTGCTATAGTTTAAAAACAAAACACTTTAGATGTTATATCAACGATATAAAATACACTTTGAAGGAAGCACTTAAGACCCTTAACTACCATAACAATGATAAAAACAATTACACACACACACACTAGTTCATCCCGACCCCTAGGAACATAAATGTACCACTGCTACACAGTGTGACCCCCATGTCCGAAAATCAAACCGGTCTTGTTCCAAAAGAGCGTGTCATTTTGGTACCGAGCCTATCAGATCCTCAGGTTTTTGTCACCACCCCTCCCTTAAGTTTTAGGTTTGAACTATTACGTCGGGTGATTTGGGAAAATAAACACCCTCCGTTTTACATGGTTGTGGGGATGCCACCTTGCTTTAGGGGTAGCTTTTCAGATTTTCTCCATATTCACTTTACTAAATTTACTTTGTTGAAGTCATGACTTTTGAACTGAGGTCCCTATAGGGAGTGTTCCGAGCGAAGATCCACCAACCTGGGTTTGAGTCTCTCTGTTCGGACATTGTGTGCCGCACATGGTCTCAATGCTCAGATTTCGCGAATAGGCCGCCCAATCGGCCTGCCTTAAGGGCCAAGTAGTTTAAGTGTTAGTGTTTAGTGAGTGTGGATGGAAGCTCGATCAGTACTCTTTTGATTAAATAGAAAATCATTGGGTAGTCACATTTAACTAAAGCTAGTATATATTTTTTTGGTGAGCTTGCTCCGACATTTAACCCTCTAAAATCGGTTAATCGCCTTAGCCAGCCTTTTTTTTTTCTACTCCGCGTGTTTTGACGGCGTCATAGTTACCTCGGTCTAGTGACTATATTTTATGGCGCGAAACTATATCCAGTTATTTGGTGTTTTGGTCGTCTTTGTACATGGACGTATAAATAAAGAAGGACCGGGGTATTTACATCTGTACATGAAGCCATGAGATTGTCACAGTCATAGACACAATTGACATTGTCATATTATTTTTTTTTCAACGAATCTTCGAAATAATTTTCGATTTTTAGTATAATTTAATTTTAATTTATAGATAAAAATGTATTATTTAGTTAGTATAAACTATTTTTAGATATACTCATTTCGCAACCAAGGAATTAAAAGAAAAACAATAATTTTTTAATTTATTAAAAGAAAATATATCCTGATAATGATAACTTTATGTAAAACTTGGCATTATTAGTAATATTAACCAATCGTAGTGATTTGACAAAAAGGAATATGGCGTTGTACTGTTTACCTTTGAGTTGATAATTTCCTTTTTTGTGACATTTTAGTGAATTTGTTAATATTTTCATCCAGAACTGTCATTTCGTTCGTAAGTAAACATTGGAATTACGTCCATTGACCATTTTTGTAATTTTAGTAAACTTTAATTGTTATTGTTATTTTTTTGTACATTGTACAATTGTACAATTTTCAGTGACAATAAAGCATATTTCTATTTTAGAAACCTACCCCATCCATAAGGTTTAATGTGTTTATATATTATTGTATATGTGGTTGGTTGTTCATGTTTTGTTAAACAATAGTTTATGTTTTCTTACGTTTATTAATATTTTCTTAAATACATATTCCTGAACTTTTATCTTTCTTCTGCCTACTGCTATGTCTAACATGACTTCTAATGTTGCCAAATAACAATTAATCTGGAGTTATAAACCATAATTCACTACATTTTTTCAACGTATCACTCACTGGATAAGAGAAGAACATACTCAATACCCTGAACAGGTTAATGTTTGGGGAAGAATTTTTAAACTTTTTATTGCTTGTGTATTATTTTAGTTTAAATAAAATATTATATAAAGTACTTTGCGATTTTATTTACCCCATCTTTATTCTTTTGTGTAAATCAATTTTTATAAATATATTTATTTCTATACACTGAAAATTAAAATTATTCATCGTTCGTTGTTTCTCACTTATTCGAAATATTTTATATGTTTACGATACTAAAAATAAAAGCAATCAAACCAATAGTCATTATTTATTCAAATGAAAAAACTGTTTCAAATACCTTTCAATTATTGGAAGGTACGCCGATGACTTAAAAGGTAATGTCACAGTCTATCACCTCGCCTCTTTCCCCGCGCCTATAAACTTTTCGACTTCAAATTTAGGCGAACAGAGTGCAGGGCATGCCCAGTCCATTTTTATTTATACGTCCATGTCTTTGTACCATTTTTACGTTTTTGTCATATTCTGTTATCTATAACAGCTTTTTATTGGGTGGTTCCTTAATACATGGAAGGTCGTGTAGGCTTTTTCATCCATTGCCCGCAGTATTTTTTCCTGCATGGTGTCTTGATAAATATATCTTAAGGGTACATAAGTTGAAACATTAAGCATTCCCTTATTATGTAGTTTTGGGCTGTTTGTATTTTCTTCCTGTTGGTTTTACATATTATGTATCCCTATGCCATCGAAGCATATGAGAGAGTGAGCATTTTGGCCATATGTGACCGTTTGGTTCACATGTTCTCTTAATGTGAGCTTTTTGTCAAGGGTTACACCAAAGATTTAGCTTACTTCACTTTATTTGAGTATTGGACATTGTAAGTTTGACATTTGATCTACCCCTTCTATGCTGGAACATGACGGCCTGTGTTTTGTCGGGGTTGAGAGCTATCTTCCATTGTATGCATCATTCATACATTCGGTTAAGAGTATTTTTTAGATTATTCCTGGCGATATCCAGGTTCTTACTGCTGGCTGCTCTTGCAGTGTCGTCAGAATACAGACTTAACAGTGATCTCGGATCAGTTGGTGTGTCGGATGCGTATGTAGTGTACAGGTACGGCTAAAGCACCGCTCCCTGCCGCACACCTGCCTCCGGAGTTCCAACTTCGGACAGGGTGGCTCCTTTTCGAACTCTGAATCTCCGGTTTGTTAGGTATGATTCAAGAAGGTATGTCTTTGCCTCGATGTACTTTATATTGTGCGTTTTGTATATCAATCAATTATAGACAGCCTTAACTACCGTATCAATGATAAAAACAAATAAAGAATTCGCATTGCACATCGCATGAGAGTAACTACTCAACTACTACTAACTAAATGAAATCGCATTATCCAAGGCTGGACTTAGATTTACAACTGCAAAATAATCGTTTAAAACTAATCAGAGTAGTTTTATTGTAAAATAAACGAAGTGGGACTAATGTGTACGGTGGGACTTAAAAGTCGACAAATTATAATTTCGTCTGGGATAAAAAGAGATAAACGATTATTTTTTTTTTTTAAAATAATGAAATTTAACAAACACAATCTAACAGGGCTCTATTAATAATTAATAAATAACAAAATCGTATTATTCCTACAGCATATTGCATTTTTCAATTTGCTCTTGATATTTTTATTTCTGGTATTACTACATTATTGTTTAGTTGGTTGTATAGGCATTTCCAGATCTAGCTATAAACCAAAAATAATGCTGTTGACTGCTATTATTCATTCAGTTGTCATTTGTTCCTGTCCTAGACAACGTCACGAAGACAAAAATGCATTTTTCAGGTTTCCACAAAACCAAATACGCTGCATCAAAATTTCATAAAAAATCGCTTGTAATATAATTGCATGAACAAGCGGCGGAGTTTTTCAACCATGGCCAGTCACTCGGAGGGAGAGCAATTTTTCATTTTTAAAAGGTTTATCGTTTTCACATCAGTCATTAAAAGTGCCAGAATGCCTAATCCGGCGTGTCTTTCCATCGTTTATAAATCAATTGTTTGTTGTGTTTGTTATGTAGCTAAACGTCACTCATAGGGCAATATAGACAGAAAAATCCCTTCTAAGTATACTTTTGTATTATCCTCCATACACATATATTAGCACAAATAAAATAAAACTCCTTCAAAAATAACCAACTTTTGTAATAAATATTATTCTCCTAAAAAATAGTTAACAAAACGCAGTCTTATTTCATCATTTAACAATTCTTATAATTAAATAAAAGTTCTGTATAAAACAAAAAAAAAATACACTTTCTCCGCATATTTTACTTTTTGGCTGATAATATATTGTCGTTCAAAAATAAGAATGCCCCTTCTTAATGGTTTGCGATTATATAGATGGAGAGGGCTGTGAACTAAGTAGAAGCTGTCCAGTGCTTCTCTTTGGACAAACTAAAAGGGAAAGTTGCTCTTCATAGTCACCATTATCGATCAAGGGATCTCATATTGGCTACCATAATTGCTATCGTGACTATTGACAGCAGCTCTAAATAATGATGTAGTCGATTTACGGTATCATCGACTTGGATTTCTCACCCATATGGTCCTCTTGTACGAAGACCACATTTACCTTGGATTTTTCCCTTACTAATGAGAGGCAAAAATTTATATCTTTTTAGATGGCTTATAACGTAACCCTCGAAGTATTAAATCGAATGGGCAGAGAACAAGAATTGCTACCAATAATAAAAAGAGGGAAAACTGCTTATCTTGGTCATAGATTTCGAAATTCCAACTACCAGTTCTTAAAGCTTATTTTTAAAAGGAAGATAGAAGGAAACGGGGCATCGGAAAAAAAATACTTATGACTTAAAAACATAAGAGATGGGACAAACGTCTACGCCCATGCACTTTTTAGAGCCACATTAGTTCAACAGGAGTATGCCAGAATTGTCGATAACATCGACTAATTCGATATGCCACCATAAGAAGAAAATAACGTAACCAAAATAGTAAAGCTTGCATTTCTTTGTTATATTTACTATTTGTGTATTTTTAGTTTAGCCGTTTAGGTATCTCCTCTTTTTTTTAACGATAACCTAATTGGCTTTGAATCTGAAATCAATGAGGGATTTGCAAATCAACAAACAAGTATCGCAGTGTTTATCGATATAACTAAACCACATAGTACAGTACAGAGACACAAAATTCTTAAAAATCTACTATAAATTATATTCCACAAAACATTTAATTAGCAAAAGAATCTATCGTCGATCTAGCGCACACAGTGACTTTTTTGGCAAACTGAGTTAAATGCATTCCGAAATGAAGACTAGCAAGGAGTTTTATATGTACACTCCAGCTAACTGATAATTATAATTTTAAATTCAACTAACGCCATCTAACGTGGTAAGTACTAATAAATTGTAGGAATCTAGTACAAAGGTTGGAAGAGTACTTAGTATCTTTGTGTTTCTTGTGCAATAATTATAAATGAGTGAAGTGAACACATGCTTCTTTTGTGTTTTGAGGTTATTTGACAGCGATAGTTGCAAAGTTGTTATTTAATTTATGAAAAGTGCTTAAAGGTATGGTAAGGTGTCGAATGTAAAACCATCTTGTTTTACTTGAAAATAATTATTTATTTCAGTTGCCACAATAACTACGGCATTGAAAAAACTACTAAAGGAGTACCAGGTAATGTAGAAATTGATATAACAGAAACTATTATTCTAAATCAAGTACAGAAAACAAAAATGAAAATTTGTGTGATAAAAACATTAATCACCAGATTCAAGAACTTGACTGATATAATGGTAGTAATCTTGATAAATATAATCCCTATGCTTCATCGGGAAGTTCTTATGTCAAAAGAAAGCACTGAATCTAAAAATGTTGATAAAAACAAGCCAAAAGATGAGGAACTGAATGAAATACCAAAAAAAAACGTCGCCGCAGAAAAGCCAATAAAAAGGAATGGAAATTATCAATAATTGTGAAAGAGTTAAGAATTAGTGGTAAAAAATACATTACTCGCTCCGGAAAGGAAATTACAGAAAAAGTCCTCTTCCAACAATCTGCTCTAAGTGCAGGTTTAAATGTCAAAAACTATTTTCTGAAGAGCAAAGGGCATAATTGTGTGCAGATTACTACAGCTCAGCAGACTATACGAGACAAAAAACGCTGCTGATTTCTTTTATACAAATAGTGAATGTATCTAGAAGCAAACAAACTCCCATAATAAAAAATAGAAAAAGTCAAGGTTATATTATTTTATAGATAATAATGGGCAAAGACATCGAGTCTGCCTCAAGTTTTTTACAGCCACGTTTGCTATATCTCGTAAAGTCGTCGAGAAGTGTGTTGTAGGAACACTTCCATCATGTACCGATTATATCAAGACTTTTGCACTTCTTATAGTTAAAGTCCGGTCTCAAAGTTTGTGTACCAAAGTAGTTTTCATGATTTTGAACCAGCTCTTGCCTTTTATCGTCCAAAAAAGAATCAGTGTTTGGTGTGTAATGCATTCAAGCAGTGACTGTCACTCTCGGCTGGCGGGTGGCGACTCTTCTTCGGCAAGACATGAAAGTGTCAACCGCCAATACAGCTAAGGCCCCGTCTACAAATGCGCGGCAAATTTAAATAATTCTCATTATTTTACATTTCTGAACATGCCCCCAGCCTTGAAAGACAATCTTTCAACAAATATGAACTATGCAAAAATAAAAAATATATATAACATTATAAATCAAATAAACATTGAAATACAATCATGTTACAAAAAAAACATTGTCCGTCTCGATTGGCAATAGACAAATTTTTGCCACGGCCCGTTTGTAAATTCCATTAACAGTTTTAATCGATACCACTCGCACTATATTGTCCTTTCCAGGGTGTAACTTGACGATCCGTCCTAGATTCCACTTGTACGAAGGCAAGTTGTCATCTTTGATTATGACCATAGCTCCCTCCTTGACACTAGCTGCATTAGTTTTCCACTTAGTGCGTTGTTGTAGCTCATTGATGTACTCTCTTGACCAACGAGTCCAAAAGTGTTGTTTACACTGTTCAAGTTGCTCAAAATGGGACAGCATCGTCTTTGAAACAGCTTCAACATTTGGGTATGGTATGGAATTTATCGGACGACCAATAAGGAAATGTGCGGGCGTAAGTACATTGAAATCGTTTGGATCTGAGGAAAGAGGTGTGAGTAGTCGAGCATTCAAAATTCCCTCAATTTGCGTTACAATTGTATAAAAACTTTCGAAAGTAAGCAAACGATTGGACATAATTCTAATTAGATGATGCTTAACACTTTTAACCCCGGCCTCCCACAGTCCACCTTGATGCGGAGAGTAAGCTGGTATAAAATGCCAATTGATTCCCTGATTAACACCCAATTCCGTTTGTAAAGTAGATTGGTTGCATTTAAGAAAAGAACTAAGATCTTTCAATTTATTGTTCGCTCCAACGAAGTTACTGCCATTATCACTGTAGATGGCAGATGGTTTGCCTCGGCGAGCAATAAAGCGCTGTAATACTTCTAAAAATGCGGATGTGGTCAGTTCAGTGGCTACCTCTAAATGTACTGCTTTGTTGCCATACAAACAAAAAGACAAAGATAGCTTTTGAAAACCTTGCAACCACGACCCTTACGATCCTTTATCATGAATGGACCTGCATAGTCAACTCCTGTATGATTAAAAGGAAAAGTTTGAGAAACTCGTGATGATGGTAATTGACCCATTAATGGTGTACAAATTGTCGGTTTACATCGAAAACATGTAACACATTCTCTGACAATTTTTCTTACTAAATTTCTACCTGATATGGGCCAGTATTTTTCGCGAATGACTGATAACATTAGCTGCGGTCCTGCGTGACCTAATTGTTGATGAAATTTGTGACAAATAAGGTAAGTTAATTTGTGATTTGAAGGAAGAATTATTGGATGACACTTATCGAATGGAAAAGAAGAATTTTGTAGTCTTCCACCTACAAGAATGATGCCCTTTTGAAGAAATGGTGTCAAACTTAGAAGTCGACTCTTCCTGTCTACCCTACCTAGTTTTAACAGATCATCGATTTCAGTCGAAAAGACTTCCCGATGTACAAGTGATATTAACATATCTAGTGATTGATTTATTTCGGTTAAGGAGAGATCACCTTGAACTCTTTCTTGTTTGGGTTTTCTGCAATTAGAAATAAATCTTAAACAATAAGCTGTTACACGCTGAAGTTTTTGTAAGCTAGAAAATTTTTCAAATGGAAATAAATGAACTGGTTGTCTCTGAAGAAATGTGTAGATTTTTCGAACTTCAAGAAGACTATCTGCTGAGATGGGACTAAGATTAGATATATCTTATGGCCACTTATCTGGAGCTTGTTTTAACCAGGGTGGTCCACTAAATCAATGTGAATTCTGAAGTAAATTAGCTGAAGTCATACCTCGTGTAAGAATATCAGCTGCATTTGTTGCTGTGGGTACATATCTCCATTTATCTACATTTGTGAGAGATTGAATTTGAGCTATACGATTCCCCACAAAAACTTGTAACATATGAGGAGAAGTTTTAATCCATGCTAGTGTAACTGTGGAGTCGCTCCACAGATAGTAATCATCAATTGAGATTGTTAACGATTTAACAACTTTCTGAAATAATTCTGCTAACAAGAGCGCAGCACATAATTCCAACCTTGGAATGCTGATGGTTTTTAATGGTGCAACCCTTGTTTTGGACGTAAGTAAACTAGTTTGAATAGTGTTATTTGAATCAGTGGACCGTACATAGATACATGCACCATAGGCAGACTGAGACGCATCAGCAAACCCATGAATTTCAACATGTACTCGATCCATACAAACAACATGTCTAGGAATTTGGAGTGAGTTCAGTTCTTTGAGATCTGTTCTTATAGAAATCCATTTATTGCGAATGTCTAGTGGAACCTCTTGATCCCAAGATAAATGTAAAGACCAAAGCGATTGAAGCAATATTTTTGCTTTAATAATTAAAGGACTAATTAAACCTAATGGATCAAAGATCTTTGCTATTTCGGATAAGATAAGTCGTTTAGTGAATTTTGTAACTTGGGGTAACGCTACCTTCATAGAAAAGACATCCTTGTTTGCTGACCAATAAAGCCCTAACACCTTTGACGCTTCTGAAGAGCCAAAATAAAATTCATCAAATTCTTGTGTATGCTGAATATTTGTGAATACCTCCAAATTGTTTGATTTCCATTTTCTGAGATGAAATCCTCCTGATTTTAATATGTCATCTATTTGTTGGCACAATATGATTCCTTGATTGACTGAATCTGCACCTGTAATTAAATCATCTACAAAGAAATCATTCTTTATGACTCGAGCTGCTTCTGGATTGGATTTTTCATTTTCGATACCTAACTGGACCAAACATCTCGTGGCCAAATATGGACCACTTGCAGTGCCATACACTACTCTGTTGAGCGCATATGTCTGCAGTTCTTCGTTAGGATTGTTTCTCCAAACAATTAATTGCAACAATTAATTTAGACGGGAGTAATATTGTAGATTGAGATTCAATGGGTGTTTCAGTTGATGTCAATTGTGATAGAACAGGGCAGTCTGTTTCGCGATGACCTTTTGACATACACTTAGGGCAATTTAAGTCAGTGGATAGATAAATTCGATAGTTGGTGTTGTCGAAGGATATTGTAATGAAATCTGGGATAGTGATATTTTCAATAGGAGTGATAAAAATTTGTCTTCGAAAGCTTAAAACGTGGTTATAGGCAGTGTCCGGCATTCCAACTCGCAGAAAAGTCATCTGGGATACAGTATTAAGTCCTAATTTTTTCAGCTCAACTTCAAGTACTGAGTTTGGTATGGTGGGACAGACATTTGAGATGACCAGTCTTGTAGCAGGAGTAATTAGACGTCTTACTTCAACTTCTGAATCATTAATGGATATTGATGTATGTGTCTTCAGCAATGTGTTGACGACTTCGGTATTGGAGAGATAAATACAAATTCTGTTATTTGAGATGCGGGATGCAAATAATATATTTTCTGGTTTTACTATATTTCCTATTGCTATCACGTATTCGTTTATTTTTATTCCATTGAGAGCAGATAGGACAATGGCTTGGTTTTTGGTTGGATATTTAAATGAAGTAACAGCGTTGGAATATAAACATGGTTGATTGTTGTTAAAAAAACAGAATCGGTAATGAGGTTCCAAAAGTTGTGTAGTTGATAAATCCGGTAGCAGGAACTTGTTTTGATATAAGTATCTTTAATTATATTATAATAAATACTGCTTACAGTTTTTTTCCAAGTAGTTCAAATTTATTTTTATATTACCACTACACTTTATTGCAATTTTATCAACTGGATATAAATAATATCGCAAAAAACTAGGTGTAATTAGGCTAGCTATTAAACACGTCTGTTAACGACAAAGGTTCGACGTGAAGCGACATAAACAACTTGGTTATACATTTTCGCAAAATTTTAAAAATATTCTTTTATGTAAACGATTTCCGGAGTGAAAATACAAACTTCAAACATTAGTTAAAATTGTAATTTTCATTATAATCAACAATTGTCACTTAATTTCATACAAAAATAATACATGGTTAAATTAACAATTATGTCTAGTAGAGAAATTTTAAAAGTTGGTATAATAGTTGACCTTTCCAATAATTCGCCTCTTTTCAAATATCCTTTTAATATTGCTGATCAAAACCAACCGATATATTACCAGCGATTCGTTAACCTATAAAGTTTACTTTAACTGATTCTACTTGACCTGTCTAAGAGTAACAGTGACAGGTAGACAAATTGGATCATCACAAAAGAAAATGGGATGATTCAATTTCACGACCCAAGTTTACTGCTGCGATTTTATAACTTAGTGAAATGCCTTAGGGATGCTAGAATTTCAGCTCGAACATTTTTGATTTTAGTGAATTTCCGGTATGTACGCTTAGTTTGTTGGGTCCTTTCATGTTTCGGAGAAAATAAATATTGATTTTGAGTAGTAAACAGAGATGATGCACTCGTATGTGTGTTACACAAACAAAACTACTTACGGTTGCCTATATATCAAACTTGGGATATATTTTAGTTTAATTTCATTAATTTTAACGTTTAAATAGATATGCCAAACGTATAGTACAATCAGATGCAAAAAAATGCAATGGAGAAAATTTTTGTCAAATTCAAAAGATTTCAGTTTTTTATTTTTTTTTTTGATGATTTTGTTAGCACACAATATAAAAATTTATAAATTTTAATTTAGTATAGTGAGTTTTTTAATAAAATTTTGTATTTAAATTATTGTACAGGGTTTATTAATTTATTAAGGCGGTTTTTTATCCTAACTTTGAAACATCCTGTGAAATAATTCTGTTAAAAGATTTTCGTACAATTGATTGCATGCAAAATTATTTTTCACTTGCAACCATGTCTTCTAAGTACTATGTTTTCTGTTTCATTTGAAAATGTGGATTGGTTAATTTTTAGGAGCGAAATGACTTTTTTTTATTATTTACAAAATTGCTTTAACCACTAGGGGTTATTAGCATGGTACAATAAATTGCTTAAATGTCAATATATTACACTATATTTTGTGAAAGTAGTCCTGCATTTTGTAAAACGTCTATAGTTTTGTCATTATTGAAGCCGTTTAAGCACTCTTTGGATAAAGTGAGTAATCCAGTTTGAAGTCGTTCTAGGTGTACAAAAGGCAGTTCACTAGCACCTAGTCCACTAAGTTACACAATCACAACTCTAGCACTTGGGAATTTGTTCTTTACTTAGAAGGTAATCGTGTGTTAACTTCGTATGGCCTATACGTAATCTACAGATGCATACTTGGTCTCGTCGCTTGAATGGGAGTTTGTATACAGCTACCTCTTGCTTAACGTTTTTCATGAATGTCTCTAAATTGTTCCAGTGTAGTTGCTATTTCTCGCTTATTTTGTTTCCAAAATATTGCTTTAGGTCGTTATGAACGCATTTAGTAAATAATGTTAATTGTGGGTTTTCTGCTCCTTCCCTGGCTAACTGATTAGCTTTTTCGGTTCCAGTTATACAACAGTCTGACGAAACCCAAAGGAATTTAACCAATCGGTCGTTTTCTTGACATCTCATTAGTTCTGACTTTATAAACAATAAAATGAGATCGTTTGTGTATAACTGTTTCATTGAGCACTTAAAGAGTCAGTTATTATCAAAGAGTTTTTTATGTTTTTATTATTTACAAATGTTATTGCTTGCAAAATAGCAAGGAGTTTTGCGGAAAATATCGATGATAGTAGGGAAACTAAGAACAAATAATCTTAGTGTAAAGCTGGTTGCAAAAGAAGCCCCTACCCCCTAAAAATGAGGAAGTTATGGGAGTAGTTTAATTTCTCTGCAGCTATTTTTTTAAATATACTACGTGATGTGTCATATTTGTTATTGATAGTAAGACTTGTATCACAAATAGGTAGCTGTATTCTTCAAGGAGCTTGATGATTAAAGCTAGTTACATTGTATGTCTCAGGAAAATGTATGTTTAAACTATTTTGTAATTTTTGGATCCGGATATAAAACGGGGGACTTAATCTTTGTTAGGTGTTAAATGTCGATGTGAATCTATCAGTAAACATGTTTTTAAATGTCGGTGTATGTGGATTGGCTGACAATTTAGCAGCATACACAAGGCTGAGGTAGTTTCTTCTTAGTTGAAGCGAGGGTTCACTTGATTCACAATATAAACTTTCAATTGGGCTAGTGTGATGAGATCCCAGTGCTATTCTTATTGCTGTATTGTATATTGGGTCTAGTAATATAAGTATTGATGCTTTTGCTGAATTTTAAGCATCTGCGCCATAATCTAGTTTAGAACAAATTAGAGTTCTGTAGACAGGTCTAAGTGTTTGGAAATCAGCTCCCCATTGCTTGTGAGATATGCTTTTCAATAAATTTAGACTATTTTGAGTTGTTTGTCAAAGATGAAAAATATGATCTTTCCAGATTAACCTATGATCTAGTTACATTCCTAGGAAGGTAGTTGGTGTTGGTGGTATTGGTGTTATTTGCTAGATTCCTATCTTTTTGAGTTTGAACAATATTTTCTGAAGTAAAGTAGATGTATATATGATCATTAACAATTCTGGATATTGCAAGTATATTTTTGGGGTCAACTAAGTTGGCTACAGCATTCAGATTGTAGCGTTTACGCTACTGATTAACCCCTCACGAAAATTCTTGTGTTCCGCCAGCGATCGATTTTTAAATGGACATTTTTCCCCACACGCGCAGTAGTCGCTTAAAAAGGAAGATTGGTCGAGTCTGTACGAGAACGATCAGTTTTGGTCAGAACTCAGCGCAGACACGCCAACCGGTGAAATTTTTTCACCTTCAAAGTGACGGAATTGGAGCAGTGAAATAATCTGGGACGAATAAAATAATATCTAATTTAATAATCATATCTCAATAATAATAATAAGTAAATTTTAAAAATCAAGATTTCCTAATATAAGAGTTCCACAGAAAAAGGAAGATTTTTTTGGCGTGCTGCGGCTCCATGTAAGTAAATCATTTCATACGTATTATCTCTTTATCATACAATCAAATTTATCCTTGCAGTTTAGTATTTCTTTAGAGATTTATTTTTGAGTTCCGAAATAATTTAAATATAAAATTTCCTTGATTTACTTGCAAAGAACAGAAGGTCATTTTTTATATAGTTAAACTTAAATTCTGTTTTAGTCCATGTCGTTATCATTAAGTTTTTTTTGGTTCCCATTTTGTATCTAACTTTTTTTGGTGGAATATAAAAAGTTTCGACAAATATTGGACAGCCTTCTATATTCTGCGCATGTTCTTTTCATGGCGCAAGCCTGTCATGTCTACGAAGTAACTTCGGAAGTTCTGACATGTTGACATAACCTAATGTTTTGTTTTGGTGCAGTCAATCCATGCTGCTACACCTATTAAATTACATTTATTAAATTACATAATTCTTTTAGATTCCGAGAAATGAACACGCGCAGAACACAGAAGGCTGTAGAAACCTTAAATATTCCACCAAAAAAAGTTAGAGAAAAAAAAAGAACCAAAAAAACCTAATGATAACGACATAAACTAAAACGGAATTTAAGTTTAACTATATAAAAAATGACCTTCTGTTCTTTTCAAGTAAATCAAGGAAATTTTATATTTAAATTATTTCGAAACTCAAAAATAAATCTCTAAAGAAATACTAAACTGCAAGGATAAATTTGATTGTATGATAAAGAGATAATACGTATGAAATGATTTACTTACATGGAGCCGCAGCACGCCAAAAAAATCTTCCTTTTTCTGTGGAACTCTTATATTAAGAAATCTTGATTTTTAAAATTTACTTATTATTATGATTGAGATATGATTATTAAATTAGATATTATTTTATTCGTCCCAGATTATTTCACTGCGCCAATTCCGTCACTTTGAAGGTGAAAAAATTTCACCGGTTGGCGTGTCTGCGCTGAGTTCTGACCAAAACTGATCGTTCTCGTACAGACTCGACCAATCTTCCTTTTTAAGCGACTACTGCGCGTGTGGGGAAAAATGTCCATTTAAAAATCGATCGCTGGCGGAACACAAGAATTTTCTTGAGGGGTTAATCAGTAGCGTAAACGCTACAAGATAATTCTCGATTTTTGAATTTGGAACTGTATTTACTACAATTGCTTGTTTTTTGGAAGGAAATATGTTAATAGGTTCATTTAAAACTGTTAAATATAACCTTGGTGCAGTAGTATCATTTTTGGGGATTCCCTGTTGTGAAACAACATTTGATGATAAAGCTTGGTTCATGTTGATCTACGGAACCTGAGTACGGTCCTCGCATTAATACGAAATCATTGATAATAACTCGATGTAATTAAATAAATTAAATTACTTACAATTAATGTCCAAAATTATCAACAATAAATAATTATTTGTCAATAATTTACACTTTACTTCACTTTTAGCTTTCAATGTTTTTTGCCAAATGACTTTACGACCCACAATTTACGACTTTTCCTATTATTACCATTATCTTTTGTATTAATTTGTAATACCTCGATAGGGGCTTTGGTTTACTGATATTGAGAAAATTTTATATCGACATCCCAGAAGCACTGTATCTAAATAACGATTTAAAGCAATGAAATGATCTTGATCTTAATGACCAATGATAACAATAACCAAACATATAAAAAACAACTTATATATTACTTAACCTAAGTACAAAAAAAAAAAAAAAAAAATCATCTGTCAAATAAACGTCAAATCGAAAGGCGCATTATTTTGAAGCTCTTACAAAAAATATCAATTTTAAAGGTTTTTTCTTCACTTTCACAGTATCACTTGCAGTGATAAAGACACATTAAACTAGTGGTCTGGAAGAAAGTGTATATTTCGTGTATAGGTAGTTTAATAAAAAAAAAACGACATGGAAGAAATTCCACCGAAGCCTCCAGATAGAGGGAAATTTTATGTAGAATTTGGAGAAGATAGGACGATGGAATTTGAAGAATTAAAAAAAAATAGCAACATAACAATAAATAAGGTAACAAACGAAAAAAACCAAACAATTAGCACTAACGAGGTAAGTAACCAATTTGATTTTAATAACGATGCTTTGACACAATTTAATAAAATAGATAGATCAGGTAATCCAAATTTAAATAAAGTTATAAATTTAAGATTAAATAATAGATATAAATTAGGAGATAGTGCACCATACATAGTACATATAGAAAATAAAAACGGTAATATCGGCAAATTACACAGGATAGGCACGGCCCGATTAATTTTACGTTCAGTACCTGAAATTGAAAATAATATCACACAAATCACGGTAGTTGGTAGGAATAAAATTAAGGTAGAACTTAATAATTTTACTAGTGCTAATAAATTAATTGAATCTGATAATTTAAAAAGCAAACAGTACGAGGCATATATTCCAACGTTTTTTACCCAAAGAAAAGGTGTTATAAAATCTGTAGATAAAGAGATAGAAGAGGATGATTTGTTATCATTAATTCAACCTAGGTTTGGAATGAGGTTTGAAGTCTTACATGTAAAAAGAATAATGCGGAAAGTGGTACAAGAAAATGGATCAACTATCTATGTAAAAACTGGAACTGTAATAGTAACGTTTAAAGGTCAGTCTATACCTACCAACGTAGTAATAGAAAAAATGATATACGAGGTTGAAAATTACACACCCAGAATGCTACAATGTTTAAAGTGCTTGAGATTTGGGCATATACGTGTTCAATGTAGGGGAAAAGATAGGTGTGAAAGATGCGGTGAAGAACATAATAAATCAAATTGTTCCAATCCTAACAATCTATTTTGTGTATTGTGCAAAGGAAAACATAGCCCTACTGACAAGGGAGCAAATTGTACGGAAAGGGAAAAACAGGAGTATATTAAAAAGATTATGAATACTGAAAATATAACATATTACGAAGCTAATAATAAATATAGAAAATATTATTCAACAGTAAGTAAAGAACAAGAAAGTACTTCCAATAAATATACAATCTATAAACGAAAACGATCAAATAGTATTAATTCTAGTAACGTAGACAGAGAGATAATGGAAGCGCACAGAAAAATCTTGCAAACTCCAAAAGTACAAAGTCAGCCTTGTTATAATTTTAACAGCCCTATTTATCATAATAAAACACAAATACAAAACGATAATCAAAGTAATATAGGAGAAATTATAGTAAACTTTATTTCAACAACTTTAAATCAGATTAATCACAATTTAGATGAAAAAACGTTAGAATTACTGAAAAACAATATTTTACAATTATTATTAAATCGTGATGGCTAGCATATCATTTCTTCAATGGAATGCAAGGTCAATTAAAACAAATAAGGGTTATTTAGAAAAATTTTTATATGACAATAAAATAGATATAGGACTAATATCAGAAACATGGTTAAAGAAAAGTAGCTTTATTAACTTTACTGGTTATAATATCTTTAGGAATGATAGGGATGATGGATATGGTGGTGTGGCCATACTATTGAAAAAAAAAATTAATTTTGATAATACTCCTACTTTTCATCCAATCAATGACGTAATGTGTAATAGCATATCAATAAAAATTAAAACCGGTAAAAAGATTAACATTTATTCTATTTATGTAAAACCAAATCTCAAAATTACGGTAAATGAATGGAAAAAGTTTTTTAATAGTATGGAGAAGCCTTTTATAATTGGTGGTGATTTTAATAGCCACAATTATGTTTGGGGTTGTAGTACTGTAGACACTATAGGAAAAAATCTGTTAGAAGCTATTGAGGACTGTAATCTCGTACTTTTAAATAACGGCAAAGAAACTTTGATGCGTAGACCTAATAGTATTAATAAATCGGCCATAGACCTTACAATATGCTCAGCAAATATTAGTCATTGTTTCGATTGGGATGTTGTGGACAATACTTTAGGATCAAATCATTTTGCTATTGTTATAAAGTCAAATATTAATGTTAATAAAGCGGAATGTGTAAACACAAAATTCCAATGGAATATAAATAAAGCGGACTGGTCTCTTTTCTCTTCTATCACTGATAATTTCATGGAATGCGATAATAATTTAGATTACCAACAATTTTTAAATAAATTAAACGAATATTGTAAAATATGCATACCGGAGAAAAGAACAGGGACTAGTCCACGATTTAGGAAAACTTGGTGGAATGACAATTGTAAAAAGGTTATTCAAGCACAACAACTTGCTTTACGCAAGTTTAAGTTACAGTCCAATATACAAAATTATATAAATTATAATAAGTGTGTAGCAGAAACGAAAAAAGTTATATTAAAAAGTAAGCGTAATGCATGGAAAATTTTTTGTGAAAATTTAAACAAAAATACACCAATAAAAAATATGTGGAATCAAGTCAAACGTTTACAAAACATCTTTAAACCACAAATAAATCCAGTGACCGAAGGAGAATGGGTTGAGGAGTTTTTGAGAAAATTATGTCCAGATAATATATTTTCAAAAATTAATGTAATGGAAAGTAAAAACTCTAATCATCCACTTTCAGTGCCATTTAGTTTATACGAATTAGAAATAAGTCTTAAGAACAAGAAAAACACGTCTCCGGGAATAGATAATATACATTATATTATGTTGGCAAATTTACATCAAAAAGGAAAAGAAACACTATTAAAAATTTTTAATCAAATATGGCAATCAGAAGATATTCCAGATAGTTGGAGAGAGTACCGGGTGATTCCCATACTTAAAGCAAATCGAAATTCTGATTCGGCAGAATCTTATAGAGGTATTTCATTAAGCTCCTGCATAACAAAAACACTGGAAAGAATGATAAAACTTAGGCTCGAAAGATGGTTGGAAAAAAATAATAAACTATCACAAACACAATTTGGATTTCGTAAAAATCATTCTACTGTGGAAGCAGTGAGCCACTTGGTAACAGATATAAATTTAGCGTTTACGTCAAATTCTTCAGTAACAGCTCTTTTATTAGATGTGGAATCAGCATACGACAACGTTAATTTAATTATACTGTACAACAAAATGACACAAATAGGTCTTCCCGAATGTTTCTGTCAAAAAATAATAAAACTATATGACTGTCGAAAAATTTATATATCGGTAAATTGTAACACAATTGGTCCAAGGCTAGCGATGGATGGTTTACCTCAAGGAGGAATATTAAGCCCATTGTTATATTTAATTTACACTGCTGATCTAGTTAAAAATTTAAACTCCACAAGAATTTTACAATTTGCAGATGATATAGTCATTTATCAAGAACACATTAAAATAGAAAATGCAGTCAAATCCATTGAAGAAGGAGTCAATCATATTAAAACATGGAGTGATTTACATGGACTAAATATCTCTGATTCGAAAACTAAATTATGTATTTTTTCAAGAAAACGAAAAGAGATACCCAACTACATCTTAATAAACAATGTCTCCTATCCAGTGCAAAAATATGTTAAATATTTGGGCATTACTCTTGATAGACAGCTTCTCTGGAAAGAACATATAGACAATATAGTTAAAAAAACAGAAAAGGGAATAAATCTTCTTCGATTCGTGTCACACTTACGATGGGGAGCAGATCCAAATATTTCTTTGTTATTATTTAAAAATAATATAAGAGCTATAATCGACTATGGATCAATATTATACAGTGACGCATCACAGTGTCATTTAAACAAAATAGACAAAATCGTTAATAAATGCCTTAGATTGTGTATAGGAGCCCTAAGAAGTACACCCATTTGTAACCTACAAGTCGAATGCTGTGAAATGCCAATGGATATAAGACGAAAAAAACTTGGCATCAGACTTTTAGTAAGATTGTACGAGAAAAAGTCAAGTTTAATATTCAAAATACAGCAGCTGTTCTTAGCAGACTTAACAGAAAAATATTGGATAAAAAAGAAAACTCTAAATATAGTAGATTTATATTCAAAAATGACAATATATGATAAACAACTATATAAATATGACATAAACCCAAATTACAATATTGACTTTAATACTCTAGAACAAGTTCAGGTATACTTCTTAAGGGACTACAGCAATTTACCTTTATCTTTAAGAAAATTAATGTTTATATCTGACAGTTCACAATTGTTCAAAGATTATTATATACTATATACAGATGCATCCAAAAGTATCGAAGGTGTGGGATGTGCATACTGGGATGACAATAATAAAAACAGTAAAATGTTTAAACTCAATTCCATCATGAGTATATACACAGCTGAATTAATAGCGATAGTGGAAGCACTAAAATATTTATCTAATATAGATCATTCAAAGTTTATAATTTATAGTGACAGCAAAAGTGCTGTAAGTAAAATTAGTGCTATAAATCCTAAATCAAAAGTAAATTACGTTGAATTATATATAATAAATAAAATTATAGAACTTCAGCAACAAGGCAAAACTGTTAAGTTGGCATGGATTAAAAGCCATTGTGGAATCACTGGAAATGAGATAGTAGATGAATTGGCAAAAAATGCTGTGACACAAGGAGTATTAACTGATTATCTTTGTACGTCTAGAGATATAGAATCAGACACGTTCAAAGAGCTTAAGAAGGAATGGAAAGAAAGGTATATTAATGAAAATATAAATACAGGAAAGCATTACAGAGCAATCAGAAACCATATTACGGATAAATCTTGGTTTGCTAAAATGGAGTCGACAAAGGATATGACAAGAACTATATGCAGAATGAGATTTAACCACTGTCTTACACCATCATATATGTTTAAAATGAATCTAGCTGATAGTCCACAATGTACTTGTGGTCAGATGGGTAACCTACAACATAAAATTTTAGACTGTTCTCTTATTTCCAATAAGGTTAATAATTTTTTAAATTCGCTATATTCTTTGACCGATGTCCACCATCCCATTAATTTAAGTTATTTATTAACATTAGAAAACAATGAATCTTTATATAGATTATTGTATAAACATGTTTTAGATATTAAACTCAAATTGTAATTGTAAATATAGAGTAAGTATTTCTTTGTAATTTGTTAGAAAAAAAAAGAAAAAAAAAGAAAAAAAAAATTTAAAAAAAATAATAAAAAAAGTAAAAAAAAAAAAAATTAAAGAAACAAATAAAAAAAATAAAAAAAATTAAAGAAACAAATAAAAAAATCTAAGAAACAAATAAAAAAAATTAAAAAAATACTAAATAAAAAAAAATTGAGGAACTTGGACAGTCCACAGTAAAGTAGCTATTGAATTAAGTAGATAGCTGCAGAAAAGTTTACTGTGGAACTCTAAGGACCTCATCACTTATTATACTTATTATACTTATATATAAATAACTTAAAAACAAATATTAGGAAAAAATGACTATATATTAGGGATCAATACTAGTAATAGTAGGATTAGTATTAGTAGGAATTTAGTATAAGATTGTATAGGAAACAATGACTAATGAAAAAATGAGTACAAATTGTAAGATTGGCGAATGGATTTAGTGTCCGCAGTCATTTAAACACAAACAAACAACAACAACAAGTACAAAAATAACAAAGAAAGACTACTATAAAAGAACTTAATACTTTGTATTACCTCCCCTAGCCTCTATAATTGCCTGTAAACGTCGACTCATGCTATCTATAAAGTTGCGAATATCACCTTGCTGGTTGTTTTGCCCCTCTTCTAGAGCCAAGCGAAGTTCTTTAACTGGTGCGACTGCGCGATCTCTAATCTTTCTACCAAGCATGTCCTAAACGTGCTCTACTGGGTTCAGATCTGGCAAACACACTGGCCAATTCATTTTATTCATACCAACTTTTTCTAAATATTGCGTGACACATAGAGTGGGGTCGTGCATTATCTTGCATTAATAGAAAATCATCGCCGACATATTGGGAAAAGGGTACTACGTGATTCGCTAAAATATCCTCAATATACCAGTGTACAGTAAACGAACCATTAATAAAAACCAATACAGCGTGCGCCTCTCGAGATATTT